>JXTB01000053.1:1020110-1099297 GCA_002914805.1 Parasponia andersonii
GCTCCCAGGCGGCTCCTAGCAGTCGACTTCGACTCGGGTGCGGTGCCGGCGAGCTTCACCAGTGGTTCCGCGGCTGGGCGATAGCGAGAGGCGGCAGTAGCGGCTGAGGGAGGCGTCGGGCTGAGAGGATCCGAGAAAGAGAGATCGGGAGAGAAGAGAGAGAAAAGAAAAAGACAGGGCACGTGGCCTTGTCTTATAGGGCTGTGCAATTTTTCAAAAATTGTACATAAGTCCCCAAATTTCAAATCTCTATCAATCTAGTCCTCCAAAATTGTAATTTAGTCCTTCTACACAAAATTTTTGCAATTTAATCCCCACAATATTATATCTAGAAAATTGGTAAATTATCCAAATTACACTCCCAAAATTCAGGTTTTTACAGATATAATTTGAGTGGGAGACATTTGAAGTTTATGAAATAGAATTAAATGAGTTGTAATTTAAGTGAGAGACATTGAAATGTTATATTAAAAAACAATAACAAATACATTAAATGGATAGGAATAATGACACAAAATACCATGACTTTTTACTTTTCTACAAAAAAAAATACTTCGACTTTTAAATTTCTGTAAATTATTACCTTTAATTTTAAAACCCTGCAAATTAATATAATGACTTTCGAATTTTGCAAATTAATAACTTGACATTTACAATTCTTACAACTTAATATCTTGACTTTTTATTTTTTGCAAATATGTACCATGGGCAAGTTAAAAGATGCAAATAACCTTTTTTTTCACCACTCGTTCTAATTCTTTTCTATTTTTTTCTTGAATGAAATTTTAAATAAACTAATTTTAAAATATTTTCAATACACTTTATTAGTGTTTAATAATTTTTTATTGAGTAAATGAGAGGCATAACCATCTTTTTTATTATCTAAAATCAATTAATTAGGCACCATGAGTATACATTTATAGAAATTTCAAATGTAAGATTATTAATTCGATAAATTCAAAAGTAAAAGTGCTAATTTGCATGATTTTAAAAGATATGATATTAATTTGCAAAAAAATAAAAAGTAAAAGTATTAATTTGCATGGATTCAAAAGCCGGATATTTTTTTGGAAAAAAAAAGGTCAAAAGTTAATGTATTCTTATGTCATTATCCCAAGTGGATATAATTTCATTGGGATACATTGAAATGTGACATTCAAAGCTAATATGGTAGGTACTTAACATTTCAAAAAGGAAATTTTCATTCCATAGTAATTTGGAAAATGTATCATCGAATAAAAAAGTTGAATTATTGAAACAAATATTGAGACTTGTCAAAATCTATTTTCTCTTATTTAGATATAGACAATTAAACAAAGGGCACCAATCTAGTCATTTTTTTCTTTTTTTTTTTATTTCTTTTATCTATTTATACTTCTTATAAGCAAAAGACAGAAAGAGAAAGAACATTAAATAATGTGTATTTATTGTTATTTTTATCTATTAGATTATGGCCCATTAAAAAAATCTAAAAAAAAGTGAGTTAAATTTGATGTATTTTTTTAATATATAGAATTTTCCCAATTTAAAAATAAAAAGCCAAAAATTTAAAAAACTTTAAGAAAAGATTTTTCTTCTTATTTTTCCTTAATTTTTTTCTCATACTTTTTTTCTTTCAAAAATTCAGGTTCCAAATGGATGCCATATATTTTAATGCCTATTTTGCAGACCACTTAAGCTGACTATATCCAAATTACCTTAAACTATGACTAAATAAAAGAGGAAATTTTAATTTTTATGGTAATTTTTCAAAATAAAAATCTCAGATTTTGAAATTGTTAGAGAAATCTAGGATTTTAATTAGAAAAATATCATTTTTAAAAGTATTTAAAAATATCAATGTTTATTAATTGGTGAGATACTTGAAATAACCAAGTAACTTAATCATTTACTTCTAGTAAATAAATTAATTATACCAACTAACTCAACTGGTTACCTTGAGTACCGTTGAAAAATGCTAAATTTGAATAAAAAGAGGTACTTTTCTAAACCTTTATTAAAATTTTTGTTTTTCTATTTTTTAAGTTATATTTTTCTAAATCAATGTGGGATTTTTATGGAGAAATTTACACCTAGTAGTGGTTTTTATAATATATTTTCATAAAAATCTATTTTTAATTTTTTTTACAAAAATACTCATTTTTATGGTACATATTTATTGTGCAAAATATGAGTGGTATATATTTATAATATAAATTTTTACCCATGTAATATACATTTATAATTTAAATGTATACCATAGTTTACTTTTTTCATTATAAATTTGACTTGTGGAATATATTTTAAAATGTGTTCCAATTTTTAGTATAATTTTTATTCATGAAATTCCATATGTAAAACATTGATAGTCTACATTTCTAACAAAATGGGTATTGATGAAATAAAAATAAAAATGGTATTAATAAAAATATAGTTTTAAAAATGGGTATTTATGAACATTTATCCGTTTTCAGAATTCAGCCCATCTGAGATATTTCAAATTTTGATACTTTAGGCCTAGAATTTTCTTAAATTTTGTAAGAAGCCCTAAATAAAATAATGTATAAATCGCTTTGCACATGCGGTCTATTAATCTACTTCACTAGATAATAAATAAAACTAATAGGAAAATAGGAAATTAGGGAATGCATGGCCTTTTTAAAAGTAATATCAAATATACAACATCTCGTACTAAATATTATTTGCATACAATAACATTCAGAAAAAATACCACATTTTGTTATTTTCACTATCTTCCTCAACGACACTCTTGCCGATCGCCTCTCCTTTGACATTATCCTAGTGAGCCCAATGCACTTCATTTTGGCCTCAAACTCAGTCTATGTCTCTCAGTCTTCTTCTTCATCTTTTGCCATGGATGATACCTCATTCAGTCCTGAGTTTCGAGGTCAAGTTCTCGGTGAGTTTGGTTCAACTGCTCTAACTAGATCTATATGCGTAGCGGATGAACTTTTCTTGAATGGTCACACTCTCGACTCACCTAAAAGGGCCTCATGTTTCAAAACTCTTGAATTCGGTTTATAAAGGCTATGAAAGGGAAGCGTAAAGGGATAGTCTAAGCAATTGAAGATATAGCAGAATTTCTCTTTCTAGTTTAATTTTTTTAATTTTTTAATGAGTGTTTCTATACTAGCAAAAGTACAAGTTGAGTACCACAGTTATTAATTTTACTTAGTTTGTCCAATATTCATTTACATCTCATATCTAAGCACCCTACAAATTTACCCACTTTGATCTTACCTTCCAAGATTCTTACCATTTAGATACACACTACGCCTCTATATACTACTAAATTACATCACCAAGTTTCTCATCTAAGAAGTCAATTCTAAATGCTAAAATTTGTCACGGTTTAGAATTTGACTCAATTTTATACAGATTATACATTCATAAGCACCCTACAAATTTACCCACTTTGATCTTACCTTCCAAGACTCTTACCATTTAGATACACATTACACCTCTATGTACTACTAAATTATATCACCAAGTTTCTCATCTAAGAAGTCAATTCCAAATGCTAAAATTTGTCAAGGTTTAGAATTTGACTCAATTTTATACATATTATTCATATTGCTTATTTATTTAACATGTTTAATTTTTTCAATTTTATATCCATATAATGTATACATTTATACATAGATTTATGAAAAGGATATATTCTTGGGAAATTATTAGTCACAACAATGTTAGATATTTATCTATTTTTGATGTTTTCTATGCGAGAGCATTATAGCTTAGTTTACATTGCACTGTTTGTTTGGTTTTGGAGAAAGAGCAGATAGATAGAAAACAGTAACTTTATAATGCTCTATAAATCAATTTTGTGTAATTTGGGAAAAAAAATGCTAAGAATGTTCATGTTTATTTGTAAATATCATGTATTAATTCAGTATCTTTTCATTTTAGTTCGACATTCCATTAGTATTTTTTGTTTTGTAATCGATTACTAATTTTGTGGTTGCTTGCTGATTTTTAACATGTTGAAATTTTGGGTTTTTGCCTATACGTGTCTTTGTCTATTTGTATAAAAAGTAACAAAATGATTACATTAAGTTAAAGAATAATAATTTTAAGAATTAAGAGAATTATTTTGGTTTATATGAAATGACTACTTATATATACAAATGATATTTAATTATTGGTTACTAGTAATAAATATTGACTTTCACTAATCAAAATATAACTTATTAGTAATATAAAAAAAAACTAGATTAGTAATTAGTTATCAAATTGATTATCAGTCTTAATTGGTAACCAAGAACTAATAACAATTTTACTAGTATAAAGCTAGTAACCAGTAACTAATAACCAGTTTACTAGTATAAGACTAGTAACCATTTTACTAGTAATTAAATTTGTTATTAGTAACTAAAATAAATAATAATTAATAACTAGTAACTAAAAGAAACAATAACCAAATTTGTTACCACTAAGAGAGAAAAAGAATAGTAACCAAAGTAACTAGTAAGTTTTTTTTTGAACTAATTTCCAAATTGATTAGTGGTAATGGGTTTTGCAATTAGTAACCACTAGTGATCAAATTTGTAACTAGATTAGTAAATTATAATTGAATTGATTACTAGTTACTAGTAAGTGGTCACTAGTAATCCTGTTAGAATTTGGTTTGTTAGTTTTTATAATTATGTTGCGTTTTATCCCACATTGCTTGTGTATACATATTTGAGGTCTACAGTTGACTATAAAAAAAGTATTCTGTAATTGATTTTAATTATTCTAAAATTAATTTCCCATTGGTGGGGACTTTTATTCCTAAGGACCTTTATAATTTTGTTTTTACCATTTTTTTCCACTTATTTCTGAGTTTTTGTATTATAGCCTAAATTTTGTACTTCCTCTTATATTTGTTGAACCTCACTAAATTTTGTATTATCTTTTAGTTGGTAGTTTTAGTTTATATTTAATATTGTTTTACGCATTAAATATAAGCATATAGAATAGTTGTGCTTCCGCACAATAAATTCTTCACCAAACTTGTAATTGATAATTAGTAACCACTAGTTATGAGTCTTATATTAGAGAGTAGTAATCAAATTGATATCTTGAAATCATCACTCACTAGTTTTGTAATGAGTCACTAACTTAAAAATTAACTAGTCACTAAATTAATTAGCAATAACTAGTAACTTATATTGTTACCAAATACTTGTTTTTAGCGACTTCTCATTTCTATGATAATAATAATAATAAATTCAAAACAAAAATTCAAAGAAAAATCTTAAGATAATGAAAAATTTTAAAAACGAAAAAAGTGGGAAAAGGAAAAAAGGAAAAAAAAAAAAAGAAACAATGTAGTCATAATAATAATAATAAATTTCACAAAAAAATTCAAAAACGAAAACTTTAGGATAATGAAAAAGAACTAAAAAAACAAAAAAGAAAAAGTGGGGAAAAGGAAAAAAGAAAAAAAAATAAAAAAGAAACAAAAAAACAAAAAACGAAAAGGTAAAAAATATTTGAACCCAAAACTTGAGAGGTGAACAGGTGAAAGCTACCTACACAAGCCGCTTTTACCGATTTAATATTTTTTTTCATCATCACTCTTTAAATTCAAAGCAGTTAAAAAAGATGTATTTATTTATTAAGTTGCTACCGTGTATTTGGTCCATATTATTCCAATTATTATTCAACCATATCGTATTTGTTTTTAGTGACCGTATTTTTGTAATATTCTTTTCTTTTTAACTTAATAGCCTTAAAATCTCATAAGAAAACACCTTAACATACCTTATCACTGAAACCAATTTTGGGATGTCGCAAATCACGTATTCCCATCAAGCCCCCTGCACCACACGAGGTTCGCCTACAAAAGGCCTCAACATTTCCACATGCCGTTTCTCTCATCTTTCATAAAAATTTAATTAAAGAGGGACCGACCCATAGAGAAGGAGATATTACTATTTATCACGTTGACTGTTTTGTTGAAGACAACTTTTAAGGTGCAGATGTCAAAAAACCACTAACCCTCAAAGCCAGTCCGAATCCTTAATCGTCGCCTCCTTTTGTTTAAGTTGACTCCACAGACTATGTATACCTAGGAGACATGTTCATAACAAGAATTTTTTGAACAAACGATATTAAAAAGAGAGTATTGTCCATTCAAAAAAAAAAAAAAAAAAAGAGAGAGAGAGAGTATGGTGCCTCACTAATACACATCCGTAAATTGATTATTCCGAAGAAAACATACGCAAGCCAAGTGTAGATTATTATAGATTGCAAAATATGTAAAATGGTTGATGTGTACGTTGTAAGAGCAGCCAAGTGTACTATTGATCTGTCTTAAGTCCAAGGAGTGAATATATGCATCACTAATTCCCATTCACTTAATCAACGCGTGTTATTTGAAATTTAGTTGTTGGTGGCCTAATTGGGCTTTTAGTTTAAGCTTTGATCAAACAAATAAAGGTGCCCTTGACTATAAACTTACTCCTACACATGTCCTCCTAAACTATAAATTACTTAAGGGAAGTAGAATAGAATTTAATCATCTATGATAGAAACAAATTAGAGAAATGTACTCGATTTGTTCTTCCAAATTTGGAGGGCCTATTTTTTTTATCTTTATAGAGTGACAAGTGCGTCTGCTTTTGGGAAATGTACAAAAAAACAAACAGAAGAGATTCCGGTTCAGCTTTTACGCTTTTTCTTCTTTAAAGGGATCATATAATAAATAGTTTTAGGGTCCCCACATTTTAAAGCATCATCTACTGAAGTTTTATCTATTATCTTTCTTGTTTATTTCTTTTTCACTGAGAACTAATACATGTGATTATCATAAAAAAGTAGGCTCTATTTTGTCCCTTTATTAGACTATAGCGATGTTAATCGTATTTCGAACTACATATCAGTCAATCGACCCACATTTCAGCTCCCTAGCCGGTTTTCATTGGTGTATGTATAGCCATATTTTAATACATTTGTACTTCCCAATAGTATAGATGCGTGACTTAAACTCTAAATTAGCATTTTACCGAAAAAAAAACTCTAAATTAGCATTAGACAATAAGACAATCGTTGTTTTTTTTTTTTTTTGTGACAACCACAATAAGGCAAACTTAATTACCAAAGTGGAATTCCATACAGTGACAGAAAGTTAAAGAAAGAAGATAGAACGAGTATAAATTGCACAATAAAACGACAAACTAATAGGCCACAAAGAATCGTTGTGTTTCAGTCACTAATTGGAATTTTCCTCGGAAAATATAACAGTTCAATTTGGAAAAACAACTCGAGAATTTTGAAGCTCATTCTATCTATCAATGAACTAAAAGTAGTACTTTTTTTTTTCCCCTCAACAACAATTGTTTAGAACCGCAAATAAAACCAGCAATGAAAAGCTAAATGAACAGAGTCATGATGAGCTCAAATCTTTTTGGTTGGACATCATTGTTTATATGATAACAATTCTTGATATGCTATCAGCCTTGAGAATAAAACCGAGCACTTCACGTTATTGGGTCCAAATGAACTATCATCCATGGACCTAAGCAACAAGTGGCTCGGCCTCCTTCATCATTAGAGAAGATCGTACTATCATCTCACTTATTGCCAACATACCCCAATTAATACCAAAAAACGTAATAATAACATAAAATCAAGAGTACCATATCCCCACCAAAAGAGTATAAAAAAAATAATAGTAAATAAGAATTTTCAGTAGTTGTATGCAACAAAAAGAGTAAAGAATTACATATACCCATATCTAATTTCCCTTCTTTCCAACCGTAGTGACTAGTAAGTAACTGCCTCTCAAATAAAGCTTCTACCCAATTATCTGACACAAAATGAATATTGGCAATGTAATTAAAATCCAAAAATAAAAAAATAAAAAAGATATATTCTTCTCCTTCAAATTTACCCGTTGTCGTTTCCTTCATTTCCACTTATATCCCCACTCCTCTTGCTCCTTAAACCTCCTAAACACCCCATCGATGGTGATGTCAAATGCGTCTTTTATGGTCTCCAAACCATAATGGGGTTTAGCGTAGAGAAATTTGGGTATGTATTCAATGACTTTCTCCCTCATTTTACTCACCTCGCTTTTACTGTACTTCTCGAGGACTCCTCTTACCGAAGTCCCATTTTTTACCGCGTTCCGGTCTATGTAAACCGAGTAACTCTCCGGTTCGCCGGGCAAAAACCACTCGTACTGAAAATAAGCGGTTCGCTTCCAGAAAAAAACCGGGATCGAACCGGCCACCATGCAGTCGAAAATCGACCTCCGGGTGAAGCTATCACCCCTCGGCTGGAGGCAAAAGTCCGAGTCGAGAAACCCCTCGAGAATCGCCGAGGTCCCGTTGGAGCACCGCGAACCGGCGCAGTCCACGACTCGGCACACGTCCGACTCGTCCCTGCAGTGACTCAGTAACAGCCCCCTGAAGTCGTTCCTGATGGCGCCACGTGTCGCCCCCGCGAAGCTGAAGAGCTTGGACCGGTTACGGCCCCCGACGAAGCTCTGCCATTGGGTGACGTCCGAGTCTGACCTGGGGTGGAATCCAGTGGGGTAAGGCACACCGACGTCGAAATAGTCCCACGGGTTCCGCTCAATCAGGAGGCGCGTGACGTTCCTCATCCCCGGCAAGTAAATGCAGCTCGAGCCCCAGTCGTCGTCCTTGGACCGCCTGAAGTCCCACGTGATCCGCCCCATCGAGATGAAGTGATCCCAGCCGTTCGATCTCCTATAGTACGGCTGATTCCCGAGCCACGTCAGCATCGCCTCGCAATGGCGATCGCGGTCCTTGGCGGTGCTAGTGTTGGACCAGAGGTACTTCCCCACCGCGAGCCCAGCGTAGAACGGTATGTAGAACGCCGTAGCGGATTCGGGCTCCGTGACCCGGCACTTGTGGTTCAGGATCCGGTTATGGAAAACCACCTCCGTGACGAACTGGTCCGTCCAGTACCACGCCGGGACCAGATTCTCCGGCACGAGCCCGGACAATGCGGTGGCCGGTTGGCCGAACCCCTGGTTGGACAGAGAGTCGCACCTCGAGCTCCACGGGTTCAGGTTATCGCAGCTCCGAAGAATCTCCCGGTTGAAGAATTCGGGTAACTCGTAGACGAAGACCCGACCCGAGCAGCATTGGTCCGATTCTCGTCCTCCGCTCTCGGCGGCGATCGGGACCGAAACGGCGGCGTAGTGAGGCGAGAAGTGGTGGCGAGAGAAGGGGAGGGAGCGGAGAGTGACGAGGAGGATGACCTGGAGAGAGAGAATTGCGATGAGGAGGCATGTTCGGGGGTGGTGAGTGGGCTGGTGGAGGACCGAGTTGAGTGAATTGGGTTTGAGCGAGAACGAGTCATGGGGTTTGTGCTTCTGACTGGTGTGGGCTTCGGGAGAGGGAAGGTCCGTAAGAGAAAGCATTAGATATGGAGAGAGAAAGTGATGGTGAGGATATTTCGGTAATTTTCCGGCGATCTATGACCGGGAAAAATGAAGGTGGGTTTTTTGGTTGAGAGAGAGAGAGAGAGAGAGAGAGAGGAATGCGTTGGTGGAGTTTGTTTTGGTTTGGAGGGCTGAGAGTTTTGGAGCAAAACTAAGCGAAAAGAGAGCTGTGAGGAAAGGACACGTGTGCTTAATCACAGGCTGCCAGGATGCACCGACAGAGTTGTAAACTTACTTTATTTACTGGCACGTGGCAGTTCCTTTATCGAAGGGTCATCGTCACTAGTTTTGTCCGGTTCTTCAATAATATTCTTCGCTAGTTTTAAAAATTATCAAAGAGTTTTGCAAGAATTATGTATTGGACTACTAGACCAGTCTTTTGTGCACGATATTTGGATTTTTTTTTTTTTAGTAATTCGCAATTCGTATTTTTGGATTTGGAAATTAACACTATTTGGATTTTTAGTAATTCGTAATTACATATCTTTACTTATTTGGTACTATAAAATATCCCAGTTAATAAAACAATACATGTTTGAGCGATAATAGGTGAATCATATGTAAATTTTAATTCACTGCCTTAATTTTAGGATCATGTTCTGTTTTTGAAAAGCCTTAAATTAGTCGATTTCCAATTGAGTTTACAATCAATCTGCTAATGTTTGAGGGAAAAAAAGGTAAAATATTACAAAATGTCATATTAAATCTTCATATTGCATTCTTTATCAATTATTTTACTGGACTTTTAGCACCGATCAAATTTAACCTTAAACAATCAGCTAAATTAGCAAGAATTAAGAAATAAAAAGAATTGTCCTTATAGAACAATGAGATCCAAAACTTTTCTTAAAATAAAAAATAAACAAAATCAAACTAAAACAATATCAAATTTTAAAAAATCAACGCAACAGAATTTAATAAAATAATTTAGTTTGAATTTAATTTGATTTTACATCTTTAGATGTATTTTTATTATAAAATTTTGGGTTTTTTTCATAAGGACAATTGTGTCATTTCATATGTACTTAATTATTTATTTATTTTTAACTTTGCTTATTGGAACGGGGAGGGATAGATTTGATGGTGTTTATATTCGAGAACGTAATTGATAAAAAAAGAGAAAAAAAATTGCAATGCGAAGGTTTAAGCTGATATTTCAAGACCTCAAAAAAAAAAATTGATATTTCAAAAAAGCCATGGGATTCCATTAAATAATAATAATAATAACAAATATAGAGATTTTAGGACTATTTCCTGATAAAAGTTGACTTTTTTAGTGCATGATTTTAGAGAGGTATGGTTTGCTTTTTTAAAGCTAGTGTCATTTTTACTTGCCACTCCAATAAGCGTTCTCATTTAGGGATTAATTTGTTTCATTTTTCAAAAGCAAGAATGCATGTATCGAATTCCCACAAATAAAAATAAGAAAGGACATGTCAACCAAGAATTGAAAATCAGTGGTAGGTCTATCAAAAACAAAAGAAGAAAAGTGAGATGAACGGTAGATATTTGCATATTACCCGTATTTCATTATTCGTTTTCTTCTATTATTATTGTAACCCAACATGTACTTTTATTTCTATTTCGAAAATATATTCTTTCCTTTAATGTGTTTTTTTTTTTCATTCCTGAAAATTACCTTTCAAAAAAAATTATTAAAAGCTTTGTTAATTATTTTTTAAAAGTGATAACCAATCAATTAATGCTTTAAAAAAAAGTGATCACCAATTAATGGCAAACACAATCTAATCCCAACTCTGCAAGTGTCCGCATTCAATTATTTCCCTTGATGCATGTCAACTTCTTCAAGACACCGGAAATTTCTATTCTCATGCGTGAGAGTCGACAGATCACGAAAATTGACAAGCGATGTAACACGGCCACATCTACCTTTTGACCGTAGGCCCAATGGGGATCCTTAAACCTGTCTTTAGGATGTTGTCATGCCATTACGGCGTCGTTTGGATTATAACCCATTTTTGTTTTTAACTTGCACCGGATTGAAGAAAGGGTTAACGGCATAAACGATCTTGAACTATCCATCTACTTACTATTTGGTCCCTAATATTCTAAAATTTTCAGTTAAGTCTCTGAATTTTCTGGTTCTATTAAATTTGGTTTTTGAACTTTTCAATACGTGAACATTTAAAAGGGTATTTGAGGAATAAACATATTTTTTTTTTTCGATAAACTAAAATCAGTAGTGATGGCATAGTGACAAAAATGATGTTTGTAGAGTATTCATTTATATCTGTCTTGGAATCGAGTCTTGAGCAAACCTCGTAAGAATTCAGCCTTAAAGGACACAAACTAGTGGAAATTTTCTGAATAATAATTGGATCAATAGCTTTTCAAGGAACAAAAGTATGGCTTATTTATTCTTTACCGTTGTTACGAGTAATATGGCTTATTTATACTTTACCGTTGTTACGAGTAATTTTTTTTAAAAAAAAAATATGTATTATTAAATTTATAAAAGAAGAGTGTATGCTCACTTTTTTCACCGTCTAATATCATAATTTCTTATTTTACTCTTTATTCACATAATTTACACGTAGTTTCTTCCATAATTTCTTCCATGAGTTAAATATGAAATGAATAATAAAATTCACATATGAAATAATAAGACTATAGAGTGAAAATTTTATTTTGAAGAGCAAAAAAAAGACTACAGAGTGAAAATAAAACCAAAAAAAAGGTGTCGAGTATGGTATTCAGACCTATCATTTTTTTGCTCGGCAATATCTTTCTTTAACCAACAAAAAAAAACGTGGGAAGAGATGCAAATTGCAAAGGGCTCAAGAATTTCGTGGTCATGAGTCTCCTGGTTCCTGAGTTACCACGGGTTTGATTTTTTTTTTTTTTGGGGGGGGGGGGGGGGGGTGTGGTCTGGATTTGGGATTGCCGACAAAGTGGCCTATGTAGTTTTGTGAGGTTCTCCTACTCCTGTCTTAGTAGGTAAATGTTAAAGCGTTCATCTTTAGCCTTACACTTTACCATTACTGAGGGATTAAGTGGGTCCCGAGTGGCCAATATGGTGAGATTGATTGGGAGAGTACACGATGATTAGCGATGATACTTATAATTGTAGGCCCAAGTCTTAAATTCTAATGTCTTTAATTGCATCCCGTAAATACCGCAGTGAATGCGTATGTACTTTTTTTTTGAAGGGGAATGCTGTTATACTGTCTAATAAAGCACATAAGATTTCGGAGCTGTCAAATAGGGAAAATAATTACTAATCACTGTACATTTATATATATATATATATATAGTTTTATATATATATATAAGTAAAAAGATGCTTTCGCTTAATTTGAATTGCTAGAACTTTGTTACATCACAGTGCAAAGTTGCAAAATGGTACGACTAAAACTTATGCATCAGCTAGTACGACTAAAACTTATGCATCAGCTAAGTTCTTGATCTATAATTGTGAAAACTAACACCATGCATTCCCTCAAAAAAATAAATAAAAAGACTATATGCATCTCTATTTTTTATAAAAGGCGCGTTGGAATGTTTCTTTTTTCTTTTTTGTTATTCTAAATGCTCGTGGGAGGTTTTTTGCGAGATTATGGAAGTTGTTAATCAAATTTGTGGAATTTTGATATTTTATCTTTGTAATAGCAGGTTGATGTTAAGTGTAGAAATAGAAGTAATTCAAGAAGTTCTTTTCTCCAAATAACAAAAAGTACTTCAAATTCCAATGCGTTATGTCCTCAGTATAAAACTGACAGCAACAGACATTAAAAAGTAACAGTCACTTGAGAAAAAAAAAAAAAGAAGGTATCTTTTTATTGGATGCTGTGATTCTTACATACTATTAATTAAGGTTTTAAATAATTGTAAACAAATTTAGTAGTCAATATTTCCCCTACCCTAGTCTCTCTTCAAAATTCTCTATGCACGTATATTGTCTCTCTCACTCTCTTAACATTGGAGTCGTAAATGGCACGTGGATGAGGACTAAGGAGCGTAAAATGCTGTGTCGTACTGGGATCTAAGAATGGCTAATGCTCTGTAATGAGGAGCAGAGTCACCCTTCAAACACATGCCATGCCATTTAATTTGATAAAAAATTCAACTTTCTGAATTGTACATCTTAACGCGTGGCACCCTTTTCTTCATTTTACGTCATGGTACTTCACCCTTTGCGCGGCTTAATGACCAGACACGGAAAAGCCATTCTCTGATTTTCACATGTCATCTCATCCCTTCATACGGTATTTTGCCCATGTTTTAAGCTAGCATAACGACTCCAATTATTTGTCGCATTTAAAGTGTATTAGTTGCGTTTCTCAACTGAGATGCGCAATAACTTTGAACTTCTTTTATTATTTTCTTTATGATTTTCACCCAAAAAATAATAATTGAACAATTTTTTACTTTAGTGAGTACAGTCCTGTATTGAGCATAATCGAGTCTTTCTCGTGGCCATATAAGATGATGGAGATTTATAGATTTATATAACATTTTTTTTTGTGTGTGTGTGTGTGTAGTGTTATGCTCGAAGAAAACTGAAAGGGGGAAAAGAAGCAGAAGAAAAAGAGAGATGCAATTTCATGCTAATCTGGTGCGATGCGACCATTGAAAGTTATCCAAGTCCACTTATTTGGTTTTGGAATGATGCAGAAGCAATTTATTGAGATAATAAACATGTTTTATTGACTTTAATTTCCTTTTCTATGTGCTTTTGAACGGAATATGCATAGCCCCCGACATCTTTTTTCGCTTGTTTAACATAGTCATTCGCTTTAATAATCGTGGATTCTCAGTCCTCTCTAGTGTGGAATAATGATTAAAGGCTTCTCCTTACTTTGGATGCTGCTTTAGTTTGCATTTTGTCTTGTAAATTCACCCTGTGATCAATTCTAACCTAGATTCGATATAATTTGAAGGTTTTTCTAACCCTCCCACGTGGCTTTGATTTACCTTCTTATGGGTACACTGTTCTTTTTCTTGGTAACGAGAACTAAAAGATCAGTAAATCAACCCTAGTATACAGATACTCATAATATAATCTAACATGGAATTGTATATACAGATACTCATAATATAATCTAACATGGAATTGTATAGTGCCACACACAACACCATGCACCCCACTGAAAATTAGTAACACCGGCAAGTTATTCCATTGTAGGATTTAGTTATAACAAAGATTGAAAATAGTGAAAGTAAACCAGTTTTGCAAGTTTTCACCTAAAATTGCTACGATTTAATTTATTCTTTTTATACCCTTCCTAACGCCAAGGATAACACTCGGAAACGCAGTTATAAGTTAAAAAAGTTTCATATATAAGACGACATATTATAATGTTGGTGAAGCCTCAATGAATATTCCGAAAAGGACAAAGAAATCCTCATTTGCAAGTTTAAGATAAGGGATAGTTAAGCTAGTTACCAATCACTAATAAAATAACCAAATTAGGTGCGAGTTTACTGCCTTTTCAGAAGTAATGGCCCCACATTATCACCGGTGGCTTTGTTGTGCTTCACATGACTCCCGTCACACAGAGGGAAAGTTCCCGATCTCCAACACCTGTTCGAAAAGGCCCCCGAATTAATATTTAAACTCACTCAATTGAATTTCACACACACATTATCGCAAACGCATAAGCTTATCATGTCACACGCTGATGCATAAATATGAAGAACTATTTTTGGACTACTTATTTCATGAGTTCGCCAAAATTCTAATGTAGCCACTAGCCAAGCCAAGGAATTATCATTTCCAGGAAAAAGTAAGATGATTATATAGTTATATAGATTACTGATGCAGGGGAAGCATTTCCCTTACGGATATATATATATATATATGTCAAATCTCTTAGAAAATACTATTGCACAAAGCTCAAAACTATTTTTTCCCCCTAAATAACAAGACAAAGTTCTACAACGTAAATATACATACAATTGTGTAGGTGGGCAGTGGACTTACCAGTTCAAACCATAAAATGGGAATATGGGCAGGGTTAGGCGGGTGGGTTTGAAATTTGAATCATACGCACGCGTGTTTTGGATGGGTAAAGAATAAAAATAGTTGGGGAATCTAAGTGAGTAATCTAAGTGAGTGACAGACCCAATAAACAACTCTTGTAATTATTTAATAATATTTTGGACATGGCGCAATCAGAGCTAATGAAAAGAACAAAATTAAAAATCCAAATAAATAAATAGAAGAATCTTCCAACAAAGGACTTAATTGGCCATCAATTTCAATGTGTTGTATTTATATTTTATGAACGACAACAATATTATCACCTGCAGTAAGGAGTGAGAGGCTTAGATAGCTCAGAAACGACAACAGAGTCCACCACTTTGTCTTCGGTCTTCCTGATCTCTGGGTTTATGGCCTGAGCCCCTTCTGCTTTGACCACCATGGACCTGGATCTAATACTTTTAGAAGAAGTAGATGAGAAAGCTGGGAAAATAGCTGACTTGTGGGTGGTGTTGTATGACACTAGCCCAACAGTGCTAGAGCTAACCATAATCGACGCCATGGGAGTTGAACGAGTCTCTTTGTAGCTCTGAATCGCTTTCTTTGGTGTGAACTGTGAAGGTTTGAGGATACTAAAGCAAAAGCTATAGCGATGGATGAAAATATTGCGTGGGAGGATTGGCTAAACTTGTGGACGCCACGCACCCCGATGGCTATTGGAATTGGCTGGAACCTGCTCATGACACGTCATACCTGAACCAAAACGTTTTGCTTTTTTTACTTCACCCCCACCTGGGAATTGGTAAATGTTTTTCATGTTGCCAACAAGTAGTTATCAAATTAAAGCAAAATTAAAACGAAAAAACCCCAAAACGAAAAAACTTAAAGCAAAACTCTTGTCGTTTTGGTAACTTTCACTTGTATGAGGTCCAAGTGCTGAAGAAGGCCGTTCATAAGTCATGATGGGCTTTAGGATTGAGTCTGTTGACTGAAGTTGGGCTAGCCCAACACAGTGTCACTCCCAACAATTACAAAGAAATTTACACTCAATACCTGTTTTATAACTTATTTTCATCAATACCAATTTTTAATTTTTCCTTTAAAATTACCCTTTATATGGTAAACATTTCTTGAACAAAATATCAGTTGGATACATTTACGATGTAAATTTTACTCATGAAATACACATTTTATGTGTAAAATATGAGCGGTGTACATTTTATAAATGTAAATGTTTACCATAATTTATATTTTTCATTATAAATTTGATATGTAGTATATATTTTGAAATATGTGCCAATTTTTAGTATAATTTTTATTTATGAAATATATACCACAATATACACTTGATGTATTAAATATATACTATGATATATATTTTATATGTAAAATACCAATAATCTACATTTCTAATAAAACGGATATTCATGAAATAAAAATAAAAAATATGTATTTATCTAAATATAATTTTAAAAACGGATATTTACGAATGTTTCCCACAAGTAAATCTAAAAGTTAAAAGTACATAAATACGTATTTTTTAAGGCACATTTTCAAAGATACATATTTCTACTTTTATTTCACAAATACCCATTTATATATATATATATATATAATACATAAAATTTTACATATTTTATAAATAATAATTAGACTTAAAAAGTTATATATATTTTAAAATATATATGATAAATATAAATTCATTTGTCAATGCAAACTGTTGGTAAAAGTTTACATTATAAATATATACCATATATATCTTATCCATGAAATGTATACCTAAAAATAAGTATTTTTGAAATGAAAAAAGGTATTTATGAATTAACACAAAAACATGTACCGGGTAATTTGTTAAAAAATTCGAAAAATTTGAGAGTATTCATCAAAGTTGATTTTTAATTAATCAAAATTCATATGTGACCTATGAGACTCACATATTTTCATGCACTTTTTTTTGTGGATTAAAAAAATATTATGATAAACCAACCCGGTTGAATTTTCCTCACAGACAACAAAGCCACCTAAATTTAGACATGTTTTATTATCATTATATACTAATTGAGGAATGAACGGCTATTATCACCAATGATGATCAGCCTTTTACAAGTTTTAATAGCTGCTAAGACCAGGGTCACAAAAACTCAAAACTGAGTAGAAGACGACAAAAGGAAGGTGAGAAGAAACTAATAATATTTTTATTTAATTTTTTTCTCAAGAGAATAATTAAAAGATTTTGTGGTGAATGAAATATCGTGGGCGTGGCTACACGCTCCAGGGATATAGGAGCAGAAATTTTGTTGCAATGCACCTGTCGTGGTCGGGGTATGCTTTTCACATGTTATGTATATTGGCCGGTGGGGCCCGCTTTCCAAACAGTCCAATCGTTTTGCCTAGTCCATTGAAATGGAGCAGCATCATCAAAATTACATCATATGAATTAAAATTTGGGTTAGTACTAATCACGATTGATATGACCTTCAATTATTTTTTGATTCACAAGTCACAACTAACGATTATCATATGATTAGAAAGTAAATCAATCCCGTAAATACCTCAACCACCAAATTCCTTCAAATTCAACATTAAAGTAGCACCCCTTTCTAAAAGAGGGTGCGCCAAACGGTCTTACGTCCAATTTTGCAAGTTTTTATTTTTTTTATTTATGTGACAATTTTTTGCTTGAGTTCATAGAAACTTTGGCACATTTTTAATTTATTTTTATAGAAAAAGCTTCAAAACTTACGTAGTACATTTGGGAGTTTTCTTGTTTTGTTTTTTTTATCAATAAAAAGAACCAAATCTTGGCTCTTGAAAGGTTAAAAAAAATTCTCAGCTCAAATTGTCTCAAACGAAAGGGCGAAAAAAAAAAAGAAAAAAAAAAACACACACACACATTATATATGAAGATGATGTTGAACGTTGATTCCACCCGAAACAATTGTATAAAATCATTGGAAAAAGACAATTATATAGATTCAATGGAAAATCATAAAATTAACATTTAAAATTTGAAAAAAGTATTTACTGGAATTACGTCTCCTAATAATTACTTAATACTTATTTAAGATAAATTTTTTTAGACAAATATATTAGTCCCGCCTCCGCCGGGAGCAATTAAACTCCCATAATAACGACCCAAAAGTGAGAGAGAGACCCCGCAGTTGAAAGCTTTGAAATTACGATACCCTCTTCTTTCGCAACCTCACACATCCTCTTCTTCCTTTTATGTTTTTAACCACATTACGTTTTCTTTCTTTCTTTTTTACCACATTTCAGATTGAGCAGATTTGCTCTACAGATTTTCGAAAGAGAGAGTTTAGATTTTTCTCAGTTTTCTTCTCTTCAATGGCGAAGAAAGGAGGAGCTTTTGGATTCTGGTTCTGCCTTTTCGCGGTTCTGATTCACGCAAGGATTTCGCTCTGTGTGAGGTCCGATAAGGAGATCAGAGATAGGTTCTATGGAAATATGCTCAACTCGACCGTACCACAAACGAACGATACCATAGCCAAAATGTTCGATCGAGTTCTCGAGAAAGAGTTTTCCGAGAATGATCAGCCTGAAGGTATGGTTTCTTTGAAGATTAGATGCAATCTTTATATGTAGGTTTTGTTTGTTTAGCGAGAAAGTTCGGGAAAGTGAAGTCGAATTTTGAATATATTGTGAAATTTTCGTTTTAGATTGGGGCAAGTTAGTGAATTTGGTACACGAGAAGTTAATTTGATCGTGTATATATATACATATATTATGGTGTGTAAGGGTTTTCCAGGGATATACATATATTATGTATAGATAAGTAAACATTATATGCCTATAAAGATCCATAAGAAAGTTTATTATAATTTTTTCTTTTATTATTGTCTGGCTTAGGTGCTTCCACTCGAAAATTGCAGTTATTTATTTGGATTTTTGCTTTTGTCATAATTAATCACATTATCAGTTACTGAATGAATAATGTCCAGAAAGTTGCTCATTTACTGGAGTTGCTTTATTGATACTTGTTTTCGCTTTCTTTGTATGCTAGGCCCTGATGAAAGCAGCTTTAACAGCAGTGTAGCTGATCAACAAGTAGGTCTCCTTCTCGACCAAACCTATCGCACCAAAGTGCAATAATTACATAGCTTTATACTAGGACTGTAGGGTAAGAAGCATGTTTTACTGGTGAAGCTATTAAAACTCGGAATTTTGAAGTGTGCTTAATATTTTCTTTTGTGATGTAGATTTGATCAATTTTATGAGGTATGATAACTAAGTTAAAGAGTAGATAAAAGGTATCTTCCTGGTTTTTTGTCTTTTCTTCACGCAGCCTAAAATTTAGGATATGATTTTGGTGGTCACAGCATATTTAGTTCATGAGAAATTTTTTGGCTTGTTTAGATGGCAATTTAAGCTGTTTATAGGAGAACTAAAATAAGGTGTATTTCTCAAAGACAATTTTGGGCTCTGCAAGTGCCTAAAACTGTCTTTTAAGACGAGGAAACTCATTAGTTAAGCTGTTATGCTTTCACCAACAACAAGAACAAGGATGAAGACGAGAAGAGAAAAATCATTTTATTCATGTTAAAGTAGTTCCTACTTATGTTTTTACAGGCTGTTCTGGAGACTGTTGCCAAAATCACTCATGAAAAGGGCAAGAAAAATGATACACAAGAGGCCAAGTATGGGTTATACACTTAAATTTGATTTTACTGTTTCCGTGTGTAATGAATTAGTTAAACCGAAACTACATTTTTACTTTTGCTTTTTCTAAGGTAGTAGTTTTATCTTTCAGTGGCACTAGATCTTTCCAGCTGCAAGATGTTTTTTCTCTGGAGAATGAAGACTCCGATGACATGACAACCTTGATTGATAAAAAGGTCATCAGCAGTTTAAATGCTTTTAGATGTAGAAGAAAGTTAAGAAGTATTCTTAGTAGTGATAGTTCTTTAGTTGTTTTGTCTCTGCTGATATCAAGACATCACTTTTTCAATGACAGGACAATGTGTTTGTGATGTCAAACAAGAAATCCAAGTTTCCAGTACTTCAAGTAGATTTGAGGTGCCTTTTGTGTATTTTCTCCTGACTGTAGTTTCTTTAGTGAATCTTGCCTTTCTTACTTATGATTTGAAAACAAATTTCAAATTGACTTACATGAGTTTGTGTGTCTGTGTGACTCTAAGTTTGTGTTTATGTCTGTGTCAAATTGCCAATTCAAACAGATTTAGGGGAAAATTGACCCTTTCGTGTTGTTTTTAATTGATAATGGATCTTTCTTCGGGGAAATACGAGACTTTTCATTTTGAGGTTGTACAAAATGAGGTTTAAAAGAAATATGTTTCGACAAGGTTAATAGATGGCCAAAGAAGCACATTTTCATTCCTGTATTACGAAACAAAATGGTTTCTGAAAGTGCTTTTGTGTTGTTTTGTTTCTTATCAAACATTCTTTTTGAAAAGATGCTAGGCGTTGTTCATTACAAATTTTCTTCAATAACTCTTCGCCTTAAACTTCTCTAATAATGGGATTTGACTCCTTCTAGATGACATATTTCTGATCTTTTATCATGATTTCCTCTCAAAATCTAACCAAACCTGTCCATCAGCCTTTATCTGAGAGTTGCCCTATAGGTTTTATTTTTATTATTTGTTTTTGAAGAAGTTAGTAATTGATGCATACATCTTAGTCACTTAAAACGTAGCTTAGCTTTCTCAGTCTTGCTTATTAAAATGTGTGCTTTATTATTTGTCTATATTCCTGCAGATTAATTTCGGACTTGGTGGTTGTTATAGTTTCTGCAGCCATTGGTGGCATACTCTTTTCTTGTTTGGGACAACCGGTTTGTTTCTCAAATTTTCTTATTTACTCTTTTGCTCAAACTAAATAGCTTTCTACTTTCTTGAGCTCCATTCACATGCACATTAAGTGATATTTACAACACAATATCTAAAATCATAGCTTGAGTGATCTAAGAAATGCTACATTGTTGCTGAACCTTTTTTGATTTGGATACTTATGATAGGTTATTGTGGGTTATCTTCTTGCTGGTTCTATCATTGGACCAGGGGGTCTGAAGTTCATTAGCGAAATGGTACAGGTATGTTATAGTGTTACAGCCTGTACACAAAGTCTCTCTCTCTCTCTCTCTCTACAAGGCAAGGATACTTTTTTTTTTTTTTTTCCCTTTTACCACGTTACGGGAGTTAAGTGTACCACGTAACCTGTTTCCATTAGTCTAATGCATCTTCTCTTCCCCTTCCTTACAGGTCGAAACTGTTGCACAGTTTGGTGTTGTCTTTCTTCTTTTTGCTTTAGGGCTGGAGTTTTCTCTTACAAAGGTTTTTTATTTTTGGCTTGAAAATTGTTGCTTACCATATCTTACAGTATAGTTTTTATTTAAAGTTCTCTAGTAATGCATGTTTGAAGGTAGAAGAAAGGATGTCTTTCTCTAAAGTATGTGGTTAATGCAGTTAAAAGCTGTCGGGCCTGTAGCTGTTCTAGGAGGACTCCTCCAGATTGTAACATTTATGTTCTTGTGTGGAATAACTGCTATGGTATAGTACGGAGAGTATCTAATCCTAATATCTTTATGAGTTCAATTCTTTTGAGAAGTGATTCCCTAAAAAGTGATTTCTGTTAAAAATCAACCCTGCATGTGCTTTCTCTGTCAACTTTGCAGTTATGTGGAGCAAAGTTGTCTGAGGGTGTTTTTGTTGGCGCCTTCTTATCAATGTCATCAACTGCTGTGGTGTGTTTTTAGAAAGTTTTTCCTTTTCTCTCTGCATCCTGCCTGCAAATTATTGGTTGCAATTCATTATGTTCCTTGTCTCCTTTTGCCAGGTGGTAAAGTTTCTGATAGAGCGGAATACCAACAATTCTCTTTATGGTCAAGTTACAATAGGGACACTTATTTTTCAGGTATCTTTTACTTCAAAATTTAAATTGTAAACTTATGGTAAGTAAAAATCTTGTTGAGCTGAAAGGTCTTTAGTTTTTGGCGCATTTGCATTCATTTTTTACTGTGGAGTATTTCAGGATTGTGCTGTTGGTTTACTGTTTGCCTTGCTCCCAGTTTTGGGTGGTAATAGCGGCCTTTTTCAAGGAATGATTTCAATGGGAAAGTTGTAAGTTTGTTTAATTTTTGATGTTTTCATTTCTCTCCTGTCTTTAACGTTCTTCTGGTTAAATCCATAACTAATACATTTGTTTGTTTTTTGCTTGAGAAGCACTGAGAGTCAATTATATGTCATATTTTTCTTCCATTGCCCAAATTAGTTATGTAATTTTTCATTTGTTTTAAGCGAACATCCCATATAGGTGATTGTTTTATTTTCACGACATATTTCATTTGTTTTGCTGGAGAAGTATTGAGAGCGAATCATATGCTATATTTGCTTCCCTTCCATTGCTCATACTTTTATCTTTTGAAACCATTGCCTTCTACAGATGATAACTATTGAACGCAAATTTTATCTATTGTTGACTTCAGGATGCTGGTGTTGTCAATCTATCTCACTGCAGCATCTTTTTTGTCCTGGTCATTTGTACCTCGCTTTTTGAAACTGATGATGCAGTTATCCTCTCAAGTAAGTTTCAAAGCATTTTTACAGCACCTGGCTATCTTTCTAGAAAGACCCCATGATTGATTTTAATTCTTTCTGATTCAGACAAATGAGCTTTATCAGCTTGCTGCTGTGGCATTTTGCTTATTGTCTGCTTGGGTAAGTATTCTTTTAGTTAACACTCATGTAAAGGCTAACAAGCGTCCATTATGCTAAATTTGTCTGTTTGACTCCCCACTACAAACTTGCTGTTCTCACTTCATACACAAGGTCTATTTACTGGTGCTCTTTAAGACGGCGTAGTTTAATCACTGCTGTTTTCCTTGAATAACAGACTGAAGCAATCTTTTAATTAAAATGACTAAACTAAAGTAAAACGTTTCTTTGGAAATCTCAACGACATTTAACATGTGAATCTCCTCTAATATTTTCAGTGCAGTGATAAGCTGGGTCTTAGCCTTGAGTTGGGTTCATTTGTTGCTGGAGTAATGATATCTACCACTGATTTCGCACAACATACTTTAGATCAGGTAATCTTCTGGTAGTCTAATACTAAAGCACAATCAGGTGTTTAAAGTCCACGAAGTTTTATAATCTTTTGTCCCTGGATGCTTGTTTTTATTTTAACTGCCAAGTTGCAGACTTTTTATTGCTTTTTTGTTGTGATTGGACTTGTAGAATTTTCCTGTCAGTCCTTTTAACTACAGGGCTTTCAATAAGTTGTTCTTGGTACCTCTCTTCGGCCACATATCCATAATGTACATTCGGGATAGTTGGTTCTGTGAAGGCTTGAAACCTTTTGAAAGGGTTCCTCTTTTTGTGAGGAATTAGTATTGGTCCGTACTTTTGATATAGAGAAGTGGCCTTCTTCACTGTGATTGTACATGCCAAGTTTGCTGGATTATAATTGCGTCAATGTTTTCATTCAGCTATTGGGAAATAAATTTCTGAAGTTCAATTTTTTTCTACATGCAGGTGGAACCAATTCGTAACCTATTTGCAGCTCTCTTCCTTTCAAGTATTGGGATGCTCATTCATGTACATTTCCTTTGGAGCCACGTGGATATACTTCTAGCATCTGTCATTTTGGTTATAGTTGTTAAGACAGCTGTTGTCACTGTCGTTACTAAGGCCTTCAGATATAGCCTTAAGACATCGTTCATTGTAAGTTGATTTTATGTACTTATTCAGTGAATTTCTTGTTAATGGATAAACTAAATTTAAGAAAGAAAAAATCTTGTAAGTTTGGTCACTATGTGTAGGTTGGAATATCACTTGCTCAAATAGGAGAATTTGCTTTTGTTCTTCTAAGTCGTGCTTCTAATCTTCATCTTATTGAGGTAACCTCTCTCTCATTTTAAGTTGGGGACAGAATAGGAATATGCATTGAACATGGCATGGTTTATACTATATGGTTCTCATAAAAGTAATAATGAAAATTTTGTGTATGATGCATAGATTTACCTTTTCAATTTTGGGGATGCCAATCTGTGTATATTAAGCTACTGAGTTTCTGTCATTTGGGACACTTCATAACAGGGTTTATTAACATTTCAGTCAATTTGCATTCACATAACAACATTTCACAAGTCCTTTTTCTAATTCCTTGTTGCATTTATTGTCGCTTTGCTTAATTTGATTTTTTCAGGGGAAGATGTATCTGCTTCTTCTTGGAACAACAGCTCTTAGTCTGGTCAGTTTTCTTTATGTGAAATTGGATTATGCCTTTTTCCTGCAAACCGTTCTTACCCTGGTAAATAATTTGATTCACAGGTAACAACTCCTCTGTTGTTTAAATTGATACCTGCTGTTTTGAATTTGGGAGTTCTCATGCACTGGTTCCCCTCTGAGACCAACACTCAAAATGAGGTCTCTCTCTCTCTCTCTCCCTCTCTCTTATTTTTTCTGTTATTACTTGTATCACACAATACAAAAACTATAGAATTTCCATTAGTGAGAACCATCGTCCTTCTATCAGGGATAGAGGTTGCTATATCTAGCTGCATAGTAAGACAACTTCAAGTATTTGTAAGGGCTGTAATTTTTCCCACTTGATCTATAGGAAAAGACCAAATCAATGCGACCGATTTTCTGTCTTTAAATCAGGAATTCAGGCAGTTTCCTTTTGGTGCAACTCTTTACACCTACAGTTAGGAAGAGAATGTTTAATCAAGTTGCATTACCCCATACGGTTCTTCTGAAAACAATCATAGCCAAACCTTAGGCTGCAAACGTAGTTGTTGAAACTTGTGCCTTGTCTGCATTTTATTCCTTTTATTGAACAGGAGGTTCAGTACTGTGTTTCTTGGTCTTCATTATATTCACATGAAGTTGCGTTTTATTCTTGTTGTAATTTTTACAGGAGAAAGCCTCCATGATCGACTCGTTTAACAGAATGTTGTGACCATCCATTCTTTCCCAAATCTTGTGGTCCATCGGGGTCTACAGCTCTATTTGCAACAATTTTGCAAACATAACTGGATTTGAAGGAAGTACAACGCTAATTTTTCAGTTGAGGTTGAAGTCGACAATTAGAATACTAAATTTTGTTTAAACATAGCTTGAAGTTCTTATGTGTGTGTGTGTGTATATATATATATTATATTCTTTCACCGTATTCTTTAGATATTGTATATAGGAATTCTTGTGGTTAAAGACTTTCGTCTATACCATTTTGTAACCTGATTATATTTGTATTATTGAGGTAAAGTTACTCCACATACCGTAGATTTAAGAAATTGTAGAATACTGAAAAGGTGGACATTTTCAGAATCACTATTGAGGTTTTATGAAATATGGATCCGAAATTTTATGGATCTCAGAACACTGAATTGAAATATGGCAATACTCTACAATCTTAACCTCAGTACTTGGTCCTATACTCGTTTTGTTTAAGAACTAATGTAGGTAATGTGTTGGCCAAAACCAAATTTAAAATTAGCGTGGTCTCACTTTAAAATATTGTGTGATTGAAATAAAAAATAAATATCACCTCGAATGTGTAAGATATTAGTGTCTCTAGCAATGTTGGATTAGGCGAATGATTAAAGAAAATTTTATATTTATTAAAATTACTAATTTTTAAAAAGTCATGTAGAGAAAATGTATAACATAAAAAAATGCCAGTTGCTTTCCTCCAAAAAAGTGCATCCAAACTGCAAGTGTTGGCCTTTTTTTTTTTGGTCCTTTTTCCCCTCTTTATGATTTAAATTTTATGGGGAAAATAGATTTTATTGTTTGTTTGTTTTTCTCTACTAAAAAGATCTCTTTTTTGCTTTTTTTTTTTTCCTTAAAAAAAACAAAATTTGCCTCTTGGTTTTTTTCCCAATAAAAATTATTTTCTTTTATTATTATTATTTTTATTATCATTATTGTTTTTTCTAAGTTTTTTTTCGTAAAAGATTTGTTTCTCTCTCTTTTTTTTTAACTCCTATATTTGGTCTCTTTTGTTTTCTTTTTTTTTTTTTGGGATAAAATGGTATCGAGAAGAAGCATCTAGAAACCTGATATGGCAGGAGACCAAAAAATCCTCTAGTAATTTATTAAAATAAAATAAAAAGAAAAGTACATAACGTTAAGGAAAAAAGAATCCTTAAGATTGATTAAGGTAGCAACTGAAAAATAGAAAAGAAAAGCCATAGGAGGAGCTAAATAGTTCAACCGAAACAAAATTATTGTCTTTACTTCCTAACAATACCTTAGTAAAAGACTTTTTTGTGTAAAACTTAAAGGAAAAAACTACAAAAAAAAAAATGTAAACACTATTTTTACGAGGTTCAACAAATACAACGGTTTGTCTGCGTCCCCAGTTCTTGGCAACTTATTTTGAGCTATCAACTATCGGGCCAAGAGAATGGGCTTGATCGTCTTTTTTACACAATAAGTGCTTTCCTTTTAGGCAAACACTCACGCCTTTACAATAGTTTTGAATCTAGCTCTATCACGCCTAATATGGATTGTTTAGATTCCGGTGCCAATCTCACCTAAACCGGGTTGTTTATGAATCCGGTATCAATCTCACCTCACAAATACAATTTGATTTTTATTTGTTGATGCACTCAACTAGAATCTCTCTAATAAAAGGGATTGATACAAAGTAAGCCTAGAGAAAATAAGTGAAAACACAAGGTATGATTTAATTTGACTCAATTGACTTTTGTGAAAAAGTGAATTTGAAAGTTTGATTCACAAAAAATGCATAAAGTAATGTAAGAATATTCAAAGTTGTTTCAAGTGTTAAAAAAGCCTCTATTTAAAGATTAAAATGAAAACTACCTTTTATGACCATTTGACAGATAATCTGCCATTTTCGACAGACCGAAAGTTCACTTTCAGTAGACTGAGAATACTAGCTGCTGAAAGTGCGATTCTAACGGTCAGATTTTAAAAAGATGTTAAAAATAGAAAATAGAGGAATCGATAGACCAATTCTCATTACTGGTTTCCTGATTCTACCCGAGAGTATATTTTTAATTTTATTTCAAGGTTTTTTCAATTATTTCTAAAAAGTGACTTTATGAATTGATTTAATATGTAATATAGAGACTATAGAAATTCATAAATCAATTGAAAAGATTGTATAAAATAAATTTTATTTTTTAATTGAAAATAAATAGATTTGATAGTTTTGCTTTGAAAAATTTCCAATATTATGAAAAATTTGAGCCATTAAAGATTATATAATATGTAAACAGATATTTAAGAATAAGAACTAAGTATTTAACTTTTGCTAGTTTAGGTCTTGTTAACTTGATCTTCATCTTCAAGCTCTTTTTTATAATCCATCTTGAATATTTTGTGATCCTTTTAATTTAATTTGCTACACACTCAAGTAGATTATTAGTTATTAATCATATATTTGTTAACTTCAAAACAAGAGTGTATGATTGATGATACAAAATATGACTTAATAATTTCCCTCCTTTTGATAATAATAAACATTTGATTTAAAGAAAATAGGGAATGAAAAATAAGTAGAGATAAGTGTCCTTACTGACTTGTAAAACTCTCCCTCAAAATATGCCTAATTTTAGAGAGTAAGAACTCCCCCTTAAACTTATAAAAAAGTGCATATTTAAATATGTAGTTTATGAAAATTAATTGAAATAATCTAGCTTATAGCACTTGTTAATTAAAAACTGAAATGTTCATGGATACCAATGGAGAAAAGATTTAAATCACCCATATTCTTCTCCCTCTTTTGATATCATCAAAAAAATTACATAAGAGAGAATAATAAAATAAACATAACATCAATTGAAAAGCAGATAAGAAGTTCATACAAAAAAAACCAACAAAAAAAAGAAATAGGTAAAAAGACAACTAAGGAGGAGGGAAATGCCCAAAGTAAGACTACATCATCCTCATCAACTTATCCTGCTGATCTTGAATAATCTGAAATTGACATTCTTGTTGTTGTCGGATAGAGTTGACATCAGTTGATAGAATCTGGAAGTGCCCCAGTTCAGTGTCATGTAAGTGTTGAATATCGAGTTGGATGGCGTTGAGATGTTCTAAGAGGCTGTTGAAGGCTTCAGTTTAGTCAAAAGATTGAGCAAGGGCACCTTCTTGTTGTACAAGAACCTACTTAGCATGGGTCTCCTCAATGCCTTCAGCAGATCTACTACCTCCTGTTTCTTGTTGATCCCCTACCTCTTGCTCATGTGCCTATCTGGTCTTGGCCACCCATGTATTGTTGATAAAAGTAAAGCCCATAAGACGAAAATTCTTGCTGTTGATCTCCACCTCTATAGACCAAGGTTTACATTCTGCCTCATCCATGATCGGGATATTGAAATGTAAGAAGATGCAAGTAAGAAGAAAACTATAAGGAATGCAAGTAAGAAGAAAACTATAAGGAAGAGAAGATATCCTACTCTCTATAGCATTGATCATTTTATGAAGAATAAAGAATGGTAAATCTAGCCTTCTTCCGAGAAGAATGGAGTCAACAAAACAGATATCACCAAAGGTAGGTGCATCCCTATGACTAGCTATAGGGATCATGGTCTGAGACATGAATTGAAAAAAAATCCTAGCCTCTAGAGTAAGATCAGTGACACGAGGCTTAGGTTGAAACTATCAAGGGAACAGACACAGAACAAGGCTTATTGAAGATCAAAATCCTCGATCATAGGCCAAGTATTGGTAATGAGAAATTTGTAACCACCCATAGGAAGATGTAGGATATCAACAAGGAGCTGTTCAGTAATGGAAAAATCTATACCCTTAAGGGAACCAAAGATAACTTGTTATTCCCTAGAGATGTTTGTACTGGCATAGAAACTTCTAATCATGCTTGGATACCCTATCCCCCCTAATGGAGTAGAATTCATTCTATCCTATACTTTCAATATAATTAGAAAAATTGACATATGATAAATTCCTAAAATTGAATGTTCTACCCCAAGTGATACTCTTTTTGGAAAAGATTTCTTTATACCTGGTTATGAGAGCAGAAGATTCAAGAATAGGAGTGTCTAACTGTGCCTTAGTGTATTGTTCTTGTTCCTTAGGACGATTTTCCTTCCCTTTTCGTCTTCGATTTTTCCTTCTAGGAGCCATTTGATCAGAAAGAGACACAAACACAAGGTATTTTCAAAATTCTAGAGTTTAGAAGAAAGAGAAATTAGATTTTTATGCAAAACAGTGTTGAAAACAAGAGTTAAGGACGAAAAAGCAATGAGATCAACTCTGGTTGGAAAAAAATTGAGAAATTTGAGTGAGAATGTGAAAAATAGTGAAGAAAAAATGTCAAAACAACTTAAATATACACAGAACTATGCAATTTTGGCAGATCGAAAACCCAATTTTGGTCTACTGATTCTTCTGGAGAGAACTGTCTTTCTGCGATAGTTTTTCGGCAGATTGAAAATTTTTTCGGTCTGCCGAAATCTCTATTTCGGTAGTTATTCAGTGAAAAATAGATTTTTAACAGTGAAAAGATTAAAATAATATTAAAAACATCAACAAAATAGCAATTTGGCAAATATTCAAAACAAAATAGGCAACATTTAAAAAAAAAAAGTGACATTAATGAAGCTTATTATGATTAATCATGCCAAGTTCTTTATGAATTATATAAAAACAATCCTCATTAAAAGATTTAGCGAAGATATTGGCTAGTTGTTTTTCCGTGCAAATAAACTCAAGTACAATGTCACCTTTTTACAAATAATCGCGAAGAAAATGATGTCTAATATCAATATGCTTAGGTTGTGAATGCAAAATTGGATTTTTGGACAAATTAATAGTACTAGTATTATCACATTTAATTGGTACATATTCATAATACATTCCAAAATCCATGAGAGTTTATTTCATCCAAAGAATTTGAGCACAACAACTACCAGCGGAGATATATACAGCTTCAGTAGTAGAAAGAGCAGCAAAATTTTATTTCTTACTAAACAAGGACACAAGTGAATAACCAAGAAAATGACAAGTACCACAAGTGCTCTTGCGGTCAGTTTGACAACCGATATTGTCTGCATTCGAAAAACTCGTAATATTAAAGTGTGTACCTTTTGGATACTATAATCCTAGATCCATATTGCTATACAAATATTTTAATATACATTTTACTGCACTAAGATGTGATTCCTTAGGATTAGATTGAAATCTAGCATATAAAAAAGCATTAAACATTATATCTGGTCTACTAGCAGTTATGTAAAGAAGTGAGCCGATTATATCTTGATATTTAGTAATATCTACTGCTTTACTATTTTCGTCTTTGTCAAACTTGATTGTAGAGCTCATAGGTGTTTTCATTGATTTTGAGTTTTCCCTGTCAAACTTCTTGATTATATCCTTGATGTACTTGGATTAGTTGATGAACTTGCCTTATTTGCTTTGTTTAATTTGAAGTCCGAGGAAGAAATTGAGTTCTTCCATCATACTCATTTCAAACTCATCATGTACACATTTTGAAAATTCTTCACAAAGAGAAACATTAGTAATATCGAAAATAATATCATCAATATAAATTTGAACTAAAATCATTTCTCCCCTTTTTCTTTTTATAAAAAGAGTAGTCTTTTCTCATAGTGAAACTATTTAAAATAAAAAATTTACTCAATCTATCATACTAAGTTCTAGGAGTTTGCTTTAAACTGTAGAGAGCCTTTTTCAATTTGAAAATATGATTCGGATACTTATGATTTTGAAAACTGGGGGTTGGGCTACATATACTTCTTCTAAAATGATCCGGATATTTATGATTTTGAAAACTGGGGGTTGGGCTACATATACTTCTTCTAAAATGTATCCATTTAGAAATGCGCTCTTAACATCTATTTGATATATAATAAAATCTTTATGACATACAAATACTAAGAGCATCCTTATGGACTTTAATCTTACTATGGGTGTGAAGGTTTCTTCATAACCGACACCTTCTTCTTGAATGAAACCTTGAGCTATTAATCTAGCTTTGTTTCTCATAATCATCTCATGCTCATCTACTTTATTTCTAAAGACACCCATTTAGTCCCAATAACCAATTAGTCATTCGGTTTTGGAACTAATTTCCACACATCACTTCTTTCAAATTAATTTAGTTCTTCTTGCATAGCTAAAATCCATGATTCATCATTTTTGGCATCTTTAAAACTTTTTGGTACAATTTGAGAGATAAAAGCCATGTTATTGCAAATATTTATAAGTGATGTTGTAGCCTTAATACCTTGTAAATGGTCACTTCGAATTTGGTTTTTAGTATGAGCATATTTGAATTTTAAATCTTGAGAAAAAGAGAGAATGCTACTATTGTCGCTTTTCTTTTATTTCTTAAGATCTTATTATTGTAGTTGAGTACCTTTCTCTTCATTTGACTTCTCATTTGCATTTGACTCATTCAAACTTGGTTCCAAAACTACAACATCATTATCATCTAATTTTTTCTCCCCATGGAAAGTGTTAGACTCATCAAAAATAACATACATAGATTCTTCTATTACCATTGTTCTTTTATTGAAATCTCTATAAGTCTTACTAGTATAGAATATCCAAGAAAAATACCCACATCAAATTTTGAATCAAATTTTCCCAAGTTATCTTTAGTATTCAGAATAAAATATTTGCAACCAAAAACTTTAAAATAGCCAATGTTGGGTTTTCTACCTTTCCAAAGCTCATAAGGTGTCTTGTTCAAAATTGGCTTTATCATAAGTCTATTTATAATATGATAATCGGTACTTACTGCTTCGCTCTAAAAATATTTTGGCAAATCATTTTTATTTAGCATACTTCATGCCATTTCTTGTAAAGTTCTATTCTTTCTTTCTACAACTTCATTTTGTTGTAGAGTTTTAGGAGCAGAAAAATTATGACCAAAACAATTCTTGTAACAAAATACTTCTATTTCATCATTTTCAAACTCACCACTACGATCACTTCTAATAGATATGATGGTGTAGCCTTTTTTATTTTGTGCTTTTTTACAAAAGATAGTAAGTACATTTAAAATATCGTTTTTATGAGCAATGAATAGAACCCAAATTAATCTTGAAAAATCATCTACTATCACAAAAGTATAGTGTTTTCCACTAAGATTATCCACTCTTGATAGTCCAAATATATCCATGTGAAGTAATTATAAATGTCTAGAAGTAGTAAAGACATTTTTGAATTTAAAAGAATTTTTCACTTTTTTCCAAAATGACACTAATCACAAACCTTGGCTTTTTCAAAAAATAAACTAAGTAAACCACTCACAAGATTTTTATTAGAAAATTTAGAGATAGTATTCATGCTAGCATGTCCAAGTCTTCTATGCCAAAGCCAAGAATCATATTTTAAAACCGCAAAATATTTATCTTGACTAAAATATTTTTCAAAATCAATAGTATAAACATTGTCTTTTTTTTTTACCTTTAAAAATAATTTCTTTTGAGCAAGTATCCTCAATCAAGCATTTGGAAGGCTCAAAAATCACTCGACAACCCTTATCACAAAGTTAACTTATACTAAGCAAGTTGTGCTTAAGGCTATCAACAAATAAAACATTTTCTATAATAGGGTAATGTCTCAATAAATTCTCCAATACTTATGTTAATTATCCTTATGTTACCTATACCCAAAATCTTGCCGTTACCATTGTCTCCAAAAGTGAAATATCCTCCATTCTTTTTTGTAAACAATAAGAGCAAGGGATAATTACCGATCATGTGTTTGGAGCAATCACTATCCAAGAACCAAAATTCTTCTTTTTTTATACCTACAAATAAGAGTCAAACTTTGATTTTTGGTACACATACTAATTTGGGTCCTTAAGTGTTAGTTCTAGATTCTTTCGGTACCCAAGCTAGTTTTCTACTAAAATATGTATTCTTCTTCACAAAGCATGGAAAACTAGTATATCTATCTTGATTGCAATAAGCAAGTGTGTTTAGTGTCACTAGTATCAGCTTTCACAAAATAGTTTTTGAGGTATTTTTGTTTTATGGAAGATTTGTACCTAATGCGTCTTTTGTCGAAAATGTAGTTTTGTCTACCAAGCATCATATCAAAATTTTTCTTTCCATTTATAAATTTGTGGACATCTTTGGTCAAGTCTAAAACTTTGTCATTTAAGAAAGTGTTTTCTTTAGACAAAACATCACAACTATTATAATATAGTTTTACTTTTTTTTGTAAACTCTTCAACCTTTTTAGACAAACTAAGAATTTCCTTTTTAAGAGCATTATTTTTGAAAATGAGTTTTTCATAGTTTTTGTGTAAATCATTAAAATCACTCAATAAATTTTTATATAATAAATCACAATTACTATCATTTTCACTAAACTCACTACTTGTATCACTATCATTGTTACCCCCCCTTGGCCTAACTATACGACTATATAGGTTAAATTAGGATGCATTATTCTTTTATAAACCATATTTTTAGTTTTGCAAAAAGGTGGGCCAAATTTAAACTTTTCGAGCTCTAAAACAAAAGAAACTACGTGGTATTACTTTTTGAAAGTGTCTTTATAAAATATACAACTAAAAACTACTTATCAGTTTATCTTACCATCAGCAGTAATATTTACAATACACTAGAATAACAAAATACAGATAAAACACCGTCCACAAGTCAAGCTCGTCTACATCGGCATGATTATAGCGATAAGAAAACATGCTAGCCAACCAGTAACTTTATATATCATATATCTCATCACCTGTATCACAGGAACTAAATGTGCTAATACTCAATAAGTAAAAATCATGCATGCTTATGAACATGTTTCACGCATAAACTTCATTGAAATTCCCATTGTACTCTTTCTTCCATAACTTTTCATTTTGATGCACTTTTCTTAGAAAATATTTCTTTATAGGACCCTTGAGTACATTACAAAGTCGCGGCAGTCGATAGGCCGTACCCACCTATGCGGGAAGGAAACACATGGCCAATGTGAACTATACCTACCCAACACAGACCAACTAAGTAATTCACCTGATAAATCTCATAGTACAATATTCAATCCCGGCAGTTTGTAAGCCGTGCCCACCTATACGAGAAGAATGCTTGTGCAAACCATACTTATCCAACACAGATAGACTAAACACTGCACTTAAAACGTATCTCATAAAATTAGTACAATGGTACTACTTTAAATCCAATGTGTGGAAAACTTCACTTTTTTAAAAATCATGCTTAATGATCAAACCATGCTTATGTTTCCGTAAGCTTTACAACAACAATATAAATAACACATAATTGAAATAATACACATAAACATGTAGGAAAACATCTTGAATCTATTATTGTTCTTGTGATGCAGTTAAAATAAATCTTCACTTACCTTGTGTCCGGTAGAAAAGATAGTGGAAAGGGTCAGTATTCTCTGTGGCAATGTGTGTGAAAGACCTGATGTCAATTTTATTACTAACATTATCACTACAATATAAAATGCTTAAAGAAAACAAGTACAAGACCGAATCACAGCTTTTACATAAGAAGGAACCCTAATCACAAAATGAATTAAAATGTCATCTACTTTCATAAAAACTAGTCCATTAGCTTTTAAATGGTACCATTTGGTTCTAAAAATATTTGGACAGTACCTCCCCTTATTTTAGGACATCTCTACATGATTAAAATCATGGTTTAAGACCTATAATAACAATCAACAAGCCAATTCTCACATATACAATTCAATGAGGATCATTTAGAGCAACCTAGGTACATTTGAATTCCTTTCGTTTAGACAAAGTTTAAAACCACTTTTACACTTTTCTATTGTCTTAAATAGCAACAAAACAAATATATTTACATCATGGGATCAACAAAATATACATTTCAATTTTATAAAATCAGATTACAAGTTTGGGGAACTTATTCTAACAATGGAAACACTTGAAAAAACTTGAATCCACAAGTAGCAAACTTTGGGGCTTTAAGACTAAATTTGATCCTCCACTTAAATTCTGTATTTTCAGTCATATATAAGATTTCCTTAGAACTTAATTTATCAAATAAAAGCTTTAATTCAAGAGCTAAAGTAATAGAAATAAATTATCAATTCTAAATTCCACAAAAAGCTTACCTTGACTAGTTTAAACTTTTGTTGAAGCTCTTGCCTTCTACTTCCACAAAACTGATTTCTAAGGCTTTGAAATTGATCTTAGAACTCAAGAGGATCTAGAGAAAATATTACTTAAGTAGTATCAAGTGGAGAATTGAAATAACAAAACAAAACCTAGGAAGAAGAACTAGTAGAATTATCTTGACTAGTTTTGACCTATCTTGCTTTCTTGAGCTCCAAATTGAGTTCTACCACTTGGAAACTCTTGAAAATGGTTAAGGGCAGCTGAGAGAAGTATAGAAAGTAGCTGCAGTGGTTCAAGTCATGGCTGGAGAGAAAGAGGAAGAAAATAACCAGATTTGGTCAAAAATCAATACTTAATGGCTAAGAAAAGGCATAACTTAAATTCTAAGGGGTATTTTCGGTATTTCACACTCTAACTATCCATATGTCCAGCTTTAGATCACTCTTGGCTTACTTACCACGTTGTTGGTCATTCCTATAAACTCAAGTGTAGATTAAAATGGTGAAACCTAGCTTAAAAGCTGAAATTTAGTCATACTTTGACTTATGATCCTATATGGCCAATCTCATTGAAATCTGTTGGAACCTAGCCCCATAACTAATTATTAAACATAAAAATAAGTCAATTTGACTCTAATTAATAATGCAAACATAGTATCAATGCCTAATTAATAGAACGCACAAAATTAACATTACGCGATTAAGCCGAACCTAAACTAGCTTAGTGTAATTAAACATAGTTCAGTTCAATAACTGCCACCTCGTGCTTACCTGAGAGGACAAATAAAATATTATAAGTGAGTACTATACATTGAATTAAAGCTATGATGTGTTAAATGTACAATGAATTTGGCTCCAAAAAGCGTGAAAATGCACTTTACCGAAAAACTACTATTTTACCTAGTTATCATCAAACTTGATTTTAATGCATGAGCATATAGTATTATTATTCATGAATGTATTCTTTATTCTTTTCACATATCAAGCTCTTTCTCTGATGGTACTGAGCTTTTACACTGTATGGGAACACTTCGACAACCATTAGTATAATAATATATATTAAAAGCATTTAACGATCAAATGAGCAATTTATCATAAAATTGACACTAGTTTCATAATATGTCTATTATGTAATATGAACATGTTTATTATTGGCCTATTATGTATGTGAGAATCTTGGGCATTACAATCATGAATCCAATTTTAGGTTCAAGTGAGTTTACCTCATTTTCTATTGCCATAAAGCATATATTGGCAATTTCTTCTTGTTCTTCTCCTTTAGATTCTTTTTTCTCACTATCATCCTATGTGGCCTTCCTTGCTTTCTTTTTCATTTTTCTTCTCAATGGACATTCATTCTTCATGTAATCCAGTTTCTTGCATTCAAAGTAAGTGATTTAGTCATCCTTTATTTTCTTTTCTTGAAGGTCATTGTCTTTGTTATTTTTCTTGAAATTCTTCTTTTTGAAGTTTAGGTACTTCTTATACCTTTTGGTAAATAGGGCAATGTCTATAAGTTTACTGTCTGTAAATTCTTCTTCTTCCTCAATATTTTCTTGCATAGTAGCTTTGAGTGCTTTTTTTTTTCTTCTCCTTTTATTCCTTTTCTTTTGATTCCTTCATAAGAATTTAATAGCTTATAAGAGAACCAATAAGTCCTTCAAGAGGAAGTTTGCTAAGATCTTTAACTTCTTTAATGGCCACTACATTGCTTTTATATTCTCAAGGGAGGATTCGAAAAATCTTGCTCATCAACTCACTATTTGAAAATATTTTTTTAGAGCACTAAGAGAGTTAATAATAATTGTGAATCAAGTAAATATTTGTGAAATAGATCCATCTTTTTTCATTTTAAACAATATTGATTGAGGTAGTTCTCTGATAAAAATATTGATTCTAATTTCTTTTATTGAGGTAGTTCTCTGATAAAAGACTTCTAGCATGTTCCATAATTCATGAACATCTATAACTTTCTCGACATTATCGTAAATATTACTATCTAAACCACACATAAGCATATTTTTAGTTCTACTATTTTTGGTAAAGTTGATTTTATCTTTTTTAGCATATTCTTCTATATCTTTTTCAACTTCTCTACCATTAATCACTCTTGTAATTTTCAAAGAATCTTTAGTGATAATATACCAAAGAACAAAATCAATAGACCTAAGATAAGTATCTATATGACTTCTCCAATACTTAAAATCACTTCCATTAAAAAATGGTAGTTTGGATGGAGACAACTTTTCTTATTGAAAAGGAAAATTATTTGGACTAGGCATCTCAAAAATGGTTAAGTTTTAAAAATTTGAGTACCAAGCTTTGATACCAATTATAAGTCTAAGGCTAGCTAACCCAAGAGGGGGGTAAATTGGGTTTTAAAATTTTTTTCGAACCTTTGTTGAAAGACAAGTAGATTTAATAAGTAAAAACTACAACGAGTAAAAGTAAATAAATTGCATGCATAAATTCAAGATAAATAAATTTAAGGAGATAGGATTAGAGAAATACAAATATTATTTTTACGAGATTCAACAAACACAACGATTTGTCTACGTCCATAGCTTTTGGTAACTCACTTTGAGCTATCCACTATCGGGTCAAGAGCATGGGCTTGATCGTTCATTTTACATAACAAGTGCTTTCTTTTTAGGTACACTTACTCTTTTACAATAACTTTGAATCCAGCTCTATCATGCCTAACATATATTTTTTAGACTCTGGTACCATTCTCATCTAAACTGGGTTGTTTATGAATCCAGTGTCAACCTCACCTCATAAATACAATTTAATTTTTGTTTGTTAATATACTCAACTAGAATCTCCCTAATAAAAAGATTTATACAAAGTAAGCCTAGAGAGAATAAGTGAAAACACAAGGAATGATTTAGTTTAGCTCAATTGACTTTTGTAAAATAGTAAATTTGAAAGTTTAATTCATAAAAAAATCATTAGAACAACTTGAAAGTATGTATAAAGCAATGTAAAAATGTTCAAAAGTTATTTCAAGTATTAAAAAGACTTCTATTTAAAGGTTAGAATAAAAACTAGCCGTTTATGACTATTTGAAAGACAAACTATTATTTTTGATAGACCGAAAGTTCACTTTCGGTAGACCGAAAATATTAATCGTTGAAAGTATGATTCTAATGGTAGGATTTTAAAAAGTTATTAAAAATAGAAAATAGAGGAATCTATATACTGATTCTCATTATCAGTCTGCTGATTCTACCCAAGAGTATATTTTCAATTTTATTTCAAGGCCTTTTCAATTGTTTCTAAAAAGTAACTTTATAAATTGATTTAATATGTAATGTAGAAACTATAGAAATTCATAAATCAATTTAAAAGCTTGTATAAAATAAATTTTATATTTTAATTAAAAATAAATAGATTTGATAGTTTTGCTTTGAAAAATTTTCAATATTATAAAAAATTTGAGCCATTAAAGATCATGTAATGGGTAGATAGATATTCAAGTATAAGAATTAAGTATGTAACCTTTGCTAGTCTAGGTCTTGTTAACTTAATCTTTGTCTTTAAGCTTTTTTTCATAATCCATTTTGAATATCTTATGATCCTTTCAATTTAACTTGCTACACACTCAAGTAGATTATTAGTTCTTAATCATATGTTTGTTAATTTCAAAATAAGAGTGTATGATTGATGATAGAAAGTATGACTCAATAGTGAAAAAGTTCATATTAGAGAATAGCCCAATACAACGGATCCATGATGGCTTTTAACGCAAAGGAACAGACACTAAACAAGTCTTAAAAAATGTAACCAGATAAACCGAATCGCTCTCGAGCCAAATATTTCTCCACTTAAAATTCCACACATAAGAGATTGTATGAATAACGGTTGATAGCTTTGCCTTGAAAGCATAAGCCTTACCAATAGAAATGACAAAGCCACCTTTAAAGAAACGTTAGAATGTCCTAAAAACTCCATCACAACCTGTCAAGCTTGGACTACTATATGCAGCATCCTCTGTGTTGACTTTCAACTAGCCTCGTGGAGGAACACGCTAAGAGACTTCAATAATTTTTTGCGATCTTGGAGGTTTTAGCTTCACTTGAAGTCATTTTAGAATTTCTAACTCCTTCATAGAGTTTTTTATTATGTCAGAACTAACAGTATTAGACTCACTAACCACTTGCCAAATTAAAGTGATGGTCGAGTGAATAGATGTAAATTCATTGTTAAATAATAGCTTGTTGGATAAAATCCAAATAACCCAAATAACAGTTCTCCAAAGTTGTAAAATTTGACTGCTAGAGTTAGTTTTAAGAGCATCTAGCCAAAAGTCAATAACAATGTCATCTAAATGAATTTGCAACTAAAAGCTAACAAGATCACCCCCAAAGAATATATATAAAATTATAACAAATGAAAACATGATCAGAATTTTCCTCATGAAAGAAACCAAAGCGACAACAAAAAGGCATTTTGAAGCCTCTCTTAATAAGATTCTGTTCCGTTGGAAGTTTATCCTGAAGCAATCTCCAAAAATCCCTGGAGCATGATGGGAGGATATAACTAGCCCAAAACTTATCTCCCTATCTTTCTTTCTAGATAGAACCAACCAATGACTTATAAAAGCCTGCATAAGTAACTTTACCAGAAGTAGAATGATGCCAAATAAGAGTATTCAGGGAGTCACAAATAATAGTCTTCCTAATTTCATCAACAATCAAAGAAAAATTGAAAGTAAAGGAAGTAGGTAAACACCATTCTGAATTAAAAACAAGCTTACCAATTATAGTATCAAGATTAGACTCCATAGTATGATTATAAGCAATCTTCCCATTTAGAGGAGAACTTAGCCAATTATTCGACCAAAAGCGAATCTTGGAATCTTTCCTAATTATCCAAATTGACTCCTTAAAGAGAGGTTGAACGTGAGATCTTAAACCATACCAAACAGAAGATTTCCAAAATCTTCGCTGGAAAGGACCATTGGAGAAGAACCACCCTCTCAGGAATTTGAAAACAAAAGACTCATCCGTCATTAAGCTCCAAGATAATTTTTGTAAAAGAGCTGCATTAAGAATTCTGGGATCCCGAAAGCCTAATCCCCTATTTTTCTTAGATTTGCAACACAAGGCAATAACTGGTTTAGCCACCTTAATTGAACTAGATCAAAAGTTTCTTATTGAAGAAATTAGCTCCTTTAGAAGAGTAGCCAGCCATCGATAGACTTGAAAAAAGTAGAATAGTTTACTCATAATAATAAACTGATTACACTCATTCTACCCATTATAGAGAGATATAAACCTTTCAAATACTCAAAATTATTATAGATCGTATCAAGTAACGATTGAAAATTAGAACATTTAGGGGACCCAACAAATAGAAAAATCCCAAGATAAATAAAGGATAAACCACCTCTTTTCGTACCCATGTAATTCATAAATTCAGAATCAGAGGAGGGAACAACATTACTGTCAAAGTAAATAAAGAATTTATTAAAGTTAACCTGTTGGCCAAACAACATACAAGAGATGCAAAAGATGCACGTGCTAGTGCTTCAACTGGTTTGTTAACTTGTGATATTGCAAAAGATGCACGTGCTAGTGCTTCAGCTAGTTCGTTAGCTTGGTTATGTTAAAAGTCACAAAGAAAGTCAGTTTATCTCTATCTCCAAATGGGAATTCCCCTGTACTTGTTGATAATTGGTTAACGACGAGCCTACGAGCCCAAACTCAACTACGGCCCGGAACTTAAGTCTGTCTCCCGAATTCTTACTGGGCTTCAAGAGACGTTGTATATACCATACTCTATTTACATACCAATAGTCTCACGTGATTGTGAACTCTCCAGTTTCCAGAAAAAGTAGAGAAAAAGACGTTGCAATTGGGAGTGAGTTTCGGTCTTTCTTCTTGTTCTTTCTTTTGTTTCTTTTGAGAGAGAGAGAGAGAGAGAGAGAATGGAGGGTAAAGATCCAGTTAAGCTTCGATGCCAACGAATTGGCTGCAACGCTACCTTCTCCGAAGGCAACAATCCCGAAGGTTCTTGTCAATACCATGATTCGGTACTACTCTCTCTCTCTCTCAAATTTTCTCTATGGATTAATAATCAAAATTTCATGTCTCCAATTTACAGAATTACCTTCTCTCTCTCTCTTTTTTTTTTTTAATTGTTTCTTCGCATACCCAATTGAAATACATGACTACCCTTTTCAGTTTTCTCCTAGCTATTAAAGCTACACACTTAAAATTATTTGCAAGTGCAACCCCAATGTTTTGGTCTTTTAATTTCACTGATATTATGGAATCTTATCATGGCTTTGCATGATGGGGCTTCGATTCACTGTATGGCCCGGGGGCTTCTTCAATTTGTTTAGGGTGTAAGTCTTACTCCCCATATTTACTTCTTTTCAAATTTTGATCTAAATATTTGAGGAATTAATTTGGAGAGATATCACTATTATTGTTTTGATTGTTAATAATTACCAGCCTATATTTCACGATGGTATGAAAGAGTGGAGTTGCTGCAAGAAAAGAAGTCATGATTTCGGCTTGTTTTTAGAAATTCCTGGGTAAGTGCTAATGCTTTTCAGTTTCTCTTCTATGAACTTGAAAAACAACACTTATTTTTAGTCATAATAATTTAGTTAGTCACCTATAATGGGCCATAAAGATTCTGCTTTTATTGGTTTTTTGGGGAAAAAAGAAAGAAAGAAGAAAAAGATTTAAGAACATGAGCTATAAAACTGAATGGCAGTTCTCTGATATGTGCTTATTTAAACAGCATTATTAGATTCTTTAGGAGCCAACTTTTATTTTCAATCACTTTTTAGTTTCTTTTATATGATCACTCTGCATGAATTATTATTCCGGAACGACGGTAAGTATAGTTTTAGTACCATACTGTATTGTTCCATAAACCTAGGGGAAAAGGGTGGTATCTGTGCTACCTACTTAGATGCTTTTGCATTTTGGTAAGCAGGCTTGAATCAGGGAAAACCTCTATGATTGGTTTATTTGTTTACTTGTTTTGTATACCCTGTCTGTTTCCTAAAGCTGTATACTTTTGATGATGAAGATGTAAGACAGGAAAGCACACGACGGAGAAGCCTGTATTACCAAAGCCAGTGGCTAAAAAGACTTCTGTTTCTCCTTATACTTCATGTCCTGCAACAGATGCCTCATCGAAAGAATCTTGCTCTAGATGCCGGCAAGGGTTTTTCTGCTCAGATCATGGTTAGCACATTTTGGATACATTGCACCTTAAGCATTCGAATAATTTTTCTCTCTTTCATTCTGATGTTTTATGTCTAGAACAGGTTGGTTTTCTGGTGGAGATATGCAGCGTAATTTAGCTGCCTTTGAATATGGAATATGAAAGATTCTGGAGCATTGCTTGGTCCTTCATATGATTTGTCTGAATGATGACAGAGATTAAGTTTTCAAAGTGATGCAGGACGTAAATACCTATTAACTAGTTTATTTACGATTAAATTAAAACCAAGAATCCTACATAAACTAATTAGGAGGTTTTAGCTCAAGTGGTTGAGCAAGAGTGTGTGATCCAGGGTTCAAATCTTAGTATTTTCTTGTATCGTCTTCTCCTCCCCATAATCATAGTAATTACTAGGTATTTATATGCTACAACAAAGAGTCTTAGGGTTTTCCTTAATGTAATGGTTGTTCTTCTCGATATTCATATGAATAAAATATAAGAAGATCCAAAACTCATATATATATATTGGTTAGTTTTTCATCAGTTATGAAACTCAGATTAAGCTTTCCTATCTTTTACAGTTTGCTTCTTTTTAACTTTTATCTAAACTCTCTCTTTGTTCCTCCTCAGGTTCACAGGCCAAGGAGTTAAATTCCAAACCTGAAAATGCAGGCACAAATTCACCGATGAAAATCAATACAGATGCTCAGACTATTACTGCTCCAGCAAAGAAGATTGTTGGTATAAACGAACCACAAATTTGTAAAAACAAAGGATGTGGTAAAACCTTCAAAGAAAAAGATAATCATGATACTGCATGCAGTTACCATCCGGGGCCTGCTATTTTCCATGACCGAGTGAGAGGGGTGTGTATTTGCATAAACTACTGATTCTCTATTCTAGTATTATTTTTATGGAGGATATATTAAAGTAACACTTCCTTTTTCTGTCCATCATGTAAATTTGACAGTGGAAGTGCTGCGACATTCATGTTAAGGAATTCGACGAGTTCATGGCCATTCCTCCATGCAAGAAGGGATGGCACAATGCCGATGCAGCATAGTAAAAACAGAAAGTTTTGAGCAGCGTATGAATGAATCTTCGTTCATTTCTCTCTCTCTCTCTCTCTCTCTCTCAGGTTGCTGGACTGATGCAGCTCGATCTGTTCTGTTGTAATTCCATATTGTTATTAACTGTTCTCTTCTTTTTTCTTTTCAATTCTTTTTTGGAAACTTGAGTTCCCAGAACTGTAATTGTCGGGGCAAGTTAATCAATTATTTACGTGGAGATTTGAAACCATTGAGACTTGGCTCGGTCTTATGTAATGAAAGTTTGCAGGCATGAATTGGGTATTGGAATAGAAAGATCATTCCAATAAAATGACCTTTCCATTATTTGGTTGCAAATTTAAGCAAAGGAATCCTTATTCTTTTAGAAATGTAATTCTATCAATTAATGGAATAATATTTCCTTCAACTCACCTAAGGAATCATTATTTTACTTCTTTTGCACATATTAAATTTTAAAAGTATGGATGTTAAAAGTATTACGTTTTACCTCTTTTGTCGATTCAATATTTATTTCATTTCATTCTAATTAATAATAGAACATTATAATTCTAATTCTAATTTTGATTACAGTTTTAATTTTCAACTAAACAATTGAATTTTTTATTTTTTTTTTCATTTAGGCTTTTTAGAAATATGACCAAATTTTAGATCCAATTTAATTAAATATTTATTTGTCAAATGTTATATCAAAATGTCTAGTATATATATTTATATATTAAGTGTAAAATTTTATATACAAGTATAAAAAGTTATATATCCAGTATATTTCAATATAGCAATTAAAATTGGTAGATAAACATATCTACCAAATGTAAAAATATATATACCTAGATATTTAGTTATAAAATTTTAAAAAATGAACATTTATTTAATCACATTTAAAATATTGGTCATTCACCTAAATTTCTCTAAAAATTAGCCCTGAAAAGAAAATTGGGTTTAAGGGCTTTGTTTTTCAAAAAAAGTACTTGATCTTATAAGGGCTTTTTTGCAAAGGGATGAATTTTAGATCATAGTTTGCAAAATAACAGTTTTTCAAATATTGTTAAAAAAAATTGGTTTTTGAAATTTATTTAAAAGATTATTATTTTTCATATTCAGTATATCATAATATTTTGATTTACTCTATAAAAAATTGATCAACTAAAATAGGTCATTTATCAAAATAAAATTATAAAATGGTCATTTATTAAATAGGTGTAAACAAGTCATTTTTTAAATTGATCTTAAAAAAAAAATTCATTTCTTATAAATACTCGTTTAGGTAACTCAGAGCATACCGACTAAGATTGTAATGGGCCAAAGTCAAATGCGATTGTAATGGCCCTGAGTTAGTGGTGGGCTTTGGCGTTATTCTACGAGGAATTTTTTTTTTTTNGAAAATACTAATTTTAAAAAAAGAAATATATTTTTTTAAATATTTACTAAAAATGTTATTTTTTTAAAAGTTAAAAGGTCATATCTTTCTAAATTAATCCGGATTTTTCAATTTTTTGGATTTTAAGCTTGCAATTTTGTGAAAAAACCGTTACTCTATTGGATTTTAATAGGCTCACAAGTCACAAGGGGTGAAGGCGAATTTGTGGAGCTGACATATTTTTGGATAGCGAATTCCATTGGGGTTTTTAGACAGATACGGATAAATGCAAAAAAATTTTAAAAAAATACGAATGGGCAGAAAAATTAAGAAATATACGAAATTAGTCAGCTAAAAATTATAAAAATACGGACTAGAAAACCTCAAATATCTACATATACGCCATTCTCAGTTGATGGGACATGCTCAATCTCAGTCTTTTTATTTTGTAAATTTTTGCATTAATTTTTGTTGACTTTTTTCTTTTTATTTTTTTTTCTTTTTTTGATGACTTGTCTTTTGTTGCATTTTTTTAAAACTTTTTTGAACCTAATTTAGTATTTGCTCTTTATTTTATTTTCCACTCAAAATCTATATAAATATATACGCCACTTTATTTATACGTTTTTATTCGGTTTTAGGAATTAAATTAGGTATTATTGTATATCTTTATTTAAAATCCCATGTACTCTCCTTGGCAATCTAATAAAATACTTATTGTCTTACTTCTTTATTTTTTTCCCTTATAATTCACTCGAATACCATAAAAATTCTTGTAAAATACTTATGGTATTTACAAATATTTTTATAAAATACCTATAGTATCATAAAAAATACTTATAGTACCTACAAACTTATAAGATATTTATAGTATCAACAAGAATATCTATAATAAATTTACGATAAGAATATCTAATATTCATTCCGTTATTCTAGATACTTATAATAATATAGAATACCAATGATATTTTTTTTTTCAATTTACTGAAAAAAATAGATAGTATAGTTTGATATATATTTTTTAATTTACTTGGATATTCTAGGTATTATTATAAAATATCAACGGTAGTTATAAAGATACTTATGGTACTTTTTTTATTATAAAAAAAGTGAGACTTAACTAATGACCACCACTTACTATAAATTTAAAGGAAAATAACACATACATACACACTCTACCAAGATTTGAACTCCTGACCCCCCAAACTCACACACACATTCCTCTAATCTCCCCCAAACTCACACACACATTCCTCTAATCTCCCCCAAACTCACACACACATTTCTCTAACCTTGGACCAACTCAGCTAAAGATACTTTTGGTACTTATATTGTATGATAGCAATAGAATTTAAAAGAAAACTTATGATACATATGTTAAATTTTGTAATAAGGAAAGTAGAGTTTTATTTTTGTTGCTTTATAATTTTTTTCTCAAAAAAAAGATTAAATTTTTGAAATATTATCTGTTAAGAAAATTAAAAAAATAATGAAAAGAAGTAAAATATTTTTAAAACGAGCATTGAAAAAAATATACATAATTAGAAAACAAAAAATAAACAAATTAAAATTGTAAATCTATCAATTAAAAATAAAATTAAGGCCAAAATAAAAAAAATAAAAAAAATAAAAAAGAAAGAAAAGTTACATGTTAATGTTATGCAGGAAACGAATATTATAAAAAATAAACTAAGAACATAAAAATTAATAATAATAATCCAAAAGATGCATCAGGCCACTAAGGTGCAACATCAGCACGTTGGGTAAACGTGTTTTCTTTTATATTTTTTTAAAACTGTATTTCAACTTTTTTAAAACCATAATTAAATAAAAAAAATAAAAAAGAAAGAAAAGTTACATGTTAATGTTATGCAGGAAACGAATATTATAAAAAATAAACTAAGAACATAAAAATTAATAATAATAATCCAAAAGATGCATCAGGCCACTAAGGTGCAACATCAGCACGTTGGGTAAACGTGTTTTCTTTTATATTTTTTTAAAACTGTATTTCAACTTTTTTAAAACCATAATTTTCAAAGAATAAAATCCGTAAACTGTAGTTTTTAAAACTTTTTACCGAAAATCGTGTGTAGGCTAATTTCCTCGATTCCATTTCCTCTTTTCATGTGAACTACGGTGGCAATCAGATTTTGAGTTAGTTTTTCGTTCCATCAGTTATTATTATTTTTAAATAAATTTGTTAGTAGTGTTTNCATTTGAAATTTGGAGCGATGAGCTTTCAATAAAAAGCAAAGTAATAAAGCACAGAACGGCAATAATAGACAGAAGCGCCGTTGGAACCAGTAGTATACAGTAAATAATGGTGCAAGTAAGCCTAGTACCTATAACCAATGCCCAAAAAAAAAAAAAATTCATATCAATATCATTATGCCTAACATTAATGATCCTCAATACAAAAATGCAGGAGGCTATATCTTTAGAGATCAAATTTTTTTTTCATTTGTAATATAAAAATTCAAATCCGTAAATTTTTCTACAAATGATAAGAAGCTTTAACTTAATTTTCCTTCTACAAAGTAACACGAAGTTTTAATCCAATGTTTAATTTGGTAGAATAGAATTATAGTTGCGTTAAAATTGAAAACAAATGATAAATAGTTAAGGAGATAGGATTTTGTTGAACTTTAATGTGTCAATTAGACACATGTCAGAGCATTAGTTGTCCAACCTCAATTATTTAGAAGATTAGTTACAGACCTTTATGTATTCAAGCTCAATATACTGATTATCAATTTAGTAAGAATGTAAGATTCATTACACAAGTTTTAGAAAATTGTCTCTTTACTATTTTTTAATAAATAGTAATGAGAATTGCAGTATAATAAAATTAGACATAAATATGAATGATATTTTATTATTTATTTAAACTAGTACATTGAAATAAAATAAATTATATTAACAAAGATACCCTTAATTTGCAATGTCCTTGTAGGGAAAAAATTAAAGTTAAGTTTTAAATGAATTAGCTAAAGAGTGGAAATAGCTAAAAACTAACTTTAGGTTTGAGTTTTGTTTTGTTTTGTTTTGTTTGTTTTTTTTTTTTCCCCCCTGGCTGATAAAAAGAGCTATAGTGTTTGTTAAAAATGAACTATGAATCCAGAAACAACCAATTCCGAATTTTTATACATATGGATATGATTAAATAATGAAATATAGAGGGAGAAAGAGAATTGAAGCAAACAATAAGTATTCTAGTAACAGAGCGATAGGCATCACGGGTCCTATGATGGGTAAATCAATTTTGCCTTTATAATCCAAGCAGAAAATGTGGGTCCCACTTTCATTCCCTTTCAACCTTTATAATTCACTATGCATCTCCTCAGGCTTTGAATAATAGTCACTTCTATTTCTTTTCTCTTTGACTATTTTAACACCCAAATGCCCCAACTATTTCTTCAATTTTTATTTTTATTTTTTTATTTTTGTAATAGGAAATTATGCATTCCCCCCCTTTAACAAAGAGGGGACCCTTTTTTCTACCCTGGTACAGATGAGGACAAATACCATTCTAACATAATATAATATATGAGTATAACCAAGTCCACTTACAAACTCACAAGTCAAAAGAATGAAGAAAAAGCAAAATCTTACAAACCCACGTGGCACAGTCAGGTTGTACACAACAAAAAAAAAAAAAAAAAAAAAAAAAAAACAGAAACCAAATCTCACACAATCATTGCAAGCTATCCTCTCACTGGGAATTGGGATTAAAATAATCAACGACCAACAGTTCGACAAAATCTTCATTATTTTACACAAAGTGAACCAAATAGTCACGTACAACTATTAACAAACCAAACTAAGATCCTTGTTACTAAATATGATGACAAAAAAAAAAAAAAAGAAAAGAATAATCATATGGTGGCACACTACCATGATATACATCACCAATTAACCATCATCACGATCTTGATCCCGATCCCCCACCTCTCTCTCAAGCCCAGTAAATCATTTTTAACCAATTAAATATTAATAAATGCTGGGTCCCACTAGGAAGTAGGAGCTACGTACACAGTGGGACCATCAATTAGGTCACGCCGGCAGTACTGTTTTGCTGACGGCGATAGCCGGCGGATAAGACGCCGGCTGTGTCTTAGGGGTCTCTGTGTCTGTGTGTCTAAGTCTGTATTCGGAAAGCAGTCTCTGTCTTGGCCCCCCCGACCCTACTTCTGCAGCTGCACCCCCTAGTTAGGGTCATATTTAGCTCTCACTTTTCTTAACCTACTAGTACTAGTATGACTTATTATTAGGCCTAGCTGACCTCCGATTTCGCCACGTGTCTTGACCTGCGCAATCGATACGATCAATGTTGTTTGTTTTTGTTTTTGTTTTTGCTACAAATCAGCCTTATCTGCCCTCTGATTTTTCATCTTTGCTGTAACCTTTCCATTTTATTCATTACTTTTTACTACTAATTTTTAATGTTAATGAGACGGAGAATGCCGAGTCCATTTTCCCTTGCGCTCTCAAGTATAATCGTATATCACGTGAATTTTATTATAATTTATCCTGTATTAATGGTTTAATCTGTAGTCTACATAATATGTAAATTCTACTAAATTTGTCACATTATTAAATTGTAAAAATAAATAGTGAAATTCACACCTTATGTGAAAAAAGTGAAGCACTATAAAAAAAAATGTATTTAACATTTTATCTTCCTTATTTTTTTTTTCCTGTTTTTGTGATTTAATTTTTTTTTTTTTTGGAAAAGGTTGTGATTTTAATTTGATTTTGGGCTTTTGAGTTGTCTTTCGGAGAAAGAAAAAAGTGATAAAACAATATCCAACGGCTAGGGTTGAATATTAGGTAGGTCTTTCAATCCCAGTGAGATTGTATTTGGACCCAGCTAGTTTTACAACATAAAATATAAAACAAAAAGAAAAAAAACAACTGAAGAGGCCATCGAATCCAAATTTGAAGCAAAAATACAAAAAAGAAGGCAAGAAAATGAAAGTCAAAAAGAAACATTAGACAAAGACATGAAAGAAAAAGAAAAAGAAAAAGAAATAGAAAATAAGTAAGGAAAGAGAAGGAGAGGCGAGGACAGCTTTAAACGTAGCGAAAACACAGTTGATTGTTGTGTGAAGTGGATTTGAATGAATGCTTAGCTGAGCGGCTGCAGACTCTGAACACTGCTGCCACTACTGCATGGCACTTGGCATGCACTTTTTTTTATGTGCATTTAATTTATGTTTAGATATATATATATATTTATGATCAACCATATTTTCTCAAAAAAAAAGAAAACCGTAAAAGGAGGCACTTTAATCTTTAAGGAAAAAGTAGAAGAGAGAATCTTTATAAAGTCCCATTCCATATATTATACTGCAAAATAAATAAATAAAAGATCATGTGTAGCATATAGTTATTATTTTGTACCTTTGTTGAATCACGTGCCCATTTCGTTAGTATGCACTCAGCACTATTGGAATTTGACACGCATATACTGAATAAATAAAAAGCAATTATTGAATAGATAAAACGAACACTATTAATGAATAAATACACTATACTTCAATGAAGAGAAAGCTTGGGAAGGTATAACATCACCATTCGCAATGATATTCTGATAATGAGAAGGGGGTCAAATGATTTTATGTTAACTACATTACATCGTATATTCTTTATTTGATTCAACGATAAAATTTGTGACAAAAGTCTCTTGCGCCACGTGGCGTGGTCAAATTTAAATGATGATAGTCCAGTGCATCATTTTAATTTGACCAACTACATATTTAAAAAGCTAGTCATTATTTTTTACCTTGATAAACAAAAAAGCGAGTTATTTTTTTAAAACTTTATAAGATTTTACACCGGCGATTCCAGTTCAAAGTAATTTTACCGGAGGAAGGCTTAATTTTGACCAAGCCTGATTTTTCCCAACTTAGAAAACCCTTACTTATTTTTCAAACAAAAATAAAAGTAAAATACCAATGTGTCTTGAAGGAATGCTCTCGAGTCTTGATCTTCTTTGTGTTTGTTTCACAAGAGAGGAAAGAAGAAAAAAGGACCCGAGAAAAGGGATTTTCCACAACTCTTCTGGGAAATTTTGAGTATAATATATTTTTTGTTTGTATAGTGAAAAACATACGTGGAGACAAAGAGGCCAAATCCCTTTGGACACATCAAAAAAAATATATATATTGATGTTATTTTTATTTTTTATTTAAAAAAAAAAAGAAAAGAAAAAGGGGTGAGAATGGAGGAGTGGCAATGGCATGTTTTGCCCTCCAATGAAAATGAAACTAGGCACCAATATCTTCTGCTACCTCCTTAGCTGTCACAGAGTTAAAACACACTTTTTCCCCTCCTCCTATCCTTGTACGGGGTAGGATTGTACGCGCTCTAAGATGCATGTTAGGTGAAGTTGGACCACGATGCAGCAGAAATATATGGTCTTCATTTATACAAAAAGGCTACACTAAATAAATGTGATAAACGGTTTTTAATCACGCAAATATAGTTGATATTGTTCTATATTAATTAGCGTGAAAAATAATTAGATGCCCTCGTCAATATTTTGAGATTTTAAATCTAACATTAGAAAAAGAAATTGTTAATATGCCCATGTACTTCCATTGTTCTTTCTCAATAGCTAGTGATCCTAAATATTTTCAACTATTCTGTTGGGATAAATGTTCTCAAAACAGCATATATATATATATATTTATGTTGAGAAATTGGTTTTGAAAAAGTATATATATTGACCTTCTTATGTGTTAAGTATCAGTGTAAGTGTAGTTCGTGCAAAAATTAAATGAATTTCAACATTGAATTTTTTATGTTTTAACAAATCAATGACAAAAAGATTAACTAAAAATTCACATTAAAATTCTATTTAGTTTAACAAAATGGCAAGGCAATTAGGAAAATGGATTACACGGAGGTTGGAAGGCGAGTGGGGATAGTAAAAGTTGGTGTGGGAAAACATGCAAGGGAAGGAGAACGCTTTGGGAAATGGCTATGGTACGAATGACGGCTTTCTCTCTCTACACAAATACCCTCTCTCTCTCTCTCCTCTCTCTCTCTCTTCATCACACTCTTCGCTCAGTCTGCCTTACAGTTCACGCCAAACGCCTGCTCTGATATATATTCGTCTCTCTCTCTCTCTCTCCCCGTTACAGCTCCCTAGCTTAGCTTAGTCTTTCTTTTCTTCTCTTCCAATTGTCACTACTACATTTTTCATTCGCCACTGCTTCATCACCACTCTCATTCCTTTCTCTTCTCTTTCCTCCATTCTGGGTTGTGTTGTTGAGAAGTACAGAAATGGAGGAAAACGCCTTCTTACAATGGTGGTGGAGGAAGAAGGAGGAGACCAGCTTCACTGTAACCCTAGCACTACTACTACTACTACTACTACTAGTACTGCTCTTTCTTAGCCCCGTTGCCTCATCTCAAAACGACGAAGGTTTATACATTTCCTTTGGCTTGTCGCTTTTTTCCCTTTACTTCTTTGGCTTTTATTTATTTATTTTTGCCATTTTTGGCTAAAGTTCTATGCTCGGCTCTGTCCCACTCCAAAGCTTATCAAAATTCATGATAAACTTCTTTCTCCTTCTATCTAGTTTGGAGAAAATGGAGGCAAGCAACATGGTTCTGTCGCTTTCCGGTTTTGCTGTGCTTCGTCTTAGTCCGACCCTCCTTTTTTTTAATAGAAAAAAAAGAACTCCTCAGGCACTGTTTATATATATATATATATATATTGTTTAAACCTGTAGTTACAGTTAAACGCGTTACTAAAATTGTGTTCACAGTTAATTAATAATAATTAAACGCATTATTAATATCGTGTTAACAATTAATTAATATTATTAATGTTGTCTTTTTAGGGTCTGTTACAGGAAGTGCGTTATTGTCGATTAAGGTCTCTTTTAGCAACGTTGCGAATGTGTTACTCAACTGGAACGACGAGGGCGATGATTACTGTTCGTGGCGGGGAGTTGTGTGCGACAACGTTGGTGTTGGCCTATCTGTTGTTTCACTGTGAGTAATGGACTTCTTTACGTGTATGTAGATGTGTATATATATGTTTTGACTTTTAATTAATATTTTAGTTTCTGATGGAGTTTTTATCTGTTTTTTCCTCTCTTTCTTGCTCGTAGGAATCTGTCAAATCTTAAACTAGGAGGGGAAATTTCACCGGCCTTGGGAGATCTGAGAAACATACAATCCATGTATTTATCTATATATATATATATATATATATGATTGCCAGTTTTTTTTTTTTTTTTTACACCTATGGTTGGTATTTTTTTTAGCAGTTCGATCGCCACGGTGATCCGAGCACTATAATAAGTGCACGAAAAAACGGGTTATGTGGGTTATGCTCTCTTACATTTTACAATATAGAAAATGTGCATGCTAAATTTTCATTGGTCAAAAATTAATATATAGGTAAAAAAAAAAAAATACCTGGTGCCCTGTATATATATATATTGTTCAACTTTCGTTTTCTGATTTTTAGTTTAGCCATATTGGTTTAGTTCATTTAGTGAGTGTTTTTATGTTCCAAAATAGCAGAGATTTGCAGGGGAACGGTTTGACGGGTCAAATCCCGGATGAGATTGGCAAATGTGGTTCTCTTGTTCATCTGTGAGCGTTGTTTATTTGCTTTGGGTTTGACTTGTTTTCGAGCTTCGGCTTCTATGTTCTTATTTTTAAATTTGTCAATTAAGGGACTTGTCTGATAATCTGTTGCATGGCGATATACCGTTTTCCATATCTAAGCTGAAACAGCTTGAGTTTTTGTGAGTATACTTCGTCTGTGTAACGCTATTCACTACGTTAACCTTTGTTACGTGGTAAGGAAATGAGTTCATAATACGTGAGCCTGTTCTGTGTCATCGCAGGAATCTAAAAAACAATCAATTGGGTGGTCCGATTCCGTCTACCCTCACCCAGATTCCAAACCTGAAAACTCTGTGAGTTCTTGTTTTGATTATGCTCTAGTTGCGCACATTGATTGATTGGATACCCTCATCCCCGCATGTGGCTGTGTTAAAATTAGACTTTTTGCTACTAATAAGTAATAGTATCTATAGTAGTAATATTAGAACGCTCAATGGCTTGTGCTGATAATTGTCTTGGGCTTGACATTGCAAGCGATCTTGCTCGGAACCAGTTTAGAGGAGAGATACCTAGAATACTCTATTGGAATGAAGTACTTCAATACTTGTAAGTACATTCCTCTTTCAGAATGAATGAGTTACTTTGCTTAATTTATTGGTGAATTTATTCCCCACCAACTTGCGTGATATTCTTTTTTTTTTTTTTTTTTTTTTTTTCTTGGTTCTAAGATAATTGTTGATTGATTTTATAGAATTGATTCCATTGCTTTGATATATCTTCCTCATGGTAGGGGTTTACGTGACAACCTATTAACTGGAACACTATCCCAGGATATATGCCAGTTAACTGGCTTGTGGTATTTGTGAGTACAAGTTCTGCCTGCCTGCCTACAATTATCTTTACGTGATCTATTTTGTGGTCTCCATTCTAATCCTTGGAATTTCTGGTATTATATGCAGTGATGTTAGGGCTAACAATCTCACTGGTCCAATTCCTGATAACATTGGGAACTGTACAAGTTTTGAGATACTGTATGTTCTAAACAATTTTTTATTCAGACTATTATTTCCTAGTATGGGTCGATTCTGATTTTTGTATCTGTCTTGATATATTAGGGATATTTCCTACAATCAGATTAGCGGTGAAATTCCATATAATATTGGCTTTCTACAAGTGGCTACATTGTAAGCTTCCCGGCTTTCTATACTCTGTATAAGTATATGACTTTCCTGTCTAATCAATGTTAAAACTTTTAGGTCCCTTCAAGGAAATAGGCTGACAGGGAAGATACCCGAGGTGATAGGTTTAATGCAGGCCCTCGCTGTTCTGTAAGTTCATTTTCTTAGATTTGAAATCAACTTATAACCAGTGTGAAATTGTAGGACCCTAAGTTTGTGCTTGTTAAAAGTCTAAGCTAATCCATCCCTTTTGTTTATTACAGAGATTTGAGTGAGAATGAACTGATTGGGCCAATCCCTGCAATACTTGGCAATTTATCTTATACCGGGAAGCTGTAAGTTTTCTGTCATAGGGAGGGAAAAAAAAAAGGCGATGTTTCTTTGCTCGAGTGTTGGCTTAATGCAGTCACCTGTTTAACTAGGTACCTTCATGGCAACAAGCTGACTGGGCCGATACCTCCTGAGCTTGGAAATATGTCTAGACTTAGCTACTTGTGAGTCTTATTGTACGAACTTTTTTTATTCTGTCTTTCCTTTGTGTAAGAAGTTACTAAATAAACCAATTTACAGGCAGCTAAATGACAACCAACTGGTTGGTCAAATTCCTGCCGAACTTGGGAAGCTGGAGCAATTGTTTGAGTTGTGAGTTCTGACTTTTTGAATTTTAGTTGTTTTATTACCTAAATTAATTTGATAGATTAACATAAATCTTGGATGTCAGGAATCTCGCTAATAATGCTCTCGAAGGACCAATTCCACATAATATCAGTTCCTGCACAGCCTTAAATCAATTGTATGATATCTTGGTTCTATGGTCTATGAATTCTGGACTTCTTTTTATGCATATACACTGAACTCTGTTCGATTGCACTTTGTTACATTTTTTAAAGCAATGTTCATGGCAATCGCTTGAATGGATCAATTCCATTGGGATTCCGGAACTTGGAGAGTTTGACTTATTTGTAAGTTTCGATCTCTTGATTCTGTTTCATTTATGGTGCATCTTCCCGTTAAATTATTGGTAGGTAAATTGATTGGACTTTCAGGAATCTTTCTGCGAACAGTTTTAAAGGAAAGATACCCATGGAGCTGGGCCACATTGTCAATCTTGATAAACTGTATGTTGTTGTATAATGTGTTTTACTTTAAGGTATTCGTTTGGACTGCAGAGAGTAATTGATTTTCGTTATATTTTAGGGATCTGTCCAGCAATAGTTTCTCAGGGCCTGTTCCAGGATCTGTTGGTAATTTAGAGCACCTTCTCACCTTGTAAGTCTGCCTCCTAGATGGTCTATATCTGGTAAATTATCTTGCATCACAGGCAGATCTTTATAGCAATAATGGCTTGCAGGAATTTGAGTAGCAATCATCTTGATGGTCAATTGCCATCACAGTTTGGGAACCTCAGAAGTATACAGACCATGTAAGTTCTTACTAGAGGTTTCGCGCTACGTTTTCTGTGGCTGAATCTTGTGCAACAATATATTCCTGTATTCTTGGACTAATGTTTCTCTCTATTCTAGTGATATGTCTTTCAACAATCTCTCTGGTGGTATCCCTGTGGAGTTGGGACAGTTGCAGAACATAGTCTCTCTGTAAGTTCTCTTTTTGCTTTTGTTTTCTACATTAGGATTTTATGACATAATGTCAATTGTAAGCCTGACTGGAATTTAATGAGCAGGATACTTAACAACAACAACTTGCATGGGAAGATACCTGATCAGCTTGCCAGTTGTCTTAGTCTTGCCACCTTGTATACTTTTCCTTGAATTTCTACCCTGCTCTTATGTGCCTCTGTCAGAGAGTTTATAATTTCCATTAATCCTGTTTTCTGTATGTAAATCCAAGGAATGTCTCTTACAACAACCTATCTGGAGTTGTACCTCCTAGGGGAAACTTTTCTAATTTGTCACCCAACAGGTATGCATAATGAAATACGTTAAATAATTGCTCCAACTTCCCTCATTCTTACTTTTAGTACTCTATTCATATGAAATATTTAATTGTAGTCAGTACTTGTGTGACAGCTTCATTGGAAATCCGTTGTTGTGTGGAAACTGGTTGGGGTCAATATGCAGACCTCATGTGCCAAAACCTAAAGGTATGATTATGGATATGTGTATATTTGGATCTGGTTGACTATTATAGGGGCTCTGGTCTTCCGGGGTTGTCAATAACTAGTTATTGTTCTTATATAATCCTTATTGTTCTTATATAATCCAGAAGTATTCTCCAGAGCTGCAGTTGTATGTATGACACTGGGCTTCATCACATTGCTATCCTTGGTAATAGTTGCAATATACAAATCCAACCAACCAAGTGAATTAACGACAGGATCTGGCAAGACTGGTCAAGGTACGTTATCTGGCTTGTTATCTATCTTTTTCTTGGTTTTCCTCAAGACACTGTATTATAAATTACCACATCTTACTGTTGTGTTGCTTCTTCAGGTTCTTCCAAATTAGTTATTCTTCACATGGACATGGCTATTCACACATTTGATGATATAATGAGAATAACTGAGAATTTGAATGAGAAGTATATTATTGGTTATGGTGCGTCCAGCACAGTGTACAAGTGTGTTCTAAAGAATTCCCGACCAATTGCAATTAAGCGACTCTACAATCGTCATCCCCAGAACTTGCTAGAGTTTGAGACTGAACTAGAGACCGTAGGCAGCATCCGACATCGAAACCTTGTCAGTCTCCATGGGTATTCTATATCTCCATTCGGGAACCTACTCTTTTATGACTACATGGAGAATGGATCTCTCTGGGATTTACTTCATGGTTAGTTAGCTTACTTGTAACGGTTGTTCTGAGTTTGTCATTTACCAATTTTAGTGTTGTTCAATATGAACTTGTAAATCGCATTATGTCTTCCATTCTTATATTTATTGCATAATGTATGAACTTGTAAATCGCATTATGTCTTCCATTCTTGTATTTATTGCATAATGTTACAAGGTAATTGCATGATGTAAATAAGTTACTTCTAGGTTTGAGAAAGCAGCTGAGCAAAAGTATCTCAACCTGTAGTGTCATAATTATAGTTTTGAGGTTAATGTTGCTCAATGCTTTTGGTTGACAGGACCATCAAAGAAGGTAAAACTTGACTGGGAAACACGCTTGAGGATAGCTGTTGGTGCTGCCCAGGGACTGTCTTACCTTCACCATGATTGTAATCCCCGTATTATTCACAGAGATGTTAAGTCCTCAAATATCTTGCTTGATGAAAATTTTGTGGCCCACCTCTCTGATTTTGGCATTGCCAAATGCATTCCAACTGCCAAAAGTCATGCTTTAACTTATGTTCTTGGGACCATTGGTTATATTGATCCAGAATATGCCCGAACTTCTCGGCTCAATGAAAAGTCAGACGTATATAGCTTTGGGATAGTGCTTCTGGAGCTACTAACAGGGAAAAAAGCTGTGGATAATGAGTCAAACTTGCATCAACTGGTAGGATCCCATATCTTAAGTTTCTTCTTTGTAATAGTAATGCATTTACATTCTTAGGTTTAGTTTTTGAGAAAATCTAGTTTGGACTTCTGTAGTTATTTAACTATGAACTCACTATGATCGTTTTGTATTAGATATTGTCCAAGGCAGATAATAACACAGTAATGGAAGCTGTTGATCCAGAGGTGTCTGTTACCTGCATGGACTTAGCACATGTGAGGAAGACCTTCCAACTAGCCCTTCTATGTACAAAGCGGAACCCAAGTGAAAGACCGACTATGCATGAGGTTGCAAGGGTCTTGGTTACCCTCCTTCCAGCGCTTGCCCCTAAACCTTGTTCTAATCTTCCAAAGACCATTGACTATGCCAAATTTGTGATTGACAAGGAACAACAACCAAAAGTGAAGCAGCCATATGCTCAGCAGCAGCAGGAGCATAATTCGTCTGATGCTCAGTGGTTTGTTAGATTCGGTGAAGTTATATCGAAAAACACTCTTTGATTTTCTTTGCACTTTCTACTTTTAAGGTCATTTTAGGACAGTACAGGTATTAGGTTGATGAAAGAACTAGGGTAAGTGAGAAACTTTTGTTTAAATGGGGTTAGACTTCTCTCCCTAGAGGATCAATCTGTGGCATATGATTGGTTTTTGAATCATAATTCTAGAATGGGATTAGTAGTGCTAGGAAGATTAGAACCTTTTACATAGTTGATTATCCATTTTGTGGTAGCATTTCCGGAATCGGAAGTTATACCAACGAGAACCAATTATATGTATAATGGAATATGTTTATACTTTATCTTGGTCTAAATTCAAGCTTTTTGGTATAATGACCGTTCTCGTTAGAGGGATTGTTTATGGAACTTGGAAAAGAAAAAAAGGCATCAAAGTATTTTCGTGTTTCCGTGGGTGCCAAATGAAAAGAACTGACTTGAGAAGGATGTGGTTTATACAATGCGTAACAATGTTCCAAAATCTCATCTCAGTAACTTGTGGAACAATCTATAAGGCAAGAGACTAAACCAGACCAAATAACCATTGCAAATGACGACTTTACCCCAGAGATCTCAGCATATGTCCTGGCTCCTGTGGCATTGAATTAAAAATAAATATTTTTAAAGAAGATTCACTTACACTATTTGTCGCAAAAATTAGCAGAGATTAAATAATGCAGAACTCCCAACAAAAAAAAGCTCCGAGATGGTGCGGGAAAACACGAAGGCAAACATCATATGTTCACATTTTTCGGCGGACTCCAAGGCACAATTTTCTTTTTCCCAGCAAAAGAAAACTGATATTATTATAGAACTTACATGAAGTATATAAAGAAACTTATATTTAGTTTTAATTTTATTTTGTAGTAAGCTTTAGGAATATATATATATAAGTTGCTAATCAAATAGGTATTTTTTTTTAACCTATAAGTATGTATTTTTTTAACCGTTAGATCATCATTTAATGGTGATCTAATGATTAAAACTTGTATTATTAATATTATTCCTTTCTTTTACTTTTTACTATAAAAAATATGCATGATAAATTTTCGTCAGCCAAATTAATACCAATGCGTCAGTTAAAAAAAAGAAAAAAAAAATCCTACTAGATTGGTGACTATATGTATATAAGAGTTTAGTTATATAAGTAAATTCCTTTTACAGTTTTTGGATTTTAGGCAATGTTTGGTAGGAATGAAAAAGGAGAAGAAAGAAAAATTTTGATGAAAAAAATGGAAGGAAAGAAAAATTTAGTTTGTTTGGTAGAAGGGAAAAGGGAAGAGAAAAGAAGAGGGAAAAGAGGAGGAAAAAAATAGTGAAACCCACTCAAATATTTTCCTCTAAAAAATATAAAAGAAAAAAGGAAGAAATATTTTTTTTTAAACTAATGTTTTAAAGTGAATTTATCAAATTAACTTTGTACATTATTTTTAAAATTTTAATAAAAAGAGCAAAATAATCATTTTAAAAATATATTATTTTTTTTCTTTTTACGTACCAAACAACAATAAAGAAAAATATTTTCCTTTCCATCCTACATATTTTCTTTCCTTTCTAATTTTTGCTTCTCTCCTATTTTCTTTCCTCTTTGCGAGACATAGCCTTAGTGCTTACCGGTTAATATATAATTGCAAGTCATGGATCCTCCAATGGCGTCCACAGTCCACAAAATCCATTCCACCTAACCTCTGCGATCTTTCTTTGACTACATTGGTCACCTACAACTTAAACGTATAAGACTATGAATGCATGAATGGTTCTGAAATCTATTGGATGCCTGTAGCTGTAATTTGTGTCTATACCTTGTTCTCTCTATTCGAAGAGCATGGTGTTTTCTGTCTCGTGGCCTGACTCATATTATCGAAGCAGTGATGAATTATGAGCAAAGGATTAATTTACGCAGCTAAAATAAGAGTTTCAAATTTTGAAAAAGCTAACCTTTATAGGCAGAGGACTTTCTGAGCGAGGTCTTGTATTCTGTTGGTCTTCGGATGCAAGGCAGAGCTGCCAAACAATAAATGTGAGGATAAATGTGGTGACATTTTTTGTTACTTGCCTGAGTTCAATCTTATATATGTCTGTCTATATTTGCATTATTTATAAAATACCTTAGTAAATAAATGTATCGGCGGCTCATCTTGAAACCTCTTACCAGTTGAAAAATTGAATCTCTAAAATAAAAAGAAAAAGAAGGATATAAAGCAGACATAATTAATCAAAGAATAGAAGGACAGTAACAGCAAACCAAAATTGTATGCTCAAAAATGTCGTTGTTACCTGTTTAATATTCTGATAGATACAAAATTTTCCATTATGTGCAAGGGTCTGCATTGGATTAGATATATATATATATATATATATATATGATTTAGAAGAAGATTTATCATAGTATAGCACTGAACTTCACAAAAAAAGCATGTGATGAGCTAACCGGGGAAAAAAAAAAAAAAACCTTTTCTTTAGTAGAGCAATCTTCGAAGTTAAAGATTGTTTCGCACTTATCGTGCCTCGAGCCTTTGACAGAGTTCGATCTGGGAGGGGAATAAATGAAAAGGAGTACTGATGTCAACAAAAGATTACTCGGGCATGAATGAAAATTCAATTTTTTTCTTTCTTTCTTTTTATTTGGGGAGGCTTGAAAATGATAGTTGTGTTAATCCATGTTGTTTGTAAAACCAGTAAAAAATTAAGCTATGTTATTTTTCATGGCAAAAAAATCCTTATTTGAAAGTGAATTGGGCCATGATTTTAGGAACGTATGTGAGTTTGAGAAAGTCAAGAGTTTAAGTCTTGGTAACGTGTATATATGACATTTTTTTTTAAATTTGTAATAAGTAGTGATCATTAATTAAGTCCTATTTTTTTTATATAAAAAAATTATTTATTTGAAAATAAAAATAAAAATACTGAGTATATAATTAAAATAGAGAAAATTATATCTATGTCCACGACTTTAACTGTAACATATAAATGACCTTTTCTCCTCTGCGCCTTGTGAGCTATGATAAGAAATATTTGTTTCCTGCAATAGTGGTATTGTTAGCCTAGAAATAGACAAATATTTCGATACTATTCAAAGCCAAAGTAAAAAAATCTTGTTATTATAAAATTATAAAGACACAAGTCTAAGGAAGTACACAATCCACCGTGTTTTGCATAGCCCTCACTGATGTTTTTAGGCGAAATAAATGAAATTAAATGGAGAAAAACAGTAGAAAAAAATATTCAACAAAGCATATATTCAACAAAGCATACATGTTATTACCAAAGTCACTTATATATATATATATGATGCTAAATTCATGTACAAACTTTTGTGTTCAATGGACGAGCCTTGAAGGTATGGGCATTTGATTTTGTTGGTTCACCTGATTCTGCATTAATCCTATTCCTGAAATTAAAACGCATTACATAACCCAGCATATCATCAGGCTGAATTTAATATATCCACGCAAAAAATTGAGTGAAAATATTGATGACATAATCTAGCAAGGAGTGAATCTACCTACGTCGTTCTGCTCTATGTGATGTTGCGAGATCGGGTTCTCTAGGAATAGTAACACGTTTAGGCTTTGCGTTTGTTGAGATACCATCATGCGGTAACTGGGTGGCAATACAAGTTACAATGTAAAATAAATATAATTGACTTTAAAAACTATAGAGACGAAAGCTATGTTCAAACCAAAATGAAATGAAAACAATCGATCTATGGCTGGAAAAACGTTGGTTCAAATATTGTTAACAGAACTATTTGTGAAGTGTGGACTCTAAAATACCTTTTTGGGTACCTTGTGTAACAAAAGAGCTTGATGCTTTAGTTGCGCAACCTGCAGTGGCAAAATCATAATCGCATATTTCACACTTTCAAAAATAAAAAGTACACATCTAACAAAAAGTAACATCTAGGACAGCCTTTATTCTATTTTTATCATAAAAACTAATGTGCTAGGGATACTATTTTTTCCATGAACTAATAATAATGTGACATAATTTTTGATAGCACAAATTTAAATAGTATTTTCGACAACACAACTTTAAATAATGTGGTTCAAAAAAGTATTGATGACTTGTAAAACAGTGACTGGTTTAAACTGATTAAAAATGCCAAAAATTTCAGTGCACCTTGCTTAAAAAACCAGCTTCCAACTTTTGTCTTTTAGTAGCTAGCTCGTCAGTAGTAACTGAAGAATGCTGTGAACTTTTGTCATCAATAACGTTGCCTAATTTCTTCTGAAGCCTAGATTATAAACAATAAAATATTAAATGAGAAACAGAGGAAGCCACATAATCCAAATACAAACCAGTAATTATAAAACAAAATTCCAAATTAATATGAACATTAACCACCAAATTATTAAAAAAAAAAACACCTCAATGATCGGATGGAATGAACAAGTTGGAGTTGATTTTGTTTTGCTAAATGACTAGCTGTTGGCTTCATTAGAGTTGAACTCCTTGATATACTTGACTTGACGGGGCACTTGGCTTTTGCTTTGGTGATGCGATTACTATACCCTTGAGATATATATATATATATATATATATATAACAATATATGGAAATTTTATTATTTTCACATTTGAGTAATTAGTGATAACCATTAAACTATTGCTCCGCTTGACGACAGCAACAATTATTACCGAAAAAAAATGTAGAATTAAACCTGTACCTCTATTATTCGTCTTCAAGTCTTTGGACTTATCAGACGTGTATTCAACTCCCATAGGTGTGCCTTTTTGCCAATTCAATCTCATAATGAAAGCTAAACGTTCATTCGAAATTAAAAATGAAAAAAAAAAGGGGGGGGGGATTAATCTCTTCAGAAAATTGTGATTATGTAGTTGAAAAATCTATAAAATTAAAGAACAGAAATGAAAAAATATCATGATCAACGACAAATAAAGATCGAAACGACACAGATTGAAAATGCTTACGAGAGGGTGGATAACCTCTCGCCGATTCGAACCAGCGCTCGGCTTCTCCGGCCTCCGAATCCGTCTCGGTCCGAGTGAAATCGTAGAATCGAGCCGAGTCAAACTCGTAGTCCATATCAATTTCTTCATACACGAACGATTCTTCTCTGACGAACTCCTCTAATTCTTCATCATCATCCATGGCTGTAATCACAACCATAAATGTAATTATGATTTAAATTTAGATTCCTATCTCGAAAAATTCTCTCTCTCTCTCTCTATTGAAGCGAGGTGAATTCCTCGTGAAACAGAGAAAAAGCTCTGGTTATTACTGGCAAATGAGCCAAAAAAGAAGATAACAACAACAATTTTGATTCCACAATTTTCCTTCACTTTCTCTCTCTTTCTCGGAAATCGAGAGAGAGAGAGAGAAAGTTGTCTATCATTAGCTTCAAAACTCCTCCTCCATCACCGAACTTTCTCCCTCAAAATTAGACTTTCCGGGAAAAGAAAAGAAAATCGATCGAAGAGAGGGAGAGAGAGAAAGTCCCGGGGACTTTTTCGTAAATTAATTGAAAAGGATACCTGATTTCTGGAACTTGAAGCGGAAAAGAAAGAATTTCTATTTCTGTTTCGTGTGGGCGGGAATGAACCAGTGGCGAGAGTTTCGGTTGTTATAGAGCTAGTGGAAGATTGTATACAGTGTGGGAATGAGTCGGCGCGCTCTTTATACCGCCCAATCCCACGTTTGAGAATGTCCTTTTTCTATTTTTTTTTTTTTAAATAAAAGAATTACGAAAATGAATTTATTTTTGCCCATGGTTTCATATTTATTATTTATGAGAAAACAATAGGCAAAAAAAAAAAAAAGAAAAAAGACATTGAATGCTGGTTTTTTTTTTTTTTTCCAAAAATTATAACTTGGTTGCTACTTATTTCCTTTTATTTGCCTAAGTTGTTTTAATTCATATTTTTGTACTAATTAAGACGGCGCAAAATGTCAAACAGTATATACGCTAATGCTACCTGATTATCAAAAGAAAAAAAGGTCAATAATCAATATTACCAAATTTAATGCACGTTTACTTGCCAATAATGACAATAATAATAGTGAAAAATCCTCTTTCTTTATATATACCATTTCTGCTTGCACTTTACAAGAATACGTTGCATATTTCGGCTCATAGAATTAAAAGAATATAATTACCAGATTTATAATTTCCTTTCCTATTGAGGAAATATGTATACTTCTTAAATATCCGTAAAAATAAAAATGTGTACAGGAACGTTTGATTTCAGAAATGAACACGTTTTATCACTTCATGTTTATCAACTCTATAAAATAACGAATAGAGATCTTTTCTGTTCATATTTCCGAATCTTAAAAAGCTAGTAAGCACTTAATCTGATTCCTTTTAAACTTGTTTTCTTGTTATCCTGATTCATTCTAATCCTCCTTACGATTTAGTAAACACATTAGCGATGTAATGCCAAATAAACCTTTTGAGCATAAAAGGACACCTCTAATGCAATGTATAGTAGTAGCTTGTTCTGTCATGTTTTGGATTTGGTAAAATTCTATAAAATTTAAAAAAAATGTTATCCTCCAAATTCCCTAGTGATGATTTTCCTTCCCACTTAAGAGACGGAAAAGAATTTTTAGGATTTTTGAAATAACAAGTTTGAAACCAATGTTTCCCTCCTCAGCTAGTTATTCAATCCTTGGCACACTTAATTATCCCATATGCCACAAGAGGGTGGACAGTCTGGCATTAATGCTGAAGTATTTGACAATGTTTTATATTTTTTGATTTTGGCCTTATTATTTATGGGGATGGATACGAATGACTGACACTTTTTAATTGCAAAAGGTGATTTAAAATTTAAACTAAATGTATAGATTAGACAACGGGCTTTTTTGCATGAACAAAAATTACAAGCCACCCTTTTGCTTGTCTTTGCGTTGGCAAGTTCCTCGTATTATTCCAATCCATGGACGAACCTGTGTCCTCGACCGAATTATATTTACAGTCTCGCCTGAAGGACAGATTTGTCTTTTTCTTGTATATGAAGTGAAAAGAGGCACGCTCCTACTCAATTTAAAATTTAGGAAGGTGAGGTGCAACTGCAAGCCAAAATTTCTCTTTTTTATTTGAAAAATTGTTTTTGAGTTTCAACGATTTTTTTTTTTCAAAATATATAATATGTATATGTACAATTTGAAGGAGTTTCTAACCCTTTCACTTATAAAAACCAAAAATATCGAGGTTAGGTTTTTTTCCCCTAATTTTTGTACTATTTTTATTAAAAAATATCATTTTTTTTAAATACCATTTTAAAAATGGTTACTAGTTACTAGTTATATACTAGTTCTAAATATATTTGATTATTAATTACTGGTTTTTGAAAATTAATTACCAGTTACTAGTTCTTATATTAAAAAATAAAATTTTTCTAATAAATATATTTAGGATCGACAAAAAAAACCCACCGTACTTTTCAAATTGTTTTTAAACAATGCCGTACAGGGCTTAATTTTTACCATTTGAAGATTAGAAGTCCCATACGGTGGCCTGCGTAATGCCAAGCCATAATGCAAGTGTCCTGTGCCTATAAGATAAGCTGGGCCAAGACAATTATTTTCGGAGAAATGGCGTAGATAAGATTAACTTGGGCCATAATAACTTTTTTTAATACATTTTTATGAAATTGGCATTGTTAAGATTGTCAACGACGCCTTGACCTATGACCAAGTACTTTTATATGGTCAAAATATCATTAATACTTCTAAAGATATCTTTTTTAGAAAAATTCACAAAAAGTCATTTTAGCCCTAGTTTGTCCTATCCATGTCCGCATTGAGAGCTTTTATTATACATTTACAGTTTAAATACGATTAAGCGATATTAACAAATTGTCAGGCTTTGTAGCATAACCAATTGGGTCGTTAAGGTTATTGTCGTGCTTCCCGCCCCTGGGGCCCAAGTAGCGATATCATTTCCTCCCAAGGAAAAAAGACTTAGGCATCTTTTGGAACTTAGATTGTTGCAAAGAAAGCGGAAAAAAAAATCCAAAAGACTCTATTTTCTCTTGTTTAGATTGAAGCAAAAAACAATAGAAATATATATTTTTTTTAAGAAAAGTAAAAGTCTGATTTCATGTCATTTTTAAGTATACAAAATTTTGGAACATTAATTAGTGAAACCAATAATATCAAAATAATACTCTATAAAATTTTAAGGAAAGTATTTTTCTTTTTGTTTTCCAATAACTTTTTTCCTTGCAATTTTTTTTCTCCAAAATTTAGGTTCTAAATGGAGCATTAAAGATTTATTTTCTTTAAAATCTCTAGCCCTCCGGTAGGACCTAACCCGGCATGGGATTCCTTGCCCCGCCCTCAATTACACAGGGATGGAGGCTGGGATAGGGGTAAATTTTGGGGAAGGGAAGGGTTTTTTTGAGGGTGCATTTCTCAACTCTGCCACATTTACTTCCCTAGGTCCAAAATATATCCTTTCTTGCATAATATGGCTTTAAAATCAAACAATTTATAAATTATTATGTGTTATCAAATTTTCATTCCAAGGAAATATAATGTAGACATGTATACTATAAAAACAAAAGAGAAATTAGGTCAAATATGCATCATAATAGGTATATTTTAGTCCATATGCTCTCCTCAATAGAAGTTTATATAATATGCATGTACCACCTGAAAAATCATATTTACCTCCAATAAATTATACACATCTCTTCTCCTTCATGCATCTATGTTTATCTGTATCTCGATTCTTTAAATTAATCGTCATATGTAGAACTGAAATTATGAGATCAGAAAAGAATAAAAGGAAAAACATGAGAAAAAAAAACTAGAAAAAGAGAAAAAAGAATTTGAGAAGAAAATCTCTTTCTTATCTCTCATTTAGTCGTCGAATTTAAAATCTCTTTCTTATCTCTCATTTAGTCGTCGAATTTATTATTTCTCTCTCTCCTCTCTTCATTCTTCTCTATTTAGTTCTAGGTATAATTTAAAATAACATATTACCAAAATTTGAGATGTTATGAAGTCGTCTATGTATTGAAAAATTATTTTGAGGTTAATTTTTGCGAGTTTTAACAAAAAATCGCTATAATTTTTGATGATTTATCGATGATATTTCAATGAAAATTATATTCTCAGTTAAATTTTGATGCAAAATGGTATTTTTGATAATTTTCGATACAATTTTGCTAATATTTTCATAAAAGTGGTATTCTTAGTAATATTTTGATAAAGCAGTATTTTTTATTATTTTTTATGCAATTTATATATATTTTCAATAATATTTCGATGAAAGTGGTATTTTCGATAATATTTTGTCAAAATATCACTTTATCAAAATTATATCAAAATTCTGTCAAATATTATGACAAAACCACTTTCATCAAAATTGTATAGAAAATTATCAAAAATACTATTTTATGGAAATATTATAGAGAATACCACTTTCATCGGGGTATCATTGAAACTACATGGAAAGTTCATCAAAATTATATTGAAAATTATCAAAAATACTATTTTCATCGAAATTTAACTGAGAATATAATTTTTTATCGAAAAATCATCAAAAATTATCGCGATTTTTTTTTTTGTTAAAACTCGCAAAAATGAACCTCAAAATAATTTTTTAATACATAAATGACCTCGTAACATCTCGAAATTTGATAATATGTCATTTTAAACTATACCCAGAACTAAGTGAAGAAGAATGAAGAGAGAAGAGAGGGAAACGATGAGTTTGACGACGATATGAGAGATGAGAATGAGATTTTCTTCTTAAACTCTTTTTTCTCCTTTTTCTAGTTATCTTTTCTCGTATTTTTCCTTTTATTCTTATCTGAACTTATAATTTCAGCTCTTCATATGATGATTAACTTGAAGAAAAGAATCATAGAGGCATGGAGGAGAAGAGATTTCGGCTTGATTGAAGAGAAATAAGACATGTAGTTTATTAAGGGTAAATATGACTTTTCAAATGATATATGTATATTTTACAAACTTTTATTGAGGAGAGCATATAGACCAAAATATGTCTATTATGATGCATATTTGCCCTAATTTCTCAAACAAAACACTTTAGACTTCCAACTTTATCAAAATCTAAAAATTTAAAAAGCCCTTAACATATATATATTACTTTCTTCTGTGATTTGTATTACTCAAATATATTGATGAAAAAGGAAGAGAAATTATCTCAAATTGTCTAGATCTTTGGATATGTACCTTCGATTTTTTTTTTCTACGTATTTATATTTTTTTGGTCGATTGTTTTCATGATTTAGAGAGATGATACTTCTAGAAAGATGATTTTTGTGGAGATTGAAAATTTGGAGATTATGGAAAGTGATTGAGAAAGTGAGAAAATGCAAGAAATTTATTGGTACAACGAAGAATGAGAGAAAAAAAATGGAGAGAAAGCGACGGAAAGAGTGAGAAAGAGAAAGAAAAAGGACAAGAAAGTGAGGTGAAGAAGGAAATGGGTTTTGAGAGCTTCAAGGATAGTTTAAGTATAATATTTCTAATGGTTATTCGACTGGACATTTAGCTATAGATATTTGGGCTTGAACATCTACTTAATTTTGGAGAAAGATATGGATAGGACTAACTCGAGCCTAAATAATTTTTTTCGTGCATTTTTCTAAAAATAACATTTTTAGAATTATCAAAGACTTCTTGATCATGAAAAAACTGTTATTTAGGACTTTTTCATAGTTAAGAAATTTTTGACCATAAGTCAAGACGTCATTGGCACTCCCAAAAATGTTATTTTCTAAAAAATGTATAAAAAAGTCATCCCCAAGTTAGTCCTATCCACGTCCTTTTGTCGTAATTTTGGGCCCCAGAAAGTGGCCATATACCTGTTCCTCCCCAGATTTATATGTTCTCCTTGGGCCTACTTTACGGCCCAATCTTAAATGTCGAAGGGGCCTGTAATTTCGAGAAAGTTTGGCCCAGTATCCAGTTATTTGCTTTATATTTCACCAATACCTAGTTTTTTTTTTTTGTTTTAATAATTTCGTACTCATTGTTTGGTATACATTCATTAAGGTGCGTGTGGTAGATATTTAAATGTGTAAAGACGAGTCTATGTAAATATGCTTAAAAAAATGAGTATTAATACTTTTCCCTGTAATTTTCACGGGGAAATAGACGTAACTAGGACTAATTTAGGCCCAAATGTTTTTTTAGAACTATTTTTCAAATTACTTTTGTAGGATTGTCGGTTGTCGCAATATTTTGTTGTCGTTTCCAAATAAATGTTTATGTCGTTTTTAAAAATGCTTTCTTGCATACGTTTATTCAGATGTGGTTTTGTTTTGTTGTATAAAAATTATTTCCCTCGACTTTAAAAAAAAAAAAAAAAAAAATTTCCTTTGACGTGTCAAATCTCTAGGCAGATCATTATAAACTCAACTCAATCATCGATTTCAGTGACGTTCTCCGCCTTTTGCCGTCATACCTCTGAGGCTCCTCAGCCAGCCTTCTCCCAAAATCTTATTGCCTCAGTCTCTTCTCATCGATTGTAATTCTTGATTTTCTCAAGTTATATGCCTCTAGTATATATATATATATATATATTGCGTGAAAATGATAGGGGGCTTCTATCTTGTGCTCCTATTAGGTTTCTTCTTTGCTCTATCAGAAGCCAAATCAAGCATCACACAGCCTCAGGCTGCAAAATCTTTCAACATCAGCTACATCCAGGTGCCAAAAATTTTGTGCAAAATTTGGTATATATATATATATATATATTGGGGGTTGGCCCCTAAATTTTAGGTATATTTGTAAGTTAATTAATATATATTTTTGTTTATTATTCCAATTTTATGTACAAAAGAATGTTCGGAGCTGTTCTTATAACGTTTTGATAACCACAAGCTGTTCCTCGCCTAAATATACAAGGGATGAGATAAGTATTGCTTTTGGGGATGCTTATGGCAATCAGGTTCTTTTTTTCTGCCCTTCTTCTTATTATTTTTTTAATTAATTCTTGATAAATCCCTTATTATTTGAGATGGGTATTCGATTAAAATCAAGAATAAACAGGGTAACACGGGTAAAATGGTAGAACTACTTTAGATTTCTAATAAGGGGTATCGAATATCAGATTTATGCTCCAAGACTAGATGACCCATCAACGAGAACATTCGAAAGGTGCTCTTCTGATACATTTCAGATATATGGGCCATGTGCATACCAAATATGTTATGTATATCTCTACAGAACCGGACCAGATGGGTGGAAACCGGAGAGTGTGAAGATCTATGGATACAATTCCAAGGCTGCCTCGTTCTACTACAACATCTTTATACCAAGTGATACTTGGTTCGGATTTAACTTATGTGGAAGTGCTTCTTCTTCACACAGACATCTTGGTCTGAGGTGGTTCTTCGTGACAGTAGGGCTGCCTTTCGTTTTCTTATGATTCTCAACTCCCCGAGTATTAAAAGTAATCTATAATTCTATCCTATTCAGTTCCATTATACAGCCTTAGATTATACATATATAAATCTTTGTATTATTGTATACAGCAACTATTAATGTTATGGAAATAGTACATTGGTGCATTTCACATATTTCAGTTTTCAAATAGGTAAAATATATTTTTATGCTAAAGTGCACTTGCGTAGTGGATTTGAAACCGCACATTGGACACCACTGGTGGTTCTTTCTTCTTCTTATTTTTTATTTTTTTTTTTTTCCTGACTAATTTTTGTAAACTTTACGAAGTTTACATGATTGGCAGTTGAAACATGGGAGAATGCTAAGCTAGCTCCATGGTAAGTAAGGCCCCTGTGATGAAGGCTAAGATCATAAGTCACATAAGCTACAACAAAACCAGTCCACCAATTCAATGAAATCTATAGAAAGAAAATGTCATGTACGATAAGAAGCTTGAATTCCACCATCGATCTTGCTCACAGAGAACACCGAGAGCTAGCTAGCTGCGAATCTATCCGCACATTTGTCAAACTCCTTGTAAACATGAGAAAACAAAAAGACAGATCTTGGATTAAAAGCAAGGTTCTGAAACTAAGCATTCCTAACCTTCCAAGGGAGCTAGACTCCTTAATTAGGAGCTAATTGAAATTGTAGAGCAATGCCTAACTCCTTTATTATGACAAATTCTACCCCAGTGCCATGAATGAAACCAGAACCCCCAAAAAATAATTTCCTTGATAGCAGCCCATATCATAGTTATAGCTGTCATAACATCACCCTGCCTCTTCATCTAGGGAAAAAAAAAAAAAAAAAGAGAAAAAGAAAAAGAAAGGGCTTTGTTTCATTTGTTCCAAATACGCCAATAAATGATCATGATACTTGGTAACCACCCTTATGATCACGTGACTAGTGTGTTGATTAATAACAACCCATATCACACTTATAACACTCCTAAAATCAGCTTTTTCATCATAAAAAATGGCTTTGCTCCGATTGTTCCAAATACACCCCATTATACATGCTAAACACCTTTATGAATCATGGAACTAAAGTGTTAATTAATAGCTAGCTCTATGAAATCATCAATGGGAAAGCCCCTTATTTAACATTTGATTTATTTTCACCGAAAAACCAGCTCCCAAAATTTCCGCAGTTATCTTAGCGAAAGCAAACTCCAGAAGAATGTGACTGATGCACTTAGAATTACAATAACACAACCTGTAAATAGAAGCTAATTGAAACACCCTTCTATGCCAAGTCCTCTATAAGAAACTTGCCCTCTAAGAATTTCCACATAGTGATAAAGCGCCTAGGAGAAATGTAGTCCTTCAAATCTTTTTTCCCCCTAGTTACTTTTGCAGTCACAATGCTTCATAAAAATCTTTTAATGGTTTGCAGCCATCTCTTGATTGAGTCTTAAACTAGCCTATCTAAAACATTAATTATTAGAACAGCTACTATGGAAATCATATTCCAACACGCCAGTTATATTTGCTTGAAACTTTGAGCAAGTATATCCAAGTCTCATCTCCTGTGTAATCACTCACTTTATCCTTGAGAGACCACCTGACCACTTTTGGAATATCACTTATATTCGCAATAGTACTCCTACGAAAAATTAAATTGGAATGCTCACCGGAACGCCATCTAACATCATTCGAAAGATTTTTCGTAATTTTCTTGAACCTAGGTGTGATAGAAGATGAAAAATAAGACGTTCAAAATTCGTTCGTAAAAACATGCTACGGTTAAAATCAAATCCTTAACCTTGAGCACCTAAAATGCCCAAGCAAGCTTGATAAAAACTAGAGAATCATTACAAGTTTAACATTCTTTATCCCCCACCCTCCTCCATCTTTAGGCAAGCAAACAACATTCCATGACATCACACAAGTTTTTTTCTTCTTTTTTATGTTGTATATCACCCGAACACGACACCACACGAGACCATTGTAAATAGCAAAAGAATGAATCAACTAACTAGTAATAACTTTTTTTTGACAAGCACCACTCTTTTCTCTAAATAAAGACAAAACTTTGCACTGTTGCTAGTAAATTAATTAGCATACCATGTCATGACTACTCATGAGCTAAAAGATTAGGAAACATTAAAAAAAGATAATAAAAAGGGTATTTCTCGATATTTCTAAAGTATCGTATACTCCTTGTATTTAAGGCTAATTAAAGCCCCCATCAAAACAAAAAATGTTAATGGTTACCGAAGTATTCAATATATGGCAATTTAATCTTCAAAGTTTCGATTGTCTCAGAATTTTTTGATTTATAGTAATTTACTTTTTAAATTGTTTAAATTATAATGTATTGTTAAATTTTTCACTAAAAATATATTTGAGAAGCACACAGTAACATCTGAAAGTATATTTGAAAAGTAATTAAATTTTAAGCATAAAAATAAATAATTATATAAAAATTTTCTATAAATGTGTAACTTTAATAACCCTAAAAAAAATACGAATGCATTTTTGTTTTTTTCTAAATTTTTTTATTCAATTTATTTTTTTTTTAAATACATGTTCAGATTCTACAACGTGCTTTTTATCTGTGTATTTGATCAAAAATTTAATAATACGTTGTAATGTGCATTTGGTCAAAAATTTAATAATATGTTGCAATTTAAACTACGTAGGAATCAAAAAAAATTTAGAAATTTAATTACCGTAATTATACTCTGAGGACCACAATTACGATAGTTCCCATTTGTGCCATAAACCCAGACAAAAAAATTCAAACTCAATTTCCCAGGAGCTCTCACGTGCGCTGCAGGAGACAAAGAGGTCTCATCTCAAGTCTCGCCTCCTGTTCTTGCTCACTTGCTTCAACTACCAACCAAATCCCATCCCCACGGAAATCCCGAGGTCCCACGTCCCGGCGGGTCGTCCCGCGAAAGCTCATGACCCCAACCCACGAACGCAGAGCCCGGAAGACCCGACCCGAAATCCCACCTCCGAAGGAGCCCCCGCTATGCGGCTCATAGTGCCCCTCCAAGGTGTGGTCCAAGGCAGAGGGGGCCTCATCTGGGGCTCTCTCATCCCTTGCGCCCTCTTCTACTTCCTCCAGCTCTACCTCAAACGACGCCGTCCTCCAAGCCCCTCCTCCTCCGACCCTCCGTCGCCGTCCCACTCCTCCTCTAGCCTCGCCGAGCTCCAAAGGTCGTCTTCGAGGTCAAACCTCTCCACTCGTGGATCCATAAGCCGGGTCAGCCTGTCCTCCCGGGCGATTTCGATTGCGAAACCGAACGATTCGCCTTACTATATTGGGTTGGATAAGGTTAAGGAGGATCGGTACGATAGGTTGGGTAACCCAAATGGGGTTATTGAGCTGGGTTTGGCGGAGAACAAGGTGAGTTTTCTTTTGACTTCTTTTTCCCCACTCGATAATGGAGGGTGTATTTGGCTTAATTGGCCGGGTTTGGACTATTGCAGTTGTGTTTTGATCTTATTGAGAAATGGGTTTCTGAGAATTTGACCACTTCGATCATTGGGACTGGGGGTGGGGATTTGAATATTAGCGGCATTGCAGCATACCAACCGTTCGATGGAATGACTGAACTAAAAGTGGTGTGTTGAAATTCCTTTATCTCTCATTATGTTGATTTGTTTAAAATAATATAAGTATGTAATATAGTTCCCAATTGACTTTCTCAGGCTATTGCTGGTTTCATGTCCCGGGTTATGGGAAGAACGATGACGTTTGACTCTTCCCAAATTGTGTTGACGTCCGGAGCAACCCCTGCTATTGAAGTCTTGTGCTTCTGCTTGGCAGACAGTGGAAATGCATTTCTCGTTCCCACGCCTTTTTATCCTGGGTAAGCCTCGATATGTTTTGATGTTAAAAGTCTGATAGTGATAAAACTAGTTTTTCTAAACAAGATAGCAACCGTTTTGGTTCATAATTCATTTCACGAGTATTTTGGGATGGTTAATTACATATACAATCTGCAGCTTTGAGAGAGATGTTAGATGGCGAGCTGGGGTGGAACTAATTCCTGTTCACTGCCGTAGAACTGATAACTTCACTTTGAATATCACTGTTCTTGATCAAGCATTCAATCAGGCAAGGAAACGAGGAGTTAAAGTGCGTGGAATACTAATTTCGAATCCGTCTAATCCTGTTGGCAATGTACTGCCACGGGAAACATTGTGTGGTATGTTAGACTTTGCTCAGGAGAAGAACATCCATGTTATCTCTGATGAAGTATTTGCCGGGTCTATGTATGGAAATGAGGAGTTTGTGAGCATGGCAGAAGTTATTGAGACAGAGAATTTTGACAAGAACAGGGTTCACATAATATACGGGCTGTCAAAAGACCTCTCCATTCCGGGCTTTAGAGTTGGTGTTATTTATTCCTACAATGAAAGTGTTCTGGCTGCTGCTAAAAAGTTGACAAGATTTTGTTCGATTTCTGCTCCAGCACAGCGTCTTATACTAACGATGCTTTTGGATACCAAATTCATTGAGAAATACATGGCAATCAACAAAGAGAGGATGTGGAATATGCATAACTCATTTGTGGCAGGTTTGGAGGAATTAGGAATCAAGTGTGCAAAGAGTAGTGCTGGTTTATACTGTTGGGCTGATATGAGTGAATTAATTCCATCATACAGCGAGAAAGGAGAACTTGAATTATGGGATAAGCTGTTGAATATTGCTAAGATCAATGTAACTCCTGGGTCAGCTTGCCACTGCATAGAGCCAGGCTGGTTTCGTTGTTGTTTTACTACAATAGCCCAAGAGGATATTCCCATAGTTATGGATCGAATCCGAAGAATAACTGAAACTAGTAAATCTCATAGTTAAAACACTTGTTTCTTACATTTTTTTTCCTTGTATTTTTGGGAAGTATTCATGTGGATTTATGGCCTTGTTCTACAAGTTTGATCTATTTCAGGCTTCCAGCCTCAAAGTAAGGATGTAGATAACAGTTTTTTGAAGTTTAATATAATTTCAGCTAAACTTTCATTTGGAGTTTATTGCTGTATGCATAATTCAAATTCATTTACATTCAGTTTTTGATTGGTTTACATCATGTCCCAGAAACTGAAAACTAAAATGCATCAGAAATATAGGCTGAGTGGAGGACGACCTTTTCCAAAGTGATTTAGAACTTTTCTGAGGCATAGCTTTGTTTTTACCATGCCAGTTTCAGTCGTGGCAATTGCTTCCTCTTCATGCCCAGTCCTCCTATCAACTTGCTGCCATATCCAAAGATGCAGCACCCAAATGCTCTCCCCTTCACAAATTCCTGTCATGTAGTTACATCCGAAAAGTTAAAACAGGTGCTTAAGATTAACCTATGCAAAACATTCAGATGATTATATGTTCAAATCGGTCTAGTCCCATTAGCGTGTGAAAAGGAACCGAACCTCTCATATCCATGAAGTTGTTGTTTTCTTTCTTTGTTATTGAGAATTTGTTAGAGATAGTGCTTTTTGTTATACTTTATCCTTCTTTTTTGCGTCCCTTTATTAGCATCGTGAACAAAGGTAGTCTCAGGTAATAATGACATTGAAAGTAGAAGCAAGGGTTGGAAGGTTTACCATCGATAGATTCTGTTTTCTCATTTGAACAGCCTTTCTTCTGTAACTTCTCCTCCGGCTCATCATTATCAGCTCTCCTAGTGTTGGTGGCCTCCTTACCGTGAGGTTATCATTACTTTCATAATCACACTTTTGATTCCGTGCTTCTTGTGGTGTTACAGACTCTGAATGGCCAACCTTTCCCAGAAATCCAGAATTGGGTGGAAACAGTGGGAAGAGGCATTCCAAGAAAGAAGCCCCCACAGGGCTTGAATTTCCAGTTGCGTAGCTGCTTGTACTGCTCTCTGTTTCTGATGCTGGTGAAGAAAGGGATTCTAGCAGATCACCGTTGTTGTCTTCAGTCAACGAGGTGTTATGTGCTGGAACAGCAGCAGAAATCGCTACTGATGAAACTAGGCAGTTTGCTAGAAGAGAGGGAGCCGAGCTATACGAGTCGTCTGTTTCGGAACCAAATGTTTCAAGATCCATTTTAAACAGGCTGTCTTCATCATCTCCATCGCCATCATTGCCACTGCCGTCATCTTCGATATGCTTGTCAGCATCAACATCCTTGTGCAAATAATCATGTATCGGAGGTAATGGCAGAAGTGCAGTTACTGGCTCTTGTGGTGGCTGTGAAAAAGATGGTAGTGGTGTCCCAGGCTTTTCTTCCCAGTGAAATGGAACCGAGGCAATGAGCTTGACTGGAGGAGTTGGAACTGAACTAACATAATGAACCTCTGGTTTCCAGTCCTTTTTAGGTATCCCTGGCTTAACTTCCCATAGAAATGGAACTGAAGGTGGTTGCCTGACCGGTTTCTTTCTTGAAGTTTGCCTCAGTTCTATCTCTGCCATTTTTTGAACTGATGCTCTTATGTTTCGGGCAACGTTCTTTTATATTGATGTAACCAAAGTGGTTTAGAAAAGCTTTGCTACTAACTTTAACTGCTAACTACTCCATGTTTAGAAGTGATTACGCTCACCTGCTCTCTCTTACTCGTGTTAGTTGTACCATTCTGAACAAATCCATATAACCCATAAGCTTTGCAAAACTTCCACGTTTAGGTTTTGGAAGTTGGTTGAACTGTTAATGGCAGCTACTTACGTCAGTATAGAAAAATGAAAAAACAAATCCTGTTTGTGGAAAGTAGAGAAAGCTTCTTTCGGCCAAATACAGTGATACACCATATTCTGCTTTCCGTCGGAGTGTGTAAAAGGCACTTGGAGTATTTGGGCCTCTGAAGCTGCTCTTGGCGCTATGAAATGAAAATAGACGTGCTGGGCTACAAGTATTACTCTTCTTGATGCTTTTGGGTCAGTCTCTAGCCCGAAGTGTAGGTGTATACCCTCGCGTTTGACGAGTAGTGCTGCGAATGGATCTGATTAGCAGTAATTAGTGTCAAAATCACTTTTAGGAGTCTTGTAATATTTTTGACGGGTAATCACTATATGTTATAAATTTATGTCTTTTTTCAGAACCAATTATATCACTAATCAGGTCCATATCCTGTTATATTGCAATATTGAGGGCAACGCTCGCTACTAATGCATGGGAATGAAAATTTTAACTCGTACACTCGGTTTACCAACGTATCCTACCCAATTCGAGTATAGGTACGGTACGGGTATAGCCTTATGTGGGTACTGCTCCTATCCTATCCTAACTCAGTAATATACGTATACTAAATATAAATAAAATTATATTTGTTACTTAGGCAATTAATATTATGTTTAATTGTGTTAGATTTAATTTCTTTTATTTTGTAATATATGCACATATATTATAATTAGAAACAGAAAAGTATTGTTAATCCTTAGAGCGAGGGGATACTTGTGTGTTACGGGTAATACGACCCTGGTTGGTAAAGTAAGGATACAACTTCTTTGGAGGGTAGATTAGTTAAATAAGCATACATTATCCACTTGTCATCCCTAAAGATTTTAAAGTGGCTGTTTTGGAAGTGAAAAATCACTTTGCATGTGTTGATGGAGGTTTTATCAACAATAAATTTATGAATAATCAAGAGATGTGGTTTGTGTAAATTGAGGTAAATAATCAAAACAAATAAGGAGAGAGGGATTTATAGTGGTTCAGCCCCGAAAAAGATGAGCATACGTCCACTATTTTCTCACTATAATGATGAATATTCAAGGTTACAATACTCAAAAGCTATTGAAGAATGCTAAAGAGTTTAGACCACCCAAAGTTTGGAATACCCTAGGCGTGTATTTGCTCTGTCTTCTATTCTCTATGACTTGTTTCTGCCCAGAATTGGTTGTGTCCTTGTTCGGATCATAGAGTCCCCTTTATATAGATTGTAGTGACCTTATCCCCCTAGGTTCCTTATGTCTCTAGGATCCTAATTGAATAAACGGGTAACTATACAATTGGGTAATTATCCAATTAAGTAATTGGATAATTATTCAAAACGGATAACTAGTTAATTATAAACAATACAATCGGATGACTACTCAAAAAGGATAACTTAGTTAATC
>JXTB01000053.1:1101597-1115693 GCA_002914805.1 Parasponia andersonii
ATATTGTCGCAACCGTCCCTCTCGAATTAGCCTCTCGATTTCATCCTTCAGGGCGAAGCAATCATTAGTATCATGTCCAATATCATTATGATACCGACAGAACTTGTTGGGGTCGCGCTTTGCCCTGTCTCGCTTCATCGGCCCCGGTTGACGGTATCGCTCCTATTGGTTTGTGACCGCATAGATATGATCTATGGGAGCGTTTAACTCGGTGTGGTTGGTGAACCTCATGGGAGCCTTTGAAGTCTCCTGCCTTTTAGGCCTCGGCTGGTTCTCATTGGCCTGGTCACTGCTCCTCTTGTTCTTCTTACCGCTACCGCTGTTGTCGGTGACGACCGCAACCTTTGCCGCATCCGTCTTTCCCCCTTTTTTGGTCTTTTGAAGGTTCTCACGGGAAGATTCTAACCTTAGATGTCGACCAACTCTTCGGTAGAAGTCTTCGAGAGTTCTACATTCTCTCTCGAGCAATTCCTCCCAGAGCTTTGTTTCTGGTCGCACCCCTGCCATCATAAGAGTAAGAACTCCTCCTTCAGGGGGGTTGTTGACCTTTGCTAACTCTGTGGTGAATCGGTTGAGATAAGATTGTAGAGTCTCCTCTGGACCTTGTCGGATTGCAGATAAACTGACAAGCGGAACAGTGAAGTTCTTTGCGGCCTGAAATTGCCTTAAGAACGCCGTCTGCAGTTGTTGCCAGGATGAGATTGAACCGGGTTTGAGTCCTCGGAACCACTTCTTTGCCGCTCCGGAGAGGGTTACAGCAAAACATCTGCAGCGAGCATGATCATTAACCTGATGAAGCTCCATCAGGTCGCTGAAGTGATCCATGTGATCCTGCGGATCAGTCTTTCCATCAAAAGTATTGATTGTGGGAAGTCTGAATCTTGTGGGAAGGGCTGCAGCTCGAACTTCCTCGCTAAATGGCGACTGGCGATACCCATCAGCGAGCTCGTCATCCCAGCCAGCAAGTGCATCTAATGCGATCCGTAAATTATGAACGTCGATGTTCAGAGGGAAAGCGTCATTCCTTGCTGGTGGTATGAGCGACCTTCGTTCGTTCTCTTGTTTCGCAGCGGGCTGGTCGGGTAAGGTCTCCTGCGTCCTATGAGAGGAATCCAGTGGCATAGTGCGACGAGACCGGCTGTGGTCGCTATGATGCGATACATATTGACCATGATCACGTCGTCGCCCCAAGTACTGCCTTAGGTCAGCGGGATCTTGTCTTGACTCCCTGCTGATTCTTTCGAAGACACTTCTCGAGGATCGTCTTTGTTCGCTGCTCAAGCGATCCTGGTCGTTGTTGGATTTACGGGAGGGCTGTGTACGACCTCGGTTCGTACTCGAACTCTTCGTACGAGACTCTAGAGGCAAGTCTGCGACCTTGCCTTTTCCTTTGAAGGTGCGTTCTTCACGACGCTCCTGCTGAGTTCTTGGCTGGTCGCGTCTTCTCGTCTCGAGAATCTGTATTCCCTTCGCAGGTAATTGAGCAGAACGTTCTTTGGGACGTTCATGTTGTGGTGGAGTCACCATCTGCCCTTCAGCAAGTCGTCGCAGAGTGTCGTTGATCTGGTTAGTGACTTGCTGGAGGTTCACGAGCGTTTCCTCCATGCGATCCTGTCTTCGAGATAGGTCCTCTGTTGCCGTCATAGTAGGCTGTTCTGGAGCGGGGTCTGCCTGTGTAGCAGCAGTACTCTGAGGTTGATTTTGGCTAGTCTCGGCGGCTCTGGTAGTGTTTCTGGTATTTGCCATTATCGAAAAGGTGGAATTTTACAAATATTTCTGCCGGAATAGCCCTCCTTATAGCGCCAATTGTTGATGGAGGTTTTATCAACAATAAATTTATAAATAATTAAAAGATGTGGCTTGTGTGAATTGAAATAAATAATCAAAGCAAATAAGGAGAGAAGGATTTATAGTGGTTCAGCCCCGAAAAAGATGAGCCTACGTCCACTGTTTTCTCACTATAATGATGAATACTCAAGGTTACAATACTCAAAAGCTATTGAAGAATGCTAAAGAATTAGACTACCCAAAGTTTGGAATACCCNAATGCAAATTAATATACGGAAGGAGATATCCCAACCTCGACCAGTAATACAGTGACACATCGTTAAAATTGTTTGACTCACCAATTGTCCATTAACCCATATCTAACGGAAGTTTGTTGCTTCAATAATTAAAAATAAAATAAAAAATGAAAAGAAAAGGCTGCTCCAACCTTACCGTCTTTGCATTCTTCCCAGCTCGCTTCGTTCTTTTCTTTATTTGTATATATAACATATGTTTGGTATTTTTTTTTCCTATTTAATAATAGTTTATTGTCCTTAATTAATTGATAATTATCTTCAATTTTTTAATAAATTTATTAAACATAAATCACTGCCTAATATCCACCTTAGAGAAACCGTCTATTAATATTTGGAGATGATTTTGTATTAGTCTTCTAAGTCTAATTCTAAGTCTAAGTATGATAATTAAAATTAAAAATTATATACATCATTAGTAAGATTTTATAAGACTTAAAAGAATTTTAATACCCTGTTATATATATACTGTAACTACAGTAAGAAAAATAGAGCAATGTCGAAAGTACGTTCGTACGATCTTTAAACTTATTTCTGTATTTTGATCTTTTATGTTTATTTTATAGTATATTCAGATCATATTAAGTTTATTAATTGGTATCAGAGCATGATTTGCCTCTGTCTTGTTAAATTTCATAATCTGCATAATTTTTGGCCGTATACCTGTTTTTATTTTTCAAATTTGTAGTTTGATATTTAGAATATTTTAGTAAAAACTAATGTTAAGAATCATTTAGAAATCGATTTTCTAACCTTTCTGTGATATTAAACAAAGCTTTGGGCATCTTTTTATATATTAACCAATTGAGTTGAAATTTTTTTGACGAATACCCAAAATTTTTTTCAAACTCAAAGTTTTTTTTTTAGAATTTTTTTGATGAAAACTGAGGATAGAAATTATTAGGTAACTGATTTTCTAACATTTCTATGTTTTTAAACATTAAAATTGGTGTCTAGAGAGTTAAAAACTAGTCAGATCCGACGTGAGTCTGAAATGGGTTGAAAACGGGTCAAAAGACCCGGGTGGAGGTTGAAGACGACGAAAAACGATACATAGTTTTCGGTTTTTACTCTCTATCATTTTTAAAAAAATGACATATCGTTTATACTCAATGATTAATTCCGTCGTTAGGAAAATGACACATCATTTTATTAAGTTTAAAAAATAACATGTCATTTACTGTGGGAATTTTCAGTCGTCGTTTAAGTCAAACGACATGTCGTTTTTTCTCTAGTTAAGAAAAACAACATGTTATTTTATTTGTTGGTGGTTGTTGTTGTTTGCAGAAAACAACATATCGTTTGACCCGTTAGAGATCATACATTCAGATATTCGTAGTCTAGATATAGATTCGTATGGTCCGAAACGCTTCATCTCTTTTATTGATTATTACTCACTATACATGTATCTCTACTTGCTTCATAATAAGAATGAAGCATTGGACCTCTTTAAAGTTTTTAAGGCTGAAGTAGAGAAACAATGCAAAAAGTAAATTAAGATTGTAATAACTGAAAGCGGTGGAGAATATTATGGTAGGTATACTGAGAATAGATAAGCAACTGATCCATTTGCCGATTTTCTTTGAGAGCATGGGATAGTTCCTCAATACACTATGCCTGGTTCTCTAGATCCGAATAATGTTGCAGAAAGAAGGAATGGAACATTAATGGACATGGTATAGAGTATACTTAGTAGCTCTAAGCTTCCTAAATCCTTATGGACTGAAGCTCTTAAAACAGCAGTGTATATATTAAATCGAGTTCCGACCAAGGCTATTCTTAAGACACCATTTGAGTTATTTAAGAGTTGGAAACTGAGTTTGCGACATATATACATTTAGGGATACTCATCTGAAGTAAGAGTATATAACCCATAAGAAAAGAAATTAGACCCAAGGACCATTAGTGGGTATTTCATTAGATATGCTAAAAGGTCCAAGGGGTACAGATTTTATTGTTTATCTCACAACACTAGAATTGTGGAATCAAGAAATGTAAAATTCCTTGAAAATAACTTTAACAGTGGAAGCAATTAATTCCAGAATATCATTTCTGAGAAAGATCATATTAATACTTAACCTTCCACCTCAAGTGATAGATTGATTATTATTCATAATACCACTCAAGCTTAACTGGATATTAAACAACCAATTATTGAAGTTCCCCAAACTGCTGAAAACAATCCAGTTGATCAAAAAAAATGTTGAACAACATATTTCTCAGAAAAATATTGATACAACATTAACGAGATCTACTAGAATAAAGAAATCAACAATTTCCAGTGATAATGTTGTGTATATGCAAGAATTAGAATATGGCATTGGAGTTGAAAAAGAACCAAAAACATTTTTACAAGCTATGAATTGCGAAGAATTTGATTTATGATATAATGCCATGAAAGATGAAGTGAATTCTATGGCATCGAATAGAGTTTGGGATCTTGTAAAGTTGCCTAATAGTGCAAAAGTCATTGGATGTAAATGGGTTTTTAAAACAAAGAAAGACTCATCAAGCAACATTGAGAGATATAAAACAAGACTTATTACTAAAGGATTCACTTAAAAGGAAGGAATCGATTACAAGGAGACCTTTTCTCCAGTATTTAAGAAAGATTCTTCTCGCATCATTATGGCAATAGTTGCATATTTTGATATAGAGTTGCAACAAATGGATATGAAAATGGCTTTTCTCAATAGAAAACTAGAGGAAGAAGTTTACATGAAGCAAGCAGAAGGATTTTCCTCTAGAAATGGTGAGCATTTGGTGTGCAAGCTCAAGAAATCTATATATGAATTGAAACAAACATCTCGACAATGGCATTTGAAATTTCATGATACTTTCTCTTCATTTGGCTTTGTAGAGAACATCGTAGATCAATGTATATACCAAAAGATCAACAGGAGTAAAATTTATTTCCTTATTCTATACATGGATGACATTTTACTTACAACTAATAATAAAGGTGTGCTATATGAAGTGAAACAATTTTTCTCTAAAAACTTTGACATGAAGGATATGGGTGATGCATTTTATGTCATTAGGATTAAGATACATAGAGACTGATTTCGATATATTTTTAGGCTGTCTCAAAAGACCTATATCAATAAAGTTTTAGAGAGATTTTAGATGGAAGATTGTTCATCTAGTATAGCTCCCATTGTGAAGAATGACAAGTTCAATTTGGACCAATGCCTGAAAAATGATCTTGAAAAGGAACAAATGCAAAACATTTCATATGCTTCTGCAGTTGGAAGTTTTATGTATAGTTAGGTTTGTACAAGACCTGACATTGTATATTCTATTGAGATATTAGGAAGATATCAGAGTAATCTAGGTATTGACTACTAGAAAGCTACAAAGAAAGTGATGATATACCTTCAAGGAACGAAGGATTACATGCTTATGTATAGACGAACTGATAATTTGGAGGTGATTGGCTACTCCGATTCAGATTTTGCCAACTGTGTTGATTCTCGGAAATCAACTTCTGGATATATTTTTATGTTTGTCGGTGGAGCTGTATCTTAGAGCAGTGCAAAGCAGACTTTGACTGCTACTTTCACTATCGAAGCTGAGCTCGTGTCTTGTTTTGAGGCTACGTCACAAGGTGTATAGATCAAGAGTTTCATTTATAGGCTTAAAATTGTGGATTCAATTTCTAGGCCATTAAAGATATACTGTGACAATTCAGCAGTAGTATTTATGACTAAAAACAACAAAAGTAGTAATCAAAGTAAACACATCAACATCAAGTATTTAGCCATAAGGGAATATGTTAAAGATAGAACAGTAATTATTGAGCATGTTAGTACTGAATTGATGATTGCTGATCCTTTGACTAAAGGCATATCACCATTGAAATTTAAGGATCATGTAGAACGAATAGGACTTGGTTCCTTTATGTGATTTTCGTTGTAAGAATGATGTAATTTGAAACTCTATTATGTTATATTTTCTCATATTTAATTTTCTTTGTATATACATTAATTGAACTTGAGAAATATTATTATTAATTGGACCAAGAATAAACATATGGTTTATTCATTAAGATAATATAGACTAGTATTATAGAGACATTATACTTTATAATACATGGAAGATAATACTCAATTTTAGAGGACCTATTGCTATGATTCAAATATTTTGTTTCTTAAAAGAGATAATTGATGGAGTGATATATGAACCAAGTAGGAGAATGTTAGGCATTTTTTGTCCTATCTAGTAATGGTCCATTACACCTAATTAATTGACAATTATCTTCAGTTTTTGTATCGCTATGATTCAAGTATTTTGTTTCTTAAAAGAGATAATTGATGGAGTGATATATGGACCAAGTAGGAGAATGTTAAGCATTTTTTATCCTATCTGGTAATGGTCTATTACACCTAATTAATTGACAATTATTTTTAGTTTTTTAATAAAATTATTGGACGTGAGTCACTGCCCAATATCCACCTCAGAGAAAACATTTTCATGGAAAACATCTATTAATATTGAAAGATGATTTTGTATTAGTCCTTTAAGTCTGAGAATCAAAATTAAAGATTATATACACTATCAGTAAGATTCTATAAGGCTTAAAAAAGTATTAATACCTTGTTATATATATACCGTAAATACAGTAAGAAAAATAGAACAGTGACCGAAGTACGTTCGCGCGATCCTTAAGTTTATTTCCGTATTTTGATCTTCTATGTTTATTTTATAGTATAGACCGATCATATTAAGTTTATCCACATATAAATTATTCAATCATCTAGACAAAATTCTCATTATTTTTTTCTTTTGAAGAAAAAATATCCAAGATATGAAAAAAAAAAAAAACAACATGAAATTGAATGTAAACCAAAATTGATGATAGCTGATAAATCAAGGTCCTAATTTACATACCTCATCGCCTTAAAAGGACTTCAAATCAATCTTAGAGAATATAATTGAGAAAGTCCGGTTAAGTCTTGAATTTTAGAAAACATGTTGTCTTTTATTTAAAACCTAGATGTGAAGAAAAAGAGAAGATTTTTTTTTATTGGTCTATAGTTTCATCTCGTAATGGCTGAATATTGAGGTGAGTGAGATGTGCAGCTGTCGGGACATGCAGTAGTGGTACCTCAACTACATAAACTCTCTTCAAACTCTCTGATTTTGAAGAGAGAGAGGAGGAAAAATACGACCTTTGAGTTTTTTTTTTTATTTTTCATTTTTGTTTTCATAAACTGCTTATTCCCGTTAGAAGATATAAAGCTTGGGGGAAATTAGTAAATGGCGTGGCAAAATTTTTGTGGCTGGACACAGAAATGGACATACTGTTGGAGCAAGTTTCTCACCAGTCGTCCACGTGTCTCGAACTACTGATACTGTATTCTCTAACTGTTCACGTGTCCTCGCTGTCCCAAGGTGCTCTAAACTCCAAGCAGGGTCAGAGAGGTGGAGGTGACTATCTACAAAGACTCTCCGATGCTTAAGGCAGTGGTTTATCTTTGATATTGAGTAGCAAGGAAATAATTCAGTATGAGTATCTCTTTTGTTTCTTGCTCATAGGCTTTTTATATATTTCTGTTTCGTAAGCGTATATGCCCCTCTCGGGAACGCATGACTCTTATATATATAGTTCTGAGATTGTGAACCATACAGGTCTCAATCTCAGGACTGAGTACCTTTTTCCACAAAATATTTTTCAGAGGTCATGGGCCGAGATTTCTGCGATCTTCTCTGTGTTGCCGTGGCCTGATTTCCGCCGCCTCCTACGGCTTCAATCTATCAGGGGTGAGACTTGGGTAAATCGCCATCCTATCAGGACGGCTTGTCCCTTGCGCAAGCCTACTCAAGATCGCATTAAATGCTCTGTCTGGGTCTGGAGTCGTAAGTTGCTCTCCACGGTATTCAGATGGAGGACCCTTGGGGCCTCCGACCCTCCCAACTGTCGAGGTAAAGACCATTGTATTCAAGTGGAAAACCCTTGGGGCTTCCGACCCCAGCTGTCGAGGTTGAGGTCAGACTGGGCCAGATTGTCCAGGGTCTGTGACAGGCTCGGCCTTAACTTCAGACGGCCCAATGACCGATTGTGAGATCACGTGCGACCCGCGTGGCCTTCCACATGGCGTATGGTTTGGGAACGGGTCCCACAGAGGTCATAGGCTGAGATTTCTGCGATCTCCTCTGTGTTGCCGTGGCCTGATTTCCGCCGCCTCCTACGGCTTTAATCTGTCAGGGGTGAGATTTGGGTAAATTTCCGTCCTGTCAGGACAGCTTGTCCCTTGCGCATGCCTACTTAGGATTGCATTAAATACTCTGTCTGGGTCTAGAGTCGTAAGTTGCTCTCCACTGTATTCAGATAGAGGACCCTTGGGGCCTCCGACCCTTCCAACTGTCGAGGTAAAGGCTATTGTATTCAAGTGGAAGACCCTTGGGGCTTCCGACCCCCAACTGTCGAGATTGAGGTCAGACTAGGCCAGATTGTCCAGGGTCTGTGACGGGCTCGGCCCTAACTTCGGACGGCCCAATGATCGATTGTGAGATCATGTGCGACTCGCGTGGCCTTCCACGTGGCGTATGGTTTGGGAACGGGTCCCACAACTGCCCACATTTCCCTACTTGACGGATTCGTGTCCATCAAATGGGGAAATCGTCTCTCCACTCCTCCAATCTGGGGGATGCACGTAGTTCTCCTCTTACCGATATGGAGGCACGCCATCCTATATCATGAAATTTGTTTGAATTTTGAAGTTCCGACGGTTCGGTTTCCCTTATTCTCCCCTTTGTCCAGAAAGAACTCTTCGGCTTCTCCTCTATAAAAGCCGCAATTGTATTTATTTGCCACTTTACTAAAATTTTCAATCATTCCAGCCTCATAAAATCCTAGGGTTTCCGCTTCCTTCTCCCCTAAAGACTCTCACTCTTTCAGTCGCGTTTCGGAACAATGGCTTCAAATCAAAACCAGGAATTGCACCCCGTTGTGGATTCAGAGCTAGATTCACTGAGGAGGCAGCTCTGCCTACCAGGAGGAGTGACGCTGCAATGGGTTGAGGGCCCTGCGGACTGGTACATTCGTCCTTGCGCCCCCAAGGGTTCCATCGTCTTGGGCAGGAAGCATCTGGACTGGCTGCGATTCCCACTTCCTCCCCTAATCCACCAGTTCTTTGCTTTGACGGGGATCCACCCGATGCAGCTGAATGCAAATGGGATCATGATTCTGATGGGGCTTTCAGCCCTGTCAGTTATCTATAACATGCATATTGACCTGGAGGTGGTCTTTTATGCCTATAAGCTTATCCTCATCCCCAAGAAGGGCTCCTACCCCACCTTCTACCTCCAGCCGCTGCCTGGGCGTCACATCTTTTGGGGGCTGCCGCGGTCGGACAAACAATGAGACTCTCACGCCAGGCTATATGCTGTTGGAGGGGCGTGGTGCTCCCCTTGGGTGAACGGAGAGCATTTCCAAGTCCTCTCGACCTTCCTGCAAAGTAAGTATTAGATCGTGATCTTTGGGTCTGTAACCTCTCCCGATATTATTGCTCATATTATTTTGTCTTGTGCAGTCTCGGTAGAAGAAAACAGGTTTGAGCCACATCTGTCGGCAGGGCAGCTCAAAGGCCTGGAAAGGATCATAATCTTCGGCTCTCCGGGGAAATGCAGGCACATTCAAGCTGTCCTCAACCCCCTAACGATGAACCTGATGCCCAGGATGGTTTCATACCTCCCACTCCCCTTGGACACCTGGGTCATCACCAAGCACCTGCGGAGCCGACTCGACGCCTCCGCCTTGAACCAATTTCGCCAGGATAAAAATGACCGGATCACCATGGTGAGTCGGCAGGTTGTGGCTTCAAGCCAGTTGGCAGGCACCAACGATCTGGTGGCACCATCCAATCACGAGCTTGAAGAGGCCGTGAGGCTTGTGACCGAGGAGTACACCAGGCTCCGTAAAGAAGAAAATGCCGCCCCCAAGAGGGCTAAGGGTGAGTTTATTTTCACATCTTTGAGTCTTGGTGGGTCAGACTGTGACCGCAAGCTAATCACATTGTTTGTTCTTCACAGGTTCTGAGACAGGCCCGTCGGCTGGCCCCTCACCCATCAAGGGGGAGCCGCAGCATCTAAAGCTCACGCCAAGGCAACCGCTGGCCAGTGCCTCATGGTGCTTTCAGGAGGAGGAAAACCAGCGGTCCCCCACTCCGACGCAGGTGGATCTCCATCCGGGGGACCACCTGCCATCCGGGTCGTGCACGGGGAAAAGACGACGCCAAGTCAGGCTGGGGGGTCTACTGCAGTGATCTCGTCCACCCCTGACTCCGGTTCGAAATCGAGTGCTATTAGCCTCGGTGGAGAGATCACCGAGCTCAGCGCGGGAGCTCCGAGATTGAAGTCCAGATTATCCTCTCCTCCCCCGGTCCCTACAAAGCGGCAACGCGAGGTCGGCTCTTCTAACGAAGAAGAGGGCCGGGTGGAGAAGAGGGGTAGGGTCGCCCCCTCGTCTGACAGCGACGATGATGGGGTGACATGAACCCTTCTAAGGAGAAAACGGTCAGCCCGCAGCGGCCCGCCCAGAGGAGTTGCTTCGCCTCCCACTGTGGCCGATGGCGCTTCTAATGGTACTGGAATTCCCTCAGCCCCTCTCGCCATTGCCTTAGAGGCGTGCCTGGCTAGCGGAGAGGGTCCCCTTGCAGCCAGTGGGGCGGAGCCATGTTTCCCGGGTGTGGGCGATACCCAACGGGAGGGTCCAGCCACGGAGCCGGAGCTGGAGGCGCTCTCGTCGGAGAATGTCGAGCTCGTCGCCACCAGCACTTTCGCGCAGGTTTGTTACACTCGGTTGCTTCTATGTTTTTCAATATCTTTGCTAAACGCTGACTCCCCCTTTGTTGTTTAACTTGCAGCTATCCACCATCCAGTCCTTCTACTCTTCTCGCATCAAGGATCTGACCGAGGAGCTGAGCTCCCGTTCTGCTCTGGCCGAGCGCAGCGAGGCCGCCCTCNCCTGCCATCCGGGTCGTGCACGGGGAAAAGACGACGCCAAGTCAGGCTGGGGGGTCTACTGCAGTGATCTCGTCCACCCCTGACTCCGGTTCGAAATCGAGTGCTATTAGCCTCGGTGGAGAGATCACCGAGCTCAGCGCGGGAGCTCCGAGATTGAAGTCCAGATTATCCTCTCCTCCCCCGGTCCCTACAAAGCGGCAACGCGAGGTCGGCTCTTCTAACGAAGAAGAGGGCCGGGTGGAGAAGAGGGGTAGGGTCACCCCCTCGTCTGACAGCGACGATGATGGGGTGACATGAACCCTTCTAAGGAGAAAACGGTCAGCCCGCAGCGGCCCGCCCAGAGGAGTTGCTTCGCCTCCCACTGTGGCCGATGGCGCTTCTGATGGTACTGAAATTCCCTCAGCCCCTCTTGCCATTGCCTTAGAGGCATGCCTGGCTAGCGGAGAGGGTCCCCTTGCAGCCAGTGGGGCGGAGCCATGTTTCCCGGGTGTGGGCGATACCCAACGGGAGGGTCCAGCCACGGAGCCGGAGCTGGAGGCGCTCTCGTCGGAGAATGTCGAGCTCGTTGCCACCCGCACTTTCGCGCAGGTTTGTTACACTCGGTTGCTTCTATGTTTTTCAATATCTTTGCTAAACGCTGACTCCCCCTTTGTTGTTTAACTTGCAACTATCCACCATCCAGTCCTTCTACTCTTCTCGCATCAAGGATCTGACCGAGGAGCTGAGCTCCCGTTCTGCTCTGGCCGAGCGCAGCGAGGCCGCCCTCGCCGAATTGAGGTCTGACTTCGATTTATATCGGAGCCTCGAGGAAGCGAGGGTCAGCAGCGCGGTGGCTCACGCTCTGAGTGTCGAGAGGACCAAACGCGAGGAGCTGTCTGCGAGATTGGCTCAGGCGAAGGCCGACAGGCTTGCCCAATCCAAAGCCGCCAGACTGGCCCAGGGCGAGCTGAGGATCAAGGAGCAAGAGCTACAAAGTGCGACAACAGAGATGAGACTGGCCTTCATTGCTCGTGACCAGGCTGTTGAGAACACCAAGGAAGCAAGAAAAGCCAAGGCAGCAGCCAAGCTAGAGGCCCATGCTCTGCAACGCAAGCTAAACCGGTCCCATGAGGTAAATCGATATCTTCTTTTGGGCCACAAAATCTGATGGGTGCTCAGGTGGAGATATCTCGTAAACACTGCGATGACCTCGCTAGTATTAACTCTTTATTGTTCGACTTATCGCAGCGGTAGGCGGACCTCAGGTTGGGGGCGCTGAAGGACAGACTGGCGGATGCGGAGAAGTTAAAAATAAGGTACCAGAGGCAGGTGGATGTCCTTTCTGTGGAAAGTTACAGGTCTGGCTGGGAGAACAGAGAGTTTGAAAACCACGCTGAGATGGTGATGCCAGACCAATTTGACAATCAGAAAGGCATCGAGAGGGACCATTACTCTATCAAGCACTACATGCAGCAGCTTGGGGACGGGATCAGAATCACGTACCCAGCTGACGTACTAGAGATGCTTGCTGCGGAAAAGGATGGGCCCTCTACATCTGTCCCTAGTGCCATAGAGCTTGTCCCTGCTTCTGGTCCGCTAGATCAAACTCCGGAAGCTCTTGACATTCAGCCTAGCCTTGGGGTCTCAACTGGTGAGGGGTCTGGCACGGTCATTGTATCTAGTGACGAATCTGACCCTGCCATGCCACCCTCTACCGGGGCCGGTCCAAGCACCAGGGATGGCCGCGAGCCCATGGATGGAGGTAACTAGGGTCTCTAACTTTGTACATATGTAATACTGACCTCCGTTGTAATCCTTCAAATAAATAATAAGAATCATACAATTCTCCTTAGCAGGTTTCCTTTTTCTTTGTTGACCGTGTCTGACCGTCTGTATAAATAATTGTATGGACTCGATTTGGACTATTAGTGAGTCTTCCTTAGGTCATGACTGCCAAGATTAGTTCCAGAGATAGGGGTGCAAGTTTCTGAACCATCCGGTTTCATGGAGGCATAACCCTTGTTATAACTTGTTTTGGCAGAGTTCGACCCGCACGTGTGGTTGGATTTTTCCGACCCCAAGTGGGACCGTGCTCGAAACCAGCTCCAAGGATTAGTCGATCATTGTTTGGATCCATCGTTGCAAAGGAGAAGGCCTGGGCTTGGCTCTTACCGGGAACAGACAGGGCATTATCATTTCGACATCTCCCTAAGAGTCCGTACTAGGCCTGTATCCCGCAAGTGGGGTTCATGAGTGCTCACCACCATTAACCGCACACTTTGTACTTTAGGACGTAATAAACAAGCTTTAATCTCGATTTCTGTTTTTACGTTTGGTTTATTTCTGGACTACTTCCAATGAGTAGACTCCAAATCTGTTCACATTCTGATCATGCAAAACACATCATCCCCCGGCTAGAGTCTGTTCCCCTTTAGCTCTTTGTGTAGCCAAAAACTTTCTTAGGGAGGGTCCACTTCCAATGGGTGGATCTCGACCTGCTTTCCTTTAACTCTTCTCGTAGTTAGAAATGTTACTTGAGAGGTCCGCTGGCAAGCTTTTGGGTTACACACCCCTTTCTCTTCGTACGTTTTCTTGGGTCATCGACAGGTGTTTTACTGCTCGATTCGATTCACAGAGTACAATCATTTTCGAGGTTTGCTGGTAGGTTTTTGGTGCGCAGCTATTTTTCTCTTCGCACATTTTCTCGGGTCGTCGACGAGCGACGTGAGTTCCAGAGTGCGAGCTTTTTTGAGGTATGCTGGCAAGTTTTTGTTGCACAACAGTTTCCTCTTCGCACGTTTTCTCGGGTCGTCAATGAGCGACGTGAGTCCCAGAGTGCGAGCATTTTTTGAGGTCTGCTAGCAAGTTTATGTTGCACAGCAGTTTTCTCGGGTTGTCAATGAGCAACGTGAGTCCCAGAGTGCGAGCATCCTTGAGATCTGCTGGCAAGTTTTTGTTACACAGTAGTTTACTTTTCGCACGTTTTTTTGGGTCGTCGACGAGCGACGTGAGTCCCAGAGTGCGAGCATTTTTGAGGTCTGCTGGCAAGTTTTTGTTGCACAACAGTTT
>JXTB01000053.1:1125861-1158555 GCA_002914805.1 Parasponia andersonii
TTACGACCTTGATCAAGAAGCATCCACCATGAGTTGACAAAAAACAGTAAACCCTACGCTGAAAAATATTTAGTAAAAGCTAAAACAAAAAGTAAATAATTATACCATGAAGGTTCTCTTCCAGGCTTCCTCTTGACAAAAAATCATAAACCAAGAGTAAATTGCCATCCTCAAAACAAAACCCGAATAAGGAGATTATATTCTTGTGGTTTAAGGCTGTAATGATCTCGATTTCCTGAACAAATTCTTTTATAACGTCTTCGGATGGCTTCAAGATTTTGACCGCCAATTCCTTTCCATCAGAGAGACACCCTCTATAAACACGACTGCTGCCACCTCTGCCTACCATATTCTCTGAAATCACATATCATTTCATTAAAAAAAAAAAAAAAAAAGCCATCAAAAAAACAAATACACAACTGATTAAGATCCCTCTCACGACTCACGAGAAGTGTTGGACTGTCTAGTGTTGGGGACGTCGGTTGGTCCACATCTCTGATATGCATTTTGCATGAATATCTACATTCAACAGAAGACTATAGACTATAGGCGTTAGAATCATTTATTATATAGTGGTTGGTAGTGGTAGCTCCTCCGACCATCTAATAGTGTTACGATATTCCGCAGCTAAATCAAAGTTTACAAAAAATAGGATTCACATACTCCTATATCTGAAATTGCCAATTATTTAGTTTATAGTTCTAACTAACCATATGTACTATAAGCAACCGAAGTGATCAACATGAACAACAATACTACCAACAATTATACTATAACTCGGAAAAATTAATACTAGTAATAATAATAAATAGTTGATGAATATGATCGCATGATATGGTCGCGTAAAATTATTTACCATTGCAAACCATGCATCTTTCATTTAATATACTTGCCAAAATTCAGACCATTTACATAGCTCTCTATAATTAATTACCATATACAATATGAGATGGATCATATCAAGGGTCCAATACAAAACTAATTAACCCTCAACAAAAGAGATCTCAAAGTACTAATTAGTCCGATATTCAATATCAAACATGACCAAATTTCAGAGTGGTAAAATTAAAAAACCCAAAAAAGATCATTGGAAAAAAAAAAAAAAAAGATCATAACGATCATCAAACGCTTGAGCTGGTCATCTTTGATCATCATCATGAGCTATCTAGCTAGAGCTCTGCGTATTATTGAGCAAACCATTAAAATTACTACTATTAAGGTTGCATTCGAACAAGGCTTTAGCGGTCATCTCCCTCTCGAACCTCCAAATATAGTTCAAGCCCACAAGCAATTCGGCTATGGCGGCTTCGGTCTTTTCCTTGTTGGCGAAGAAGAGGGTCTGCAAGAGAAGAACGTTGGTTTTGGGCACCAAGTTCTGCTGCTCGAAGCTCCTCTCGTTCTGCCACTTTATCATGTTGTGAGCCAGCGGAGACAGCCAAGCCAGTATCCTCCCCAACGCCTCCCGCCAGTCTCCGGCGAGGACCGGATCGCTGGCCGAGAACCCGACACCTTTCAGTCTGCCCTTCAGCGACGACCTTATGCTGCTCGGGAGCATCGAGTAGAGATCGTCCCTGGCGTCGACGCCCACCAGTTGCGGTGACTTGATCATCTTCTCCATCACTATGATCAAGTTCGCGTAGTGGATCGCCAGCCCCGCCGCGCCGAGCGTCGTCGCCGGCGGCGGCTTCAGGAGCTTCGAGTTCGACTCGAAGAACCCATTATTGGCCGCTGCGGTAGTGGAATCTTTGGAATTCTGATCTTGATCATCATCATCATCACCATTCTTAGTGGGCTTCAACGGCCCAGATACGAAATGACACGCGGCGGCGCTGGAAGGGTTCTGATGATTAGACGGGTGAACCGTAGCCGAGGCGGAGAGGCTACGAGGCAGAGGAGAAGGAGGGTAGTACTGCACTCCTAGGCCGAAAACGAGCTTGGTTCGAGCTAGAATAGTGAAAACGGATCTGACGAGTACGGAGGTTACCGTGTCGAAGCTTCGGTTCCATAGCGACCTCTCTTTCAGGTACTTCACCTCTTGTCTCTGCCACAAAATCTTCTGCTGAAGATCGAGAATCTTCTGCTCCAACTTACTACTCATCGTTTCGTGTGAAACGACGTCGTTATTATTATTATTACTGCTCTGCAACGCTTTCCTGAGCCCACTCTCCATAACAGAGAGCTCATCGATTTCTCTGTAAAGCGCCGCCGTTACGGTCACGTAGCGGTCCATCTTCTTGTGCCTGGCCTCCATGTCTTTCCAGGTGAGGACCCAGTTCTGAGGGTCCCGACCCGTGTCCGCGAAATCGATGAAGAACCGGTCGAAGCCTCGGAGGTTCGGATCCTCGCACCGGGCTCCGATTCTGGAGACGGACTTCGCCAACAGCCGCACGTTCTCGACGATCTCGGCGCAGGCGAGGCCGAGGAGGAAGGCTTCGTCGTTGGAGATGATCTTCCGGACCCCTTCGAGCGAGATCGAGTCGTTACGTAGGCGAATCATGTTCTTGTCCGAGAGGAACTGCCAGAGGTGGATGAGCTTGGACATGAGCCCGGCGACCTCGAACGCCAAGACGCCGACGCTCGACTTCTTTGCGGCTGGCTTCGGATGATGATGATGGGCTGGCGAGGATCGCGCCGCGTCGAATTTGCTCGATATGGCGGTCTTTACCTTGATCAGCCATGTCTCGAGCGCCATATATATATATATATATATTATAACTAAATATAAACTAGCAAAGAGCTAAGAAGAAGCTATGCTATAATCAGAGGTATCAAAACATAAGAAGTTAAAAGAAGAAATGGGAATGGGTAAGAGAAGAGGTGAGATGATGAGTGTGGGAGGAATAATTGAAGAGTGGAGAGTTTTTGCAGAGAGATAAGGATGAAAGATAGATAGAGAGAAGGTGGGAAGACGCAGGTGTTAAGCTCGTGGGATGTTTCAAGCGTTGCAGATAGTCTAATAAGAAAAAACCAGAGACAGCGAGAGAGAGAGAGAGAGAGAGAGAGAGAGAGTGTGAAGGAGAAAATTTTAATTAAATGTGTTGCAAACCCACATGCAGTGATGGCGCGTGATTTGTTTTGTAATTAAAGTTTCGCTTTGTCCTTTCCAGTTGAAGCTTCAGACGCTTTTAAAAGAATGTAGAATAATAGTCTTTGCTGGCTATTAGGTTCAATTTTTATTTTATTTTATTTTTAATGTTTTTGGGATGTGCAAATGAATTTTTAATTTCTTTTCTTTTTTCTTTTTTTTTTTGTAAAATACTGTAAAGGGCAAAAATTTTTCTTAGATGCAGTTCCATTTTTCTAAAATGGAGGGCCACATCATTATTGGCTTTTCCCTTTTTATTTTTAATGAAGCATATTTGATTTTTCTTTTTCTTTTTTTGGTTTCATAATTAATTAACAAGGATTTGCTTATGTATATTGGGTACTTAAGCTACGTACCCTAGTAACCCTACATACATTTTATTATGTATTATATATAAACAGATCTAAGCAAAATCAATTAAAAATCAATTAGAGGTAATGATCCTGCATACTCAAATATGTTCTAATTAGCTGTAGAATTTATTAGAGTTTCAAAAGTCAAATTCTTCAATGTTCGCACATCATAAAATAAAATAAAACATTATAATGTCATTTATAAGCCTTCTTTATCCTTCAAATGAATTGTGTCTCTAAACCTCTAAACATAGTACTTTCTTAAATTATCATAGTGTCAAATGTCAATATATATATATATATATATATATTATATATATACGTCGATTTTTCTATAAACATGAGCTAGCCAAGACTAATAATGTCAGTGTCAACATATTTTAGGTACTATTTATAATTATAAGAATCTTAATTAATTACATCACAGTTATCAAAGGAGGCCAATAATAATTCATAAAAATGTAACACAAATTGGCATGAAAATAATTATATCTACTTAACGAAAAAGACGACCTTCCAACCAATGCACATGCGACTTAAAAAATCAAATCAGTTTCCCATCTCAAGCTCACAAACTTTTGAAGCTTTTTGACCTTCTTACTTCCCCAAAAGAAAAAGGAAAAAAAAAATGATGGCCCCTTTTGTGCATGCACTACCTTTTAGAAATTACTATATAGGTATAAATTCCAATAGCCCTTTCAATTTGATGAACTACGGTCCAAACTTCATCGGATGCTTAATAAGGGTGATCGCATAAAATATTTTTAATTAACGCATATTGGCTATATATAACAAGATATGTGTATATAACTTTGCTTTTTGCTAATTTTTATGTTCACGTAATTTTCTGAAAGTAATTACAACTGTTGTGCTTAAAAACACCAATGCATCTAGACCAAAGCAAATTGGCAATGCTTTCTCGCTTGTGTCGGTACGTTCTTGATTAAACATTGATCCTAGTCAATGCTTTTGAATATATAGTGGTGTATTGTGGCATGCATACATATGAATATGGGATGCCATTTACTAATCACATAGTGGGTTCAGAATGGCATGTTTAAAGCAATTTGTCATCAAATAGTAGAACTTGGGTTCTCAAACTTTAGATTTCGATGTTTGACCCATGATTTTAGCTAAAAACTACACATTTTCTTATGTTTCATTTCTCTTTTATGTTGTGTGATTGTGAATTGCAGCGAACCCACAATGTATATACTGTGTCCAAATTCAGGGAAAGAGAGAAGAGGAGGGAGAGAACAGTGCGCAATGCGTTGACCACATTGCATGGTTGACTTTTGGAAGAGACATGTGGTGATGGTGCAATTAGAGACAAATAAATATGGTAGCAGCTCCACATGCATGCGCCATGGGTTAATCAGCGTTTTAGAGATTATTATAAGAGCAATTATAGATATATTTTTTTGGGTTGGTCAAATATAAGGGAAACTATTAAAAAAAAAAAAAAAAAGATCCACTAGGTTACTTATTCGGATCACATGCATGGTTAGGGGGAAGAGTGCTTATTGGGTTGGTGGAATTTTGGGTAATCAAAATTAATTCTTTCAACAATTTGATGAGAGAGAAAGAGAAAGAGAGAAATGGTAAGACTAAACATATTTGACTACATTAATTTCCAAAATTGGTTTTGGGTGTGCATGGAAGTACTTAATTAATTAGTTTGTACATATAGATAGGTAGATATATCTTAAATTGACCATGATCATGAATAATGATTTTTAAAGGTTGTTTCTTTTTTTAACCATTGCCTTTGCTTTTCGCTACCAAGGAAAGAGCATAAACGATTTCGCTGTTTACTTGTCGGACGATTAATAGGTAGCCACGACTCCCTTCCTACATCTCCATATCTTGATTAAAGTGCCTCTGCTCTTTCTCTCTCTCATGTCACATGGAATGAGAATTCTTATTAATTAAAGATATATATAACATATATATCTATACATATAATATATTTCTCTCCTGGTTGCAGATTGCTGAATATTATTAGTAAATGTTGGATTAATTTTCTAAAGGTTGACAGAATTTTAACTCTTTCTTGTATGTAAACAATTGAGCTCAGAAAGTAATGTGCATATATATATTATAAATTTTTGGAGATCATGAAGTAGATAAAAGACTATTCATTGGAATTAAAAAGAAAAAAAATTGGAGTACGTACTACTATCTTCTTAGTTAAATATCAATGGGATTTTGTCGATATCCATAGACAATGGGATTTGTAGTCAATAAACAATGAGAAAATAGACACTACTAGCAAATTGCTACGGGGGAGAGTTTCAAGGAATTGTTTTGGGAAAGGAAGCCTCCCTTGGATTAATTAGCCGTTGGCTGGCTAAAAATCGAACATTTGTCACAATTTGATTGGCCAATTGTTAAAAAATAGATCTTGTGGCTTGTCTTGATGATGGTGATCATCAGCTATATATTTATAAATTGTACCCATCAAAATGTGATAATCTTCTTAAAGATACACAAAGAATTAGTCAGTAAAATATTTTACAGTTGTGATTGGTGGTGTGATGATTGTGATTTGGATAAAACAATTAATTACGAAGGAAAATCACGATCATATAAATGTTTGACGTTGTCTCTCCTTACGAATGCAATGTACCACATTATTGAATCTCCAAAGTCGAAGATTTTGGATTCTCTGCCGACTAATTAAGATAACGAGAAAGACGGGAACATTTTAATATATATGTATCTATGTTCTAAATATATACGTACCAGGAAAATGTCTTGTTGTTTAGAAATGCTCTACATAATTTCTATATTTTAACATTTTATTTCCTTCTAATATATAATTTTAGTAAAATCAGATGAGATAGATTTTTTTTTAAAAAAATGAAACTTAATTAATGACCTCTATTTATTATAAATTAAAAAAAATATGTATTATTACTTAATTCATACCTTATCTTATTAGAGATAATAAATTTTCATGTTTATTTTCGATGTGACTCAAATTTATGACCGAGATAACAAGTAATGAGTGTTCTTACTATTTGAGTCAATCCATTTGACGAATGATAGATGTAAAGATCTAGAATTGCAAAATCAATTAACCAAATTAGTGGTTATTTAGTCTAGAAAAATAATTCTCTATATATCTGGTGTGCATATATTTATACATGTTTTTTTCCCTTATATATAATTTTTATATTTTAACTGAGAACGAGGATATGCAAATTAATTAGGACCCTAGCTCTACATTAAGCTTAACGAAATGTGATGATTACCACTAAGTGTGCCTGCAACCACATTTTGTAATCTTAATCATTTACATGCAATTGATAAATTCATTTTTTTTAAAATTCATTTTTTCCCATTAAAACACCTAATATATTTTACATAACGGTGGCCATATTTCAATAACGTTTATTTTTAACATATATTTTTTAGGTAATTATTTTTATCCGTCTGTAGATAAGTGAATTTCCAAGTTTTTTAATATGAATTCGGAACAAGCATAAAAACATATGGAAGAAATTCGTATAATTTTCTGTCCAAAATCAACAAAAAGGAATACTCAAATTGTCCATTGAAGAATATATACATATATATATATATATTTATGTGTGACTTGGAATGTTTATCAGTTTATGTCCATATAATATACGCATGGACTGTAATTAATTAAGCTAGCTAGTACTAGCTATAGTGGCATAGTACCTCTTCCGAGGTCCCAAAATTCATGATATGCTATAGCTAGTAATCTAAAAGCTAGTAAACATATAAGACCAGAATATATAGCGAACAAAAAGCGAAAATTGCAAATATGTATTAGATTGATCATATAAAAATGATAACATCAGTTGGACGGGATTGCAGCACGCGGAGACTATAATCCGTTTCAAGAATGGCCAGCAGCCTCAGCACGCGCTGCCACCAAAACAAAACATGGACACCGATCACTCGATTACACAATACTACATATTTTACCGGCATATCTACAAATCTGATTCACTACCCCATAAATTCTCCCTCTGCGCAAGAAATGTGTGTATATATATATATATATATTCATGTTACTTATGATATATGCTATCATCCATATAAGTGGGTCATGATGTATAGACCCATAGTCCAATACTAATAGTTGCTTTTGACACATGTATGCATATATACTTTATATATAAATATATAGTCGCTTCCACTTACCATGAGAAGTAAAATACCTACATCATTACTGCAATGGAGATTAATAGGTGATCGTGCCCACCGAATAATAATGAGGTCTATATATGTTAGATTAAATATTCATGAGCCGTGACGTGAGCTATTCATTATGGATATTAATAATGTTCAAAGGTTGACAAGTTTCGATCATTCAATTTCAAACCACACTTCATCAGCTGGGGTCGTGTAGCTATAGTGGGTTCTCTTGATGAACGCCTTTTGTGGGACTATTTCCGTGAGTTTTGTTTGTCATAAACTGATATCATTGGATCTGGCTTTAGATTTTAGTATAATGTGTACGTTTTGAATATTATGTGATACTTACTATAATTTGAGCCAAAAATGGACTAAACCAAGGTATATATATTACTAATCTTGTCCGAAGAGAGAAATGAAGGAGAAACAAAATGACGTAGAGAAATAATTATGGGGCATATGTTAATTGGTTTGGTACATTGGAACCGAAAAAATTACTTGTTGCTATAATTCGATCTTGGACTTTTAATTTTTGAAACCCTATTTTACTTGCTAATTCTGGGAACTGGTAGCTCCACTACGTTTGTAAAAAAGTTGGAGATTACACCTCTGCTTTCACAAGAGATCATATATATTTTTGATAACCATACAAATCCATTGAAAGATATGAAGAGTTTGGTTCAAAAGCTCAAAATTGATTGATGGGACGTACAAATTTGACCAAAAAGAATAACAAGCTTGAGAATTAAGTAAGTGAATTCTATAGAGCTGGCCAGGGAAAAAGACAATATGTAGTACTGAAGTAAGCGATGTCATTCAGACTACAATTGAATTCCTCTTGAAAATACTACTGGGGTTAAGCCAATATTTTTTTTTTCCTAAATAATGTTTTACTTATTTAGCTATTTATTTTTGTTGCTTGCATATATAACGGCATAAGACTCTTTCCTGAAATTTTGAAGGAAAAAAATGACAATATTGTTAAAGAGCACCAATGGTGCCAACACCACAACTCTATTAGTTGGTGGTGCCCATAGCATTGTTGAAAAAAAAAATAAATAAAAGAGTTTAATGAAGTTTATATATGAAAACAAATTCCATAAATTCACCTTAAAAAGGTATTTAATTCTTGAAGTAGTACTTCAGATATGTGATATCATGGAACCCATTTACCAAATGGATCAAACCGAATTTAAGTTATGGGATAAAACTGAAGGAAAAGATGACAAAAGGAACAATTACACAAGTTACATTTTTGTAGTGAGATTCTTTTGGTGTGGGACAAAGACCTACCACTTTGCCAAAAAGGAATCTGTAAGGGCGACTCAAAATCGAAACGGCCGAGTTGCTATTCCCACAAAGGCTTTCGGACCATAGGAAGAGGAAATTTCAAAAGTCATTAATTTAAATTTTTTATTAAAAAAGATGGGAAGAAAAACGAAATGGAAGGCTCTCTTTTCATGTCGAAGAACTCACACTCATTTTGCCTCTCCCTGATAGAGACCCAAGTGTGCATTACTAAGATCCCACTACTAGTGCTTTTAGGAAAATTTAGTGCCCTTGAAGTGGGATTTTGTACAAAAAAAAAAAAAAAAAAAAAAAGAAAAGAAACTTCGCTTATAAGACATATATAGAAATAATACAAAGGTAAATATCAATTAAAAATAGAAGTGCCTATATATTTTATATGCATTGGTTGCCCATAAGAGGGGACACTCCACGGCATCTCATTCATCACAAATGAAGGAGCAATGTCGCACTTTTGCTTGACATTCCTTAGGGGAAATGGTCCCAAAACGTACACTTTAGAAACATCCCCCTAAGTTGATAATATTATCCCTCTCTGTCTCTTCGGGTCTTCCCTTTTTGCCCTAGAGAACAGAGATGGAACTATAAATGTTGTGCACGTGTGTCATGATCATTGTACGTCCATGGCTAGACCGAATTATGCAATCCCCTTGCACGTGCATGAGAGCTGGCACATGCGCGACATAGGCCCATCAATACTAACCGCTCGAGCAAATTTTAATTTTTATGGTATTTTTTCAAAGAAATTGAAAAATCCGGAATTTGCAATTATTCTGAAGAATCTCGGATTTAATTATAAAAATATCATTTTTGAAAGTATTTAGAAAAATACCACTTTTATTAATTGATAAGATACTTAAGATAATTAGAGTTACCTGAAGTAACTTGAACAGTAACTTCAAGTAATTAGATTGGTTACTCTAAGTGACCTAATTGGTTACCTCGAGTATCATTAAAAAATGAATTAAATACCAAATTTAAAAATGATATTTTTCTAAATACCTTTCAAATGTGTTATTTTTCTAATAATTATTTTAAAATTGATATTTTTCTAAATCAAACCGACAGTTTTCAAAAAAAATCAATCCATCCAGAATTTTTCAAGGTAACTTAGTCTGGAATTTTGTAAATAACTTTAACATCTTTGGATTAATGGCCCCAAAGCCTTCAAAGTTGAGTGTTCCTATGAAAGTTTTGGAAATTGGAACTAGTCGTTTTTTTTTTTGGCAAGTTGACTTTTTTAATTTTTTTTTTCAAATGATCTTTATAGTACGAAATAATGATTTTTTTTAATCTTTTTTGGAAAGAAAAAAAAGTCATTACAAAACTACTTTTCTATCATTTTCTTAGATATAGTCACAAGTAACTAATTGTCACAATTTATTTTATATCGTAACGAATATCATAAGTTTTTGAAATCATGATAGTGTAATAATTTGAAGCTAATAGTTACAATTTTTATGACACATTTTTTAGATATATTTTAAATTATTACATTATTCACAATTTTGTTACTAGTAATCACAATTTTGTGATCGGTGTTCACAGTTTATTTTATATCGTTACGAACATTGTGGTTACAAATTTTACTCATGCTCATAATTTTGCGACTCATAGTCACAGTTTGTTTTACATTATTATAAATATTGTGAGATCTAATTACAGTGATTTGTATAATCTTTATATGTTATCTTGATTTGTGACTCTCAATTACAAAATTTGTGCCAACCTTACCCAAAAAAAAAAAAATAAGTATTCTTATTGGCCAACAATAACTTAGTAACATTTGTCTAACACAAATCTAATTTTACGAGAAAAATCGTGCCTATTAGTAGTCATATATATACGATACCTATAGTCATATGATTTATAACCGTCAAAATTTTGTGTCATATAAATCTAATTTTTTACTGCAAGTCACAAAATTTATGCCTATCTTACAAAAGTAAAATAAGCCTTCACATTGGATAAAATGGCTTTATGACATTTTTCTAACACAAATCTAATTTTACAATAAAAATCATGTCATTGTATTTATTAATAGTCATATATGTGTTACTTACAATCACACAATTTTTTCCAGTCATAAAATTTATGATAGTTTGGGAATCTACACCTTTTATTTCAGTATTCACATGATCTATAATTTAAAGTCACAAAATTTGTGATAATCTATCTAACACACACAAAACTGCTATTGTCACAAATTAATCCACCACCACAAAACACACAAAAATCAGTCCCAAAATCTATTAGTAATCACAAATTCAGTCCAAAATCATTCCAAAAACACATAACATTACACCTTTACTGAAAAACTATGATCGTCACAAACAAACAGAAACACACACAAAACGATAGTTCTATAATAGTAACATAAATTAAAGACTAGAAAACGTAAGCTAGTAAGTCATAAAAACTTTAACACATAATAGTCATCAAATGACAAGTCCTTAGCTTACAAGTCTCTTGAAATTAGACTTATCACTATCTACTATTCTGGAATGAAGCATGAACTGAGACCAAAAGCAAAAAACCATAAGAAAGGGCTTTTAGCTTGATGCAGCCACGACTAAAGATAAAAAAGCAAAGTCACATGACCAAAAAAAGAGAGGAAAAGAAAAACGATTATAGTTCATTCCTTCTCTTTACTAATTGCCAGATCCAATACAAGATTCTCCTCCTCATATTGGGGTTGGAGAGCGAAGGACAGTTCTATAATAGTAACACAATAGAGATATCATATAGCTGCCTAACTTTCGCTAAAATGAATACAATGGAGAGTATGTTAATGAAAAGTTAGCAAAGCCCTCTTTCTTCCACATATAAAAGATGAAGATTAAAGGACCAAATATCAAATTTAATTACTTCTCATTATTGATGAATTGTGAGCATCCCCAAGCAATAACCTTGCATCTTCATTCAGGGAGATCAAATCCGCCTGAAACATTATATCGAAACATCAAGTCATGCTAATAACTAAAGAAGAAATAATCTAGTTCTGAAAGAATCCGAGACACACACACTTACAATAGTGCAAACCAAGAGCTTCACGAAATTCCGAGTAAGAAGCGCCAGAGACTTTTTTCCTTCTATTTTCTGTAGAGATGCATTCAAATTCAGAATATCTTACAAAAATATTTTATCATCATGAAGATTCTTTTCACGAATGTTTTATAGCAAAGGATAATTCTATAATAGTAACATATGGTAGTCATATAAATGACAGGTCCTTAGCTCATAAGTCTCTTAAAATTGAATCATAAAATTCGTAAGAAACTCATAAAATTTCTCATACGCATTTTCACAAACACTTGAACCGCAAATGTTTTTTGACAAAATAAACAATGAATAACAAGTGAGGTACATTAAATAGACTCATTAGCTGCAAAGGAAACTAATACAAACAAACCCCAAACATCATGATTAATGACGATTAACAACAAATTTATGAGCGGTTGACTAAGAATCATCGAGTTTCAGCATCAAACTCAAAAAAAAAAATATATAAAAAACAAAAAAAAAAAAGAGTACAAAATTTGAATATATTGAACTAAATTGAGGGTGATAAAGTATAAAATCTGAATAGGTCAAGATACAAAAATTGAGAGAACTGACCTAGTTTCTTCTGAGCAACACAAAGGCAAGAAACCAGATTTAGGGATTGAGCTCAAAACTCGAATTGATGCATCGTTTTACGATTTAGGGCCATTCTTCTTCAGATGATCAAACAGAGAGAGGTCACGCCATACCCATGTATTGGATTGAACGAGAGAGAGATAGAATGGTTACACAAGAGAGAGAGAGTGAAATAAGATGGGAGAGACAGAGAGAGTGGAGCTTCACAGTTCGTTCCTTTTTCCTCTGTGCGTTTTTTTTCTTTTTTTTTTAATTAAAGCTCTCAACTGATTCCATCCGAGAATATTTCGGTCTTTTAGCTTCTTTGGGATCCTGAAAAGAGCACTAAAAAAGTCCAGTTGTGCAAAATATGCACTATTCCCGTCAATTTCTCTAAGAAAAAAAAAATAAGATGAAAAGAAAAATTAAAAATGAAATAAAATGCATAGAGCGGAAAAGAGAGTATTTTTTTTCTTATTAGTTGTTTAGCACGCAGGAAAAATAATAATAATTTATTTTAAAATAATTATTTTATTCTTTATATTATTATTTTTAAAGTTAATATACAAATGTATATTAATAAATTAAGTATTTTCATTATCTAAATCTACTTTTCTTCCCCTTATCTCCTTATTTTGGAAGGGAAATTTTTTGCAAGTTTTACTTATTTTTTTCCATCTCCTTTCTTCCTTTTCTTTCTTTTTTCTTCCTACTAAACAACCATATTTTCTCTTTTCTTCTTCCTTTTCTTTCTTTTTTCTTCCTACTAAACAACCATATTTTCTCTTTTCTTTCCACTTTTCTCTCCTGCACCCTCTCCCTTTTCCCTCTTACTAAACATAGCCTAAAGAAGGGGAGAGGGGAGAGAAGCTTTTTGAAGTCCTCACTAAGGAACTGTATGTAATTTTGTCCAGAAAAGAAAAACGAAGATTACGAACTTGTGCATAGAATCTTTCTTAAAGTTAATGCTTCTTTTTTTCCTTTTAATTCCCTTTCTAGTCGTATTTATGGAATATTACTAGCACATCTAGTGATTTAATCATTTATACAGATTATCCTCCTGCATCGGATTCACCCACCCTAATCATAGGTTTTATATTCTCAATCTAATTCATGTTTAATTTAATAAAAGTTTTTTGCATTGAAAACCCAATAGCAAATAGAAAAACTTCAATTTTTTTTTTATTTGACAAGGGTAAGAGAACAGTTTATCGTTGATGATACACATCCACGGATGGTTATTTTCCACCATAATTTAAGATTCTTCATATGACCAATGTATAATTACATCAACCTAAAAAGAGAAACCAATTATACCAACTGTTTTAGTGGGTCTCAAATATTCGGCAAGGTGACCTCTCAAAATATATTAAAAAACAACATTTAAAAAAGAAAAATTTACTGTAGCCTGTAGGTTACGTTGTTATATGCTACACTACATGTTAAACTGTCTATTGATACAACATCTTAAGTAACCTTTCTGGTCAATGTTCTCTCTTCCCCGCTTCCCAACGCCAGTCCTCTTCTTTACTGCGACTAATCTCCGTAGAGCCTCAAACGGCAATACTCACTAAAAAAAGTGGATACAACCCGGCTGGAAGAAACGTAAAAGAGGTATTTTAGCTCCAAGAATACAGAAACTCAATTAGAATGTCGGGAATCTCGCAATCTGTTTTCGCATAGGCACTTACAAGCTACAAGAAACTTGTCCCTAGATAGAGGTCATTTAAGTTGGAAAGAATTTGTAAACGGGTTGTCCCTATCTGATTAGCAAGCTCTAGCTGCTCCTCCAAAGGAAGGATCTCATAACTGCAAAACATAAATAAAAAAAAAAACAGTTAGCGCTAGAGAAATTTCCTATCATCTAAAACTAACAATGATGCTGGAGAAAAATTTCTTATATTCACAACATTGCATCATTTACTATCAAAGAAACCTTCAAAATATATATCAGAATCATCCCATTCAAATGAAAAACACCACAAATATAAAATACAACAATAATTGGACAGCATGGATTTCAAATGTTATTCATCAAGTCCAGCAAGACTCGAGAGTTTTCTCATCCCATTGTTCATCTTATGGAGCATGAAATTTAAACATGAATGACAGTGAAGAGAAAAACAAAAACATGCAAAAAGATAAAAAGGTTACTTCCTCCCCCAGTAGAGAAGACATTCCGTATCTACCAAAGACAAAATGTGATTACTTGATATCAAGAATGTTGGAGCAGACATAAAAACTTACTGGCATAGCAGTTCACAATCAACTATGCTATCAGGTCCAGGCCGATGAGCCTTTCCGTTTGAGTGGAACTGGCGAAAGGATCTAGGATTCAGACCAGCAATATGCGGAACAGCATCAACAAGCTTTTTCTGTAACGACTGCAGTCTCCGAAATGTTAGTTCTTCAAGTGGTGCAATACATCCAATACTGCCATCCAGGGAACCAAAGAGTAACGCAAAGCGATTGGTTTTGTCTGAGCCGGGAGTGTTCCCTGTTCGATCAGATGAAGTAGAAAGCATTTGCAGTCGCAAGAATTTGGTTACATGGGCGCCAACATGAAATTCAGCCCTCGGAAGAAGCTTCTGTCCTTTCCAGCTCTCAGACATCTTTGGTGCATAATAAAATATCTGCAGTCAAATGTATAACAAAATTAACCCATCAAATGTGAAATCTCAAATAATTGTATCACAAATGCAGTATTTTTTTGAAAAAGATAAATCAAAACGCTCTGTATCTGACAAAAGGTATCATACAACATAGCACGAAACAAAAATAGAGAAGATACAAACCCATATAAATGGAAAAATACAGTTCTAGAGCAAAATGTCCTGAAAAAATAGTAAACTTTCTCGGCAGCTACTGAAAAAATTAAAATAAATTTTGCACGGCTACTAAAAATTTAAAGATCATCTAACAATTTTAAGAATATTGTCAACATAGATCCAGAAAATTTAACAATATTTGCGAAACACTAACCTGGATGTTCTTTTGATCATCTGAAACTACAAGGCTTAGTGTACTTCCATCGATCAAAAACTCTGTCGCAAAACAATCAAGAGAGCCAAAATCCTTGGCCAATAAACTGAGTTGAGCTCCCTGCTCTTTCCAATTAAGAAAGTATATGCTTTTGTGAACATCACCAAGAAGAATAAAATTCTTGACCTGCAGTGATATTTAAAGGTGTTAAACAAGGAATCCACACTTGTGAGATATAGGAAATTCAGCAACAGGAATAAATTAAAAATACATTTTTCTCATGATGAGTAAATCTAAATATATAATCGACTATGATAAGATCCACGTCCGGCTCCTTTACTACTCTTTGTGACCCAACCTGTTCTCTCTCTACACAATGACTTTCACAAGCAACTAGTAACGTTATAAACTTACAATATTTACATCTTTGGAATTCCACAACACAATTACAATTTGAGATTAAAAAATCAATTAATCAGGTATTAAAATCCAGGTTTAGTATACAAAGAATGAGAATAAGAGAAAGTAATAGTCAGGAAGTAGCACGTACAATATTCAAGCTCACAACGTACAATGGAGGTGCATCAAAAAATGCAATGCCATTTAACTCAGTACCAGTCCACTTGTGTAAAATAATTTTAGGACCAGAAGCTATTAACAAATGGCCTTGAAGAGAGGCTAAAGCAGATATCGCACCCTTCAATTCCTTGGAGTAAATCTCTAAAACCTGTAAATGGAAATGAAATGAGCTGAACACTGGAAACTAAAGAAAATAAAAAGAAAAAACTAAAGTTCTTGCGGGGGAAGTAAACGTTGCCTGGAGGAGTAAACATAATATTGAGTTAAGCAGTTAGAGAATAAATTACCAAATTCTGAGAACTATCACCATCTTTTCCTAGTGAAAACAAAAGAACCCGTCCTCTAGCAGCAACATCCTCTCCTTGCACATAAGCAGTCCCAACGGCTAGAAGTGTTTCATTCTCCTTTGTTGTTGTGTTCTGCAATGAAAATGTATATAGTAAATATATCATCTCATAGCAACCAAAGAAGCCAATAAGGTTAAAGAAACACCAATCCAGTTTTACTAGCAATACCATCATTCCCTGCTACCCCCCCTTTTATTATCTTTTTTCTTTTTGGGTGTGTGTTGGGGTTTTGGTGGGGAGTCATACATCTGGAAAACAGTAAAAACTAACAATGTATTAGGAAACAGACTTACAAACAGTGTAACCACTCTAACAGTTAAGGCATTCTCAGAACTTTGCATTGGAATGGTGGCCTTAGTGTGCCAAGGACCACCAGATTTTTCTGGCTCTAGAACCCGAACCTCAAATTCATCAACTGTATAAGTCCGATGCAGATCATCAGAATTTAAATTATGATTCTCAAACTGATGGGAGACTTCTTGATCCACCAAAGATGACATAACTTGATTCAGTGGCTTATGAACCTACAGAAAATTACTTAAGAGCATCATTACTTCTGAGAAGATCCAAGGAAGATTGACCATAAGATTAATAACATGCTTTGAGAAACTAAAAGGATAAAGAATGGGCTCAGCAGCATGAGGTGTGCATATTGCATCCAGTGGGAAAGAAAGTATATAACCACTGACAACACCTAAATAAGATTTAAAAGCGCAAAGGATACACATGTGACATGTCTATGAGCAAAATCCAAATACTGCAAATATTGCATCTGGCATCTGCCAAGTTAAATTACTGCCAAAAACGTAAATATAAGACAAGGTCCTGTTGGCACATGAGCTGCACTATGTGCAATCAAGAATTCTCACCTGTGCAAGTCAATATGCAGAAAACTTGTACTATTAAAGCATGGAAAAGGTCTGAAAGATACTCACAGGAACCGAAACTATAATTGGATACAAATTCCTCTCCGCAAAGTAAGTGACCTGATGTGGAGTGCCTTTCAATGGAATCTAAAGAAAAAAAATTAAAGTAGATAACTATCAAACTCATGCCCATATATTAACTTCATATTTGAACCGAAAGAATAAGAAAAATGAGAGTACTCACCTTTTGCACTGGCCAATAGTTGTCATAGCTTGTTATGGGTGGCATTTGGCAAATCTTTAAAATACCCTAGAAATTAAAGCGTGAAAAAGATAAGCCAGAATCTCCAATAATCATTCCAACAATCATCAAAAATGGGAAGTTACTGTTTCCAGACCTGTGATGTAACATATATGAAACCATGGTTGCAATTCACATTGTGAAGAACAGTGAAAGCTACAATTGAACCATCACATAGCTGCATAAAATTTCAAAACAAATTAAAGAAATCAATGAAAAAGAAATAAATAAGTAGCACACGCGCTCTCAAAAGAACACATACTAGTGCTTCAGAACACTCAACAATTATTTCTACTAAGTTTTGTTATTCCAATATTAACAAAGAAAAGTTTCCAAAAGTTATCCTTCATGAAATTTTAAAAAAGAAAAAGTTGGAAGTCACAATTTTGAATCAGAATGCATCTAATACTTTAGACTGGCCACAGTAAGATGTTAACACTAGATTTCTAACCTGGGGATGAATACGAAGACGTTCTCTAAAGACCATAAACCAAGCTGGTCTTGACCCGGTAAGAAACAACCCCTGATAACCAGCAATATTCTTGAAAACGCTAATCCTTTGGCATGGCATTCCATCTGATGTTTCCTCTCTAGCATATGTGTCTAATGGAACTCGAACAAATCTCAGATTCCTTAGCCTAGAAGCACTAATATTTCCCAAGCCAGAAGACTTTTGTGAAGCAACTGGACCCTCTGTTTTCGAGATACTCTCTGGACCTTCAAACAGGAAAGCATGGTAACAAAGAATTGTTCCATCAGTCAGTACCCCAAGAAGAAAAGGGCGGCTATGCTGTCCTGACCATCTCTGCATGGCCAAGTCAACAACTCTCATGTCGTGTACATTTTCTTTATTCCCTTGACCAGTTAATTCTTCAGAACTTTTATTCATTTCGCCTTGTAGGTCCTTAGGTAGTTCTTCAAGAAATGTATCAACTAGGTGTGGCCTCCCAGATATAAAGTTGTCCACAGAGAAAACACAATTAAAACTAGGCACGTCATATATTTCAAGGGATCCACTTTCATAACAAACAACACAATATATATCACCCTGATCATGCAAAGCACCATCAGCACCATCAATTGCTTCGTCAACTCCTGTTGAGAGCCATGCATCAGTACTTGTCTTACGGAGCCATGGCTCTGGTCCTTTATCGTGATACAGTGTGCATGCAGATATTGACTTTTTTGAGCTTTCAAAGGCAGCTGGTGTATGTATAGAGACAGTGCAGGAAGAAGGATCTACAAAACCAAATCAACAGAAAAACAAGAATACTAATTAAAAAAATTGAGAGAGAGAGAGAGAGAGAGAAGGGGGAAAAATAATGGATGAGAATATTAAAAATAAATAAATAAACAAGTCCAACATAGAAGAAATTGTATAATTCTGGTGAACAAACTCTAGCAGAAAGTCACATGTCAAGACAACCAGAACCACATTCGAAATCAAGTATACTAATAATCTTATATATACATAAAAAGAAAATCTTAACAGACATACCTCCTACAAGAAGCCGAATGCTTCCATCAGTCATTCTCACTACAACATATGGATCGGCAATAGAAACTGACATCACCATGGAACTCTCAGAACCAGAACCAGATTCAGCATTTGCAGCTCCAAAACCTAAATCCTGAGTCATAAAAGAACCATCTAGAATTCGGGCACCGTGTTCATATATCTGGACAACTCGACGCCTAAAAAAAAAAAGGAGGCATGTTAAGAGGCAAAGTCAACAAGTTAAACAATGAACTAGGAAGAGATGAAGAGACATGGAAAATAAGAGACAAAGAAGGGAAAAAAAGAAAAGAAAAAGTCATCTATTACGAGATTCATAAGACACACTCACCTTCCAAACAAATTCCCAGCAGCAATTGTTCTTCCTTGCACATGATAGTCAACACTTTCAGTCACTTCCGTCAGAAGATCAGCAGTTTCGAGTACCTATCCATAAAACAAAGGAAAAATCATTTCCAACAAACTATCATGGCAATGACAGAGGGCAAACTGGATTGTTTCCTCAAATAGAAATCTAAACACATAAGATAAAATTTACATATTGTTTTTAATCCCTAATGCTAAAACATCAAAAACCATGAGTTGCTTACAGAAAGAACTAATTGTGTCCTCACGTTTCTTAAGAGATAAATATAGCTCAAGCATGAAGTACGATAATTTATATTCTCAAACTATCTGTTTGCATCATTCATACTCACATGAAAACCTCATCATCGCTAAGCAAAATTTGAATTATTTGAGACTGTATAGTGTATACCCACGGATTCTCGTTAAACCATCCTCACCCAAAAAAAAAAAAAAAGAGAGTAATGCTTGATGAGATGACAACCATAAAAAGATGTTGCAACAGAGAAAGTCAAAGAGGAGGAAGAAGGAGAAGAAATAAGAGATTTTTCCATGGCTTATTGAATCACGAAGACAGCCAAACAAACAAGCGTCCACCTTGTATATAACATTTGATTGAACAAAAAAAGCATATAAAAGCAAATCGTATCTGTGCCTTTCAACTGTCATAGTTATATCAAAGAAAATAATTTTGTCATGACAAATATGGTTCCATGAATGAAAAATAATCCATGTCAACAAATCAACTAAATATAATTCAACATTTTCCTTAGGCATTACCATCGTTCGAGCCTCCAGACTTATAATCAAATATGCATGGTATTCATCATCAACAGCAGCAATTTTAGAGTCAGTATTATGGCTACGTGTGCTCTTGTGGTAAACAGTCCAAATTCCCTTGCAGCCTGGCAGTTCAACCTGCCAAATTGAACAGGAAATGAAATTATTATACAGCCTAATAGTGACAAATAATGAATGTCACATTTATGTTTTAAAGATGCAATCCTTCCTTCTCTTCTATATTTTATGCTCAACCTAAATCTTTCCAATTAAGATCATGTGAATATGTAAATGACTGCGTTAAGAGAAAGGATATTATCAACATGACCTACATCTTAAGTTTTAATAGAGACATACAATATTTATCAATGAAAGCATATAATTCCTTATCAGGCATGTCAGTTAATTACAAACAAAATTATACACGCTTCAGAGTCAGTAGCCTACAGCCGAAAACAGAGTTGGATAAATCTTATAGGGATAGTATCACTTTTATACCTTATATTTTAACACTTTGTTCAATTTATCCCTTGTGTTTTGGTTATTGTTAACATTGAACCTTAGATTTAAAATATGTTATAAATTTATACCCTGAAACCAATTTAGAGCAATTAATTTACCAAGATGATTCAATAAACTTACTCTTAGATCAGTTTTTATACAGTTTATTTTTAATTTTTTAAACCGTATCTTAGTAAATTAATTGCTCTAAATTTATAACAAATTTCAAATATAAGGGTCAATGTCGATAATAATCAAAATAAAAAATACAATTTAAACAAAGTGTCAAAATGCAAAGTATAAAAATGATAATATCTGAATCTTATGTGTGAAGAGATCTTAAGAACTAAAATACAGCAGCAAGGCAACAAAATTGAAAGCATTTATAGTATCCAGTGACAACTCAGTAGATAGATAATGTCACAGACCTCAGTAATCATTTCTGGGCGAATTGACTGTCGAAGAACACAGAGAGATCCATTCTTTCCATGACCAGAACAACAAACCTAAAGAATCACCCAGGGCAGCAAGATGAACTCATAAATATAGTTGTCCATGCTTTTATAGATTGAAAATCTAAATGCTACATTTTAGAAAATTGTTCCAGGAGATCAAAAGATAGAAGAAAAACCCAGGTCAAATTTGCAGACAGTCAGGAAACCACTTCAGGGTCAAGCCTAAGATCCATCATTGTTCTTCAGAAACTACACTACATTCACCGTGCAGGGTAGAAGGAAGAATAACTCATGAAAAATTAATAAAACTAACCAGTTCATAGTTACTTTGTTTGGCAATTCCAGTTGCATTGGAATCTGCATTAATCCTTAGACCGTAGGAGAAGTCCTTCAAAGGACCAACATTTATCAGTGAATCCCTCACTGTAAACGAGAATGACTTCTGCAATCACAAAAAAGAATAGGATGTATTAAAGAACTTTAGCCCATAAAAGCGGCAATTTCTCTCATCAACTATACTAACAAATTTAAGCAGGTCACCACTTTAGTAAGTTCCTAACAATGCGAAGAAAATCACGTCAAAACAAGGATCAATGAAAGCCGCAACAGGCCAAGGCAAGAGTTACTAAACAGTAATGTTGCATACACATATAGCATCTCTCGGAAGAAGAGGCTTGGCTTAAATTTATATTGTCGAAATCAGTAAATAGGAACATATCCAATGACTTGACTGGTTGGAAAACACATAAGTTGGAGCTCCCATTGAGTTCCAAAAGAAGAAACGGAGATTGTTGAGTTTTCTCTATGATTCGGATCAACAATTTCATGTTAAAGAAGTTGGATCGAAATTTTTTTCTTTTTCAGTCTGAAACCTCCCTTCCTACCTTGGTAGTGATCATCTTGCCTACTCTTCCTAATCTTATAGAAAGGTCCCTATAGGCATCAAGTTTATCAGGACATAAAGTAACTCAACGAAGCCATCCTAGAATTGTAAATAACCTGAGCTGATTCTGAGTTATTTGGAGCTGAACCATATAAAGAAAGCTCCTCACCACTAGCCATATCTTGCAATACATCAGAAGATGACCTTCGCAATCGCTTTGCCATAGGAATATCTCCTTCAATATCTGCGACCTGTAAATTTGAAATCAGCTGCAAAACTCTTCTTTACATAAAATTTCAGTAAACTATTATTAAAATAACCAAAAAAAAAAACTCAAAATTTCTCCCAGCAATTGAATTTATTATGAACAATAAGACAACAAATAATTTCAAGTTTACATTATTGACAGTTTAAGCATTAAATTTGGCATACAAAGGTAGAAACCATTTCCAGAGGATAAACCAAGAAAAAGAAAAGTTAAAAAAAATTAAAAAAATGAAAGAGTGGAAGAAAAAGAGCTATACGGCAAAAAAATATACATGCTTGTACTTTATAAAATGAACCACAAAGAATGAATCATCCAATAAACAAAAGTTCGAAACAAAATTTTGGAAAATTTAAGAAACTGTAAAAATTTTGGTTAAACTCAAGAATGCAAAAAAGTTTTAGTTAGAAATGTGTCAATACATAAGGCTTTAAGGATTTGAGAGTCAAGAATCCACAATATAGGACATAAAATGAACTACTTAAATAATAGTTACATCACAAATTGTGTCAAGAGTTAAAACTAAAAAGGAACAATAATTTGAACTTTCCTGCAACTATGACATACCTCATCCTTTGGACCAGAAGACAATATTACAGTCCCCGACCCACAAGTAAACTGCACAAGCAAACTATCTCCCAACCTACTTCCTAAAAAGAATAATGAATTTCCTATTGTTGTAATCCCCTACCAAAAAAAAAAGAAAGGAAAAAGTGTTAGCAGATTGTAAGATGGGACTGCAGTTCAGCATTGTAGAAATTAAGTCCAAAAGGTCAGCAAGATACATATCTATAAGTAAAATAAGATTCTAAAATTTATGACTAACCGATGCAAGTACTGACGCTTTAGATTTTGAAAGATCAAGTCTCTGCACAACCCTGCAAATTGTAATAATAGGGTGGTTGTTATGCATTATGCAGACTCAAGACTCTGGAATACAAACATAGACAGGTGAATACATTCATTTTTGTACTAGACACGAAAGGATCGTGAACTACCAAAATCAATGCCAATTAATAAGGGAAAAAACTAAGAATTCCTTCATGCGGACAGTAACAGAATCCCAAATATCTCTACCACGCGGAAACAAGGGGTAAATGAATTTGTCAATCATATGTGAAAAATGGAAAAATAAGACACTTTGGATTCTTCGGCCAATGTAACCACAATCAAGTAAGAAACTGATAAGTAAGATGCATCACTTACCTTCCATCGTAAACAAGGGTCAGCAACAAAAGCTCCCCAGTTTTTGTTGACAACAAGACCACATCATTTGATAACCAAGTTGCATTGGCAGCATCAAGCTCCACACTAAAAGGAGATCTAGGCATCTCTTGACTGAATGAAACAAAAAATAAATAAAATTGTAAAGGGAACTGCTACGATATTAACCAGATCTAGCAGGCTTAAAACAAAATGATGTGCATATAAACTGAAATCATATGAACACAAAAAGTTAATCTGCAGATTCTGAAATAGAAAAACATACAGATTATGACGAGGAAAGGGAAGCAGAAATAATGAACTGATTTATTTTCTCTTAAGGAAAAAACAAGAATGATCCAAAATATCCAAATCTTGATATCTTTGAAGAAAGGAACAGCTCAAGCTGTAGCATAAGGTGAATATTCAAAGACAATACCCAAAAAAAAAAAAAAAAAACATATCAACGTATTTTTCTCTAAAAGGTTGAAGGATAGGTTGACCTGTTATCAACAGGAACTGCATAGCTGTTTAAAATCAATGCGCACGAGGTGGACTGCATAAGGTGCGATTGAATCCATCAGAACATTTCACTTGAATTGATCAGTAAATCAGAACTCTATTTGCTTCAGAACATGAAACAATCAAAAAGCAGTATACCTGACTATGATAATGAACAGTATTTGCACAGATCACAAGAACACCACCAATTGGCGATGGAACAGCAAGTAGCTTGTAAGCATCATGTGGGAGATTCTAACAAGGAAAAAAAAATGCACATATTGAATTATAAATTAGAATAACTCAAAAGAAAAAGATACTTCCTTTGATAAATTCTTAATAATGTTCGCAGAAATTCAAGACCACAATTTTTTACATAAGATCAAGAAGAAGAATAAAAAAAGTTAAAACCTAATAGCATTCAAGTAACATAAAAAGTACAGAGAACAGCAGAATAATCACCATATAGGTTCTCAGAATTATCAATTATATCAAGAAACATTTCAATTATGTATATGTCCCATTCTCAATTCCCAAAGATTTAGCAAAGGAAACTTGTTGAAGTTATCAGCAACTCAAACTCTTGAGCCCAATTATTCTGTCATGTGGCAAAACATTCAAAGGCAATTCATGATTTTGATATTTTATATTCAAGTAGTCAGGACTTACAACAGCTGACCAAATCAGGGGATGTTGCTTCAATGTTGTGCTGATACTAAGTGCTGAAATCATACAAGTATGCTGCTTCCATGAGACACGCCCAGCCCAAGTGGGCTCCCGCTCATGAAGGATAACCATCACCGGCTCAATATAACCTGTTTGAAATTTGTAAATCAATAATAATTACCAAACATAAAAGGCCACACAAAACGAGATAGCAGTATAACTAATATAAATAAATCTAAAAGTAGAAAACCAACTAATCTAACCACAAAAAAAATCTTTAGAAGCACTGAATAAGTTTTCTATACAAGCAAATGCACCCTAAAAAAACATGATTTTATACTACAGAAAGATACAAAATCATCTTAGTGTGAACTGCAAAGTTTCTGAACGTAAATTTAGAATTCAGAAGCCAGACCAACAAAAATTAAAAGATCTTACTCAAGAAACAGCTAATGAAACTATCGTTATAAATAAGTTTCTAAAAGCTTTTCCCCTTTATATCAACCAGCAGCAACCAAAACACCAAACACTCAATAAAATATATCTGGTACCTCAATGTTAATTTATGGCTACTCACCATGCACGAAAATAAAATCTTTGATATGCTTCATATCTATATCTCGCAGATTAATTATGTAAGATGACTCAATGCGAGCAGAAACTGCAACTCCAGAACCCAAAGCATCGTCTTCTCCAACCAAACCAGAACCAGCCTGACAACCAGAGTTCTAAACTTTTCAGGACAGGCACAATTAAAATTATTACCTTAAAAGAAAATACAAGAGATCAATAAACCAAAAGCTTCTAGTTCGAATTGAAACAAGTGTTTCTTTCTTTGCCATAGAAACTTTGTGAGTATTGCTGCATTCTGTAAGCCTTGTGGCCTTTATAATGAACAGTTTTCATCATACATAGTGTAATTTGATATGAAGAAAAGGAACTATTTGTCTTTTCTTATTCAATACCGTAAACCAGGAAGAAATATATATAGGGCAGATGATAACAAGCCTACCATTCAAATCCCTTAAGTCTAGGCAAAAAGAAAGGAAGGATAATAAAAGAAAATCGGAATACAAATAAAATCTAATCTCAACAGCTCACACAAATATCCCTAAACTAAATCCTATAAACAAGGAAATAAGCTAATACGAGTAAATCCACACTCCCCCTCAAGCTAGGGAGTAAATGTCAATCAGTCCCAACTTGGACTTATCTCTTCGAAACTCTGCCTTGGTAATGCCTTTGTAAGTATATCAGCTGGTTGTTGACTAGTGGGAACGTAGACCAACTGAATAACTCCATCTTCAACTTTTTCCTTGATAAAGTGCCTGTCAATCTCGACATGTTTGGTGCGATAATGATGAACCAGATTCTTTACTATGCTGATGGCAGCCTGATTGTCGCAATGCATCTTCATAGGTTTTTGGACAGGTAATTTTAACTCTTCAAGAATACGTCTTAGCCATATACCTTCACAAACCCCATGTGCTAAAGCTCTAAATTCTGCCTCTGCACTACTTCTAGCCACAACAGCTTGTTTTTTGCTTCGCTAGGTGACTAAGTTGCCCCAAACATACGTACAGTACCCAGAGGTTGATCGACGGTCAGTAATTGAACCTGCCCAATCGGCATCTGAATATAACTCTACACTCTTGTTGAATGTTTTCTTGAAAAATAACCCCTTTCCGAGTGTCATCTTGAGACACTGGAGAATACAATAAACAGCATCAAAGTGTTCTTCGGAGGGATCATTCATGAACTGACTCACGGCACTTACTGAGAAACTAATATCAGGGCGTGTATGGGAAAGATAGATCAGTCTTCCTACCAATCTTTGATATCTCCCTTTGTCGACTGGGATACTTCCTTCCTTTTTTCCTAACTTGTTGATTGGATCCATTGGAAACTTAGCTGGTTTACACCCTAGCATACCAGTCTCCTTTAGTAAGTCTAGAGTATACTTACGTTGAGATATGACAATTCCCTTGCTGGACCGAGCTACCTCCATACCCAAGAAGTGTTTAAGACTTCCAAGGTTCTTGATTTCAAATTCTGTGGCCAGAAAATTTTTCAAGTTCACCATTTCTTCTTGATAATCTCCTGTTAGGATAATATCATCTACATACACTATTAGAATAGCAATTCTTGAATCTGATGAATGCTTGAAAAATAGTGTATGGTCAGATTGCCTTGAGAATATCCTTGCCTTCTCACTGCCTTGGTAAATCTGTCGAACCAAGCTCGAGGTGATTGTTTCAATCCATATAATGACTTCTTGAGCTTACACACCTGGTTTCCTGTGTTTGGTTCTTCAAGGCCTTGTGGAATCTCCATGTAGACTTCCTCTTCAAGGTCACCGTTGAGGAAAGTTTTTTTTACATCAAATTGGTTCAACGGCCAATTTAGATTCACTGCAATGGAGATTAGCACACGAACTATATTCAACTTAGCAACTGGGACAAAAGTTTCTAAGAAGTCAATACCATAAGTTTGGGTGAATCCCTTTGCAACAAGTCGAGCCTTATATCGTTCTATACTCCCATCAGCATTGTGTTTAACTATGAAAATCCGCTTACATGCCACTAGTTGTTTTCCTAGTGGTAGTTTTGTAAGTTCCCATGTGCCATTCTTCTTGAGTGCTGATATCTCTTCATTAATGGTTGTTCTCCATTCAGACTTCTGTGCAGCCTCATGAAAGTTTCGAGAAATTTCAATTGATAACACGGCGGATATAAATGCTCGATAACTGGGAGATAGCCTTTCATAAGAGACAAAGTTAGCTATAGGATGTTTGGTGGTACATGATCTTACTCCTTTTCTTATGGCAATGGGCAAATGCATATCATCACTAGCAGTTGGAGTATCGATTGTGTTACCTGGTTGTGTTTCAGATGATTCAAGTTCGGGTTCCAACTCTTGGTTCTGCTCAGGCGGTGCCTCAGTTTCTATATTCTCTTGAGTTCGTGGCCTTTGGATCAAGTTTACTTCGGTTGTGAGAATAGACATGAACAAATACAAAACAACCAAAAATACGAAAAGGAATGGAAGAAAAGAGACGAGAGGAAAGGAAGGCTTTACCAAGAACATCGTATGGAGTTTTGAATTGAAGGACACGTGAAGGCATTCGATTGATGAGGTAAGTAGATGTGAGAATAGCTTCACCTCAGAAGTGTTTGGGAACATTTGTGGCAAACATTATAGATCGGGTTACCTCAAGCAGACGCCTATTTTTTCTTTCAGCTATCCCATTTTGTTGAGGTGTATCTACACATGAACTTTGGTGAATTATCCTTGTTTCTCCAAGTAACCCCCCAAGACAGAATTGTAGTAATCTTTGGCATTGTCTGTTCTCAAAATTTGGATTTTTGTTTGGAATTGAGTGTTTATCATGGAGTGAAACTTTGGAAAAATTGAGCTGACTTCTGACTTTTCTTTCATAAGAAACACCCAAGTTATTCTGGTGTGATCATCAATGAATGTTACAAACCATCTAGCACCAGTTATATTATTAACACGAGAGGATCCCCAAATGTCATTATGTATCATGGTAAATGGATATGAGGCACTGTAAGGTCAGATAGGATAACTATTTCTGACATATTTTGACAACTGACAAATCTCACATTGAAAATTTTTTGTCCTTTTATTCAAAAATAGTTCAAGAAATAACTTTTCAAGATACAAGAAATTTGGATGACCTAGCCGATAGTGCCACAACATAATTGCACTATCATTTTTATTCAAAACAGACACAGACAAAGAATTCCCAATCCTAGGAGACTTTATGGGAATACAATTAGCATTTTGAGCTTGTTTTCCAGAATGACCCTGACCTTTGAGAATATAGAGCCCTGAGCACTCTTCAGCATTGCCAATCGTCTTCTCCGAACTCAAATCCTGAAAAAAAACATGTATTGGAAAACTTAGCAACACAATTCATGTCTCTGGTTATCTTGCTAATGGACAACAAATTATAACTCAATTTCAGCACCAATAGGACAGATTTCAAAACAATATCCTTAGAAATTACAATGGAACCTGTTCCAGCAACTTGAGAGAGGGTGCCATCTGCTATTCTAGCAGAAAAATTCCCATGACTTGGGCTATATGAATGAAATAAAGTTTCATCTCCCGTCATATGGTCAAAAGCGCCTGAGTCAACAATCCACATGCTATTTTGTTCACATTTAGCATTCAAGGCCCTTAAGAAATTACCTTTTTGAGCAATTGTACCTGTTCCAACCAAAGAGGTAGTTGCAGATGGTTGAAGTTGTCCAAACATTCTTTGCAAGATATCAAGTTGCTCCTTGCTGAATGCGGCAGTGTCAAATTGCACCTGAGATTTGTCATCTACTTCCTCTACTGCAGCAATGTTGCTCCGGCTTTCTCTTTTATTCTGGAATCGGGATGGTTTCCAGTCTGCAGATTTGCCATGAATCATCCAGCACTTGTCTTTTGTGTGTCCGGGTTTGCGGCAATGGTCACACCAAGGTCTTTCCTTTCGGGCTCGATTGCCATAGTTCTGTGAATGAGCTCCTTGAACAGCCAGAGCAAAGCTTTAGATTGCTGTAGAGTTATTTGAGGTGCCCATCATAACTTTCTTTCGAGTGGCTTCTCGACGAACTTCAGAAAAAGTCTCCCGTAGACTTGGTAATGGTCGCTGTCCCATTATTCGTCCTCGCACTTCATCCAGATTTTCATTCAGTCCTAACAAGAATTTGTAAATTCTTTGTTTTTCGACAATTTTCCGGTACTTTACATTATCTCCTAGGCAATCCCATTCGGTAGTATGTCGAGTTGTTGCCAATAACGTTTGAGAGTATTGTAGTACTGTTGCACAGATTAATCCCTCTACCGAAGATCATGAAGTTTGCCTTTTATTTCGAAAACGGCAGAAGTGTTCTCATTGTCAGAATAACTGATCTTGGCTACTTCCCAGATCTCTTGTGCAGTGATATAATACATAAAATCCTCTCCTATATCAAGGTTCATGGAATTGATTAGCCATGACATGACCATGGAGTTTTCAGATTTCCATGCCTTGTATTTAGGATCATCTTCATTTGGAGCCGCTGCCGTACCGGAATGATAGTTGTCTTTGCTTCTGCCGCAAATAAACATGAAAATTGATTGCAACCACTGGAAAAAATTGTCGCCATTCAGTTTATGCACTGTGACAATCGACCCTGTACCATCAGATCCTCCAGCAGCAATTGTGGTTGAGATGTTGTGATTTGAGGTCACTTCAGAGTTGGTTTCGGTATGCCAGTCAGTTGCCATTGTTGATGCTCGTAAGATTGTTTTTGATCTGGCCTTCAAAGTTGTTTATGGTAAAGCTCTGATACCATGTAATTTGATACGAAGAAAAGGAACTATTTGTCTTTTCTTATTCAATATGGTTAACCAGGAAGAAATATATATAGGGCAGATGATAACAAGCCTACCATTCAAATCCCTTAAGTCTAGGCAAAAAGAAAGGAAAGATAATAAAAGAAAATCAGAATACAAATAAAATCTAATCTCAACAGCTCACACAAATATCCTAAAACTAAATCCTATAAACAAGGAAATAAACTAATACGAGAAAATCCAGACATAGAACGAAAAATGCTCAACTTTCACTGAAATCAAACTAACAAGTTGATGGTGCAACGGCAAGTATGCATTTGTGCTTAAGCCTTAATCTGGCTAGATACATTTTCAATCTTGCATTCAAGCCAATATAGGTAGCCATTCTTCCTTATTTTTTAGGTGAAATAAACTCACTGTTATATATCACTCATTAAACATAAACAATAGTAAGATTATTATCTGTAATCATGCATCGAGCATCTACCTCACGTCCACACATAAACTTGAATTATACAAATCATATCCAAATCTCATAAATAAGCTTACATAGTTATAACCCAATCCAATTCCTACTAGACTTGTCCAAGTTCAATAACCATTGAAGGAAAGTCAGATCCAGAGTAAAATCTTGAATCTCAAAGATAAATCTTGAATCTCAAAGATAAATTTTTTTCTGGAAGTAATCAAAAAAAAAAAAGAAAAAAAGAAATGCGCGCGCACACACACACACACAACATTGAGTTGACTCTTCAAATTACGTTCAGAAATGAAGCCCTTACGCTCCCCTCTTATTACAGTATCCATTATTTTTGAGAATGCATTAATGAAATTGATCAAAACCAAAATGGTGATAATGTTATCTAAATTTTCAGTTAAGCAAGCAAAAACTAAAAAGTAACTCTTCGGATTATCAAGTTAATAAGTTGAAGAGGAGAAAATAAACCTGAGCGGGCTTAAGCATTATCATTTGTATATCATACACAAGAACACTTGCACATCTGCCCTGAGGATCAACCTTTACTAACGGACCTCTTGCAAATGATTCTCTACCTCTTTTCAGATGAAGCCACTCTGGACCCTCAAAACAGTGCATAGAGCTGAAAGGTCAACATTATAAGTAAGCGTCATGAAAAAATAAAACAAACAAATAAATAAACCTTAAGATACATTGTTCGGAAAATGAAAAATCAGCTTACACCATGGGCATCCTCATGTATTTACATCCTCATGTATTTAGAAATGACATATTGTAGAAAACCAATAAATACCCGAGCCATACTCGATAAAAGCGGGGGAGGGGGGAAAAGTACAAGCATATTGCTGCTTAGGTCACTAATTTCATGATCTACTTCACGTGGAAGTGAATAAGCCAGTAAAATCCCACCAAAAAACATTAATTATCACATATTTGTGAATGCTTAACTCAATTATATGCTCAAATGTTTTTGACGTGCTTCAATCTTTCAAAGCTAGCATACTTTCGACTAAAATCGGGGTAGTGGGTGATTTCGAAAGCATTAGCATATATTCCCAAATTGCTCAAATATATCAATCCCAAAAAAAGTTTAATAAGAAGTTTATCCATTACAGGATTCACACAAAATAATGCAGTAATAAATAAAGACAATTTGCCCCATTTCCGGCATCATCTTTCGCCCACCTTGTACGAAGTCCATGGATAGAATCATCAAACTCCAAAACAGATATTTTGGCATCTTGAAAGGTTAAGATTATAGAATCTCTTCTCCTAGAACCATCACCACTTCCAGAAGGTAATACCGCCATTGTTTTAACATTACCATGCAACCTGCAAAGAAAATTTAAACCAAACTGATAAGAATTCAATAACAAACACGTACGAAAAGAGCAAGCGTTGTTAATTGGGGAAGAAGAACCTGTAATGGCAAGCGAGTTCTAGAGAAACCCCAGAGACGCCATCCATGAGTCCACCACGTCTGGATTCAGCTGGAGCCCTGGAACTTCTACTACAATCCTCCTCTTCTTGGACTCTCACAACGTAGACTTCGAGAACGTTGCTGGCGGTGACAACGAGGTTCGGCACAGGGCCAATTTCCCGTCGGGCAGCGGGCCAGTCGGAGTCTAGGTCGTCGGACTGAATCGGAGGGATGCGAGGGCCGAAGTCGGCGCGGGAGTGAGTGACGAAGCCGGAGGCGCAGTTCTCTATCCCCGTCGGCCAGTGCATCATCTTGTATGCAGCGAAGCTCATCTTCGAATCGAGGAGAGAGCCAATGGAAGTGAGAACTTGCCGAGGGTTGCAGAGGCAAAGACAATGGAGGAGAGAGAAAGCTAGGGTTTTGGAGAGAGAGAGAGAGAGTGAGTGAGTGAGTGTTTAAACGAACAAAACCCTGCGCTACTGAGAAATGATTTTGCGAATCCAATGGCGGGAGGACCTACTCAGAGTACAGGGTCCTCGGCGACTGGCGATGACGATCAAAAGTTGCGGCCTCAGCGATCGTTTAGTTTTATTTTTCATTGTCGTTTCATAGTTAAATTGTCGTTAAATACAAAGACAAAAATATCGATTTCCCGTAGAAACATCGGTGTGCTCTAAAATTAAGGGAACATTGGAAAAAAAGAATCGATATTAGTGAAAA
>JXTB01000053.1:1158597-1199672 GCA_002914805.1 Parasponia andersonii
AAATTAATTAATTATTTAATTAATAACAATTATTAATTACATATAGATAAACTATTTATCTAGACAAAGTGTGCAGTAACAGAAATAATGTAATATCCAGTACAGTGTTTGTAAGAGGTGGAATTGAGGACCTATGGACCTGTAATTCAAGCTCTAATAAATTATGATAATTAATTAAACTCTTTAATTAATTTGTCTAATTTATTAATTCCAGTATTACTCCACTAAAAATCTAGAATTGCACTCTTGAAGTTACATAATTAATTTACTCATAAAATAGCGAACAGTCTATCGATTTAATCATTACATGTAGTTCAATCCTCCATAGACAATTCATAATTGGAGCTAGGTTATATTCCGTTTACCTCTCCAATTACATCTTTATCCTTGTGTACCATTGATTCTCTAATGAACAATTAATTTATAAATCTATTATAAATTGAGTACTCAAATATTTCAAGTCCTGAATCAATACACAATGGAATCGTCTTTCTAGCTTCCTAATGGAATGAATGGATTCCATATCTGTAAGCTACATTCACAGCTACTCATTTCATCATGCTCCCAAGATACAAGTATTTCGATCTATTTAAAAACAAACTTTTAACAAGTATGTCAAAGAACATAATGTTATAAATAGGAGTCTATAACTACTCAGGATTAAGATTGATCTACATATGATCATCTAGTGACATTATTTGAACTCTCAACAATTAATGAAATTTATGTGAGATTCAAATCATGTATGGTCCAGTCCTATATAATCAAATTATATAAAGTACCTCTATTGTGATGTCAACACATCGATAGTCCGGATAAGACTATTACATTCTCAATGTTAATGGACCATACTAATAATATTTAATTAAATATCCCAAATTTTAATTAATTATTACGGACTATATTTAGTTTATTATCCATAAATTTAATCCTCATGTATATAACACTTATATGCTAAATTTATTATCACATAAATAAATCAGGGATTTTCTGATATTCAATGACATACCAATTATGCACAAATTCAAATAAAAAAATGTCATTTTATTAATTCAATAAATATTCAAAATATTCATTCTTTTAGGGCATAAACCCTAACATTTATCTCTCAACCATGAGGTTTTTTTGGATACTTCCAGATTCACATTTGTGTGCAAACTTAATAATAATAAAAGTTAGATCGGCAGGCTCTTCGGAGCCTTAATTAAGAGGGGTTTTACCAACTTCAAATATAATTTATCACTATTTTTATGTCGAAATCAAGACAAGCTTCTCTTACTTTTAGTTTACGTATAAGACAAACTAATCACTGGAGCTTAATACTATTCAACTAAATAACCTTGTTCATCCTCTAAACATTTAGTTTGCCTTGAAGACCCTTAGTTCTGTCGGAGTTTGAAGCATACTGAAATTCACATGATCAGTCCAAGTATCTTCGTGAACTTCTTACTAAAGCCAAGTGGTATCCATTATATATATATATATATATATATAGGTTGAATTCACATGGTCAGTCCAAGTATCTTCGTGAACTTCTTACTAAAGCCAAGTAGTATCCATTATTTATATATATATATATATATATATATATATTCAGGGCACCCACCAATCCAATAGGTATTTCTTTTTATCTATTTTTTTTTTTTACCTATTTATAAGTATCAATTTGGCTAATAAAAATTTATTATGCACATTTTTTTATTGTAAAAAATAAGAAACAAAAAGAACATACACGTCTTTTCATGCAGTTTATTATAACCATTAGATCACTATTAGATGGTGATCTAACGGCTAAAATAAAAATATCTTCCTAATAGGTAAAAAAATAAAAAAAATACCTATTAGATTAGCAACCGTGTATATATATATATTAACAAGTTAATGAATCCGATAGTCATTATTCTCCGCACTATGAATTGCACATGGCTCGGTTTATACGTTGCTTGCCGAAAAGTCATGAGTGCACCTACCGATCTTGCTTCTCTCCCCTCTGCTCCGACCTATGATATCTTGGTCAAGAAATATACTAACAAATCACTTGGTCTGCATCGGACGTAATATGCGTATTTCGTTTTAATTTAAGATCAATTGCTGATAACAATAATGGCTATATCAAATTCACAACCACAAACTATCCCCAGCTTTTGTTTAATTGCAACCAGTGTTTCAGCAACTAAGCGCAAACATGAAATCGGCAAAACAAGTGCAATGGTGCATGCTAAAAACTAGCATTTACGAATGTATGCTCAAAAGTCGAAGTACTGAGCAATTACATTATTAATCCGAAAGGTTTAAGTTTGGCAGATCAAGTACAACCAAAACTTCAAAACTTCTGAAACTTGAATAAGAAAAGCATATTCTTCAAGAAAATCAAGGAGCATAAGCTCAGCTCATTCTTCCCCGGTATCTGAACGGATAGCTGAAATTAAAGAAACAACTACAACATTAGGAAGGTGGGTTAACGGAATCCAAATTCGATCAATATCAATAAAAAAGTGGGTCCATATGAAAGCAAACTGCCAAGAAAATGCATTCATTTGTATGAAAGATCACCACATTAAGTTGCACAGACGAATCAACAAAAAATTCACCAGATACAATTCCATAATCGGTTTCATGCATCAGTCAACATAATCAATTTCATACTCTTCAGGATCATATTGAATTGATTTAGCCATTAATGTAATCAATGACCACAGCTATAAGATCTTGAAATGACTCCTAAGGACTCTAATGCTTTCTGAGATCTAAGTTCAATCTACCATAAGAGGGAGAAAACTTAAAGGTTCACCAGTTGCATTTTATTCGTGGAAGCAGAAACGAACCAGATGGGGACTTGTCTAGGTGCAAGACAAAAGCCTATCATCCAATAAACTTGCTAGATGCACTAAGCTGGAAAAAATTATTACGTGCAGAAAGAAATTTCAATTTACGATTTCAAAAGTGACTATCTACTCCAAGGACTCAACGTTATTCTCGACCTAGATCAACAAGTCCTCCAGAGAGATTCATCTTAATAATCATCAACATATCGATCCATCTCTGAAGTCCAAATCTACAGGTTAATATCCTAACAATACCTTTGGCAAGGGAGGAACTAAAATTGCACAAGTAGCCAAAACAAGATAATAGTCATTGTTAAACTTAATTGTTACCACGACATACTAAAAGCCGTGAAAACCTCAGAAGTTAATCGTTCCAAGAGCTTTTAAGTGTAACTGTAATAAAAAGCAAGCAATTTTATCACTTTTCGCAAGCTTAGGAAAAGAGTTCATTAGAAAATCAAAATTGATTTTGGAAGAAAAGATAAGAATACACAAAACAAACCAAGTTAAGGCTTCTTAACTTAGTCTAGTAATCGAGATAGTACCAATGTAGTAGCATAAGTCCAGCAATCTAGATAGTACCAATGTAGTAGCATGAAAGCCTATATTCCAGTTAAGAAGGTTCAGTTAACAATTAACTATCATAAGCAATCATGACAATAGAAAAGAAGAAACATAAGCGGTCCTATTTCAAAAGCAATCTAAACCACACTTCTAATATTTTCCAAAACATTAACATAAAACCCAGAGCTTAAAAATACAAAAGAAAGCGTACGAAAACTCAGATTTTGAGTTGAAAGAAAACAGCGTGTTATATTACATGTCCGGTCACAAGTTTTTACATACCCATAAAAAAAAAAATTGCACAAAACCAAAATCCACAAAATACCACATTTGGTTCAATCAAACAGGGGATTTCAGCACAGACCCATCTAAAATTAACAAACCAATTCGCTCAATCAAAGACTGAAAAATAACAAACAAACAATCAATCAATCAATCAATGGCTATAAATAAATAAAGTAGAGAAAGGCAGATCTGAAAAGAGAGAAGAGAGAAGAGAGAAGAGAGAGAGAGACTGACTGGGCTTTTCGGGTTGTCCGGCGGCCCATTTGGAAACGGCGAAGTGAACCGTCTCGCGGTTAAGGGATTGGGATCTGTGAGGCTCTTTGAGGCAATTCCTGACGAGATTGGCGCATATGTTGGAGTATGTTATGTATGTCATACCAGCCGCTCTCCAAAATGGTACCGCTGCGTTCGACGCCATTCTCTCTCTCTGATCACTACTCTCAAGTCTAACCTCTCTTGCGTTTTCCCTTTCTTCGCAAACGAAGCAGCAGCCAGCAGCCCTATATTAGTAATTAACTTATTCCTTAAATATACAAAATATAAATAAACCAAAACAAAACAAAACAAAACAAAGGGGAATCTAAGCCCCTAGAGCCCATTAAGATTGGGCCCGATCTGAGGCATGACAAAATGGGTAAATGACTCCTTACGACTTTTTCAAAAATAATACTAAAAATATAATATTTCTAAAATAATTATTTTCTCGTACGACTTCCAATTGTATATTTTGGTTATTGAAAACTAAAAACCAATTTAATTTATTGTAATCAATAATCAAATTTCAGATAAACCAATTTAATTACTAGAAACTAAAAAATAAAGATTATTAAAAACTAAAAAAATATTACTTGAAACTAATTTGGTTACTATAAACTAATGAATTAGTTTTATTAATGGAAACCATTTTAGTTTCTTGTAATCAAAATATCATTGAATATAGTATGGAGAAATAATTATTTTAAAAATATCTTATTCTTGATATTTTTTTTAAAACATTTAGGCATAAGTGTGTAAAGTGTAAATGTCTAAATCTCGATAATAATATAGCCGAATTTTTACTAAATTAAATTGAGGTGCTTTTACATTGAGGGGTTGTTTGGTATAAGGTAATCTCAGTTTTCATATCAATAGAAATACTGAAGATGGTGATATGAGTATCAGATATCCAGAATAATTATGTTTGGTTGCACATAGTAATCTTATATATAATTCCTAAGATATTAGAAAACTGCATTTGATTACGCATATGAATATGTTATTTTTTAATATTTTATCACAAATACATTATATAAACATGTTCTTTTGACAATTTTATAAAATAAATTAAATAATTTTTGTAGAAAAAATTTTATAAAATTAAATTGCTTATAAAATAAAAAAATTTATTATCTAAAAATAAAAACAAAATAATTATAATTTGAAAACAAATATAATATGACTTTTCACATCAAATATATTTAACTAATTCTAAAAGAGTTCCAATAAGCACCATAAATATCATTTTCCAAATATATTCTCTAAAATTAAATCGCATAAGTAGGATGTCCATTTCTTTAATGGCACCAAAGTTTCTAAACATAATGCAATTCTACAATTTCCCAAGTAGAATCCCAAAAATAAAAAGTATATCAAAGCTTCCTAGAGATCACCATAGTTTGTAAGTATGGTATAATCTTACAACTTCAAAAGTTATATTTTAATTCAAGTTAGATATTAAATTTTCTAGAGTAATTGCAAAAAAGTTTCAATAGATCACCACAATTACCAATGCAACTCAACCAAGCAATTGTATAAGAAATCTAAGTTTGAATTCATCATCCAAGGTAGAGAAATAATCAGTGTTCGTTTGGTTTTGGATAAGAAGTTGCCAAACTCTAACTCGTTGCTCATTAGCTAGTCCATCAATATTTTTAAGTTTATCAAACACTTTCATCCTTCTAACAGCACCATTAGCCTCAAACTAAACACAATCCGCAAGTCTTCTAATATTTTCATAAGTGGAAACATATAGTGCACTAATTTGTTTCACCGAGTCACTAATTACATCTACCAATGGATCTATACTTCGAGCTCTCTTTCTATCTTTCTTTCCTGTTTATGTCGAAGGTGTGTTTATGATTGCATTACCAACGAGTTCAACTAATAGAGTGAAAGGATCATGCTCACTCTCTTGCTCATTTTCTATCTCGTTATCAATCTCCTCGACTATTTCAAAGAATCCAATTGCACTATATTCAATAGAACGATCTTTCTCAAGTACAATTCCTAACTCATCATAATGAGGAAATATCTTGTTTCTTAAGCTCTTTGTAGTAGAGTAACTTTGTTATAGTTAGATAATATAAAACAAATGTCAAAATTTTATCAATAAAAATTTATGATAATTGATATATTAAAGTTCTAAAATAGATAAACTAACGTTAACACATCCATCAAACATAGATTGATCAACTATGACACACTTCAGTACCTTATTCCAACCAAATCTACTAGCTAAAGATTCAAACATTTCAAAGATTGCATGGTATTGTTTCTTCCATAACTTGATATAAAATCAATATGTGGTTATGCCTTGATTCCACAACATTGAATCTTTACACTCGTCATTTTCTCTAATTGTTGTAAGTAGTCGAGCTTAAAAGTATCGTTATCTGCTTTTCACTTTCCACTATTGGCTACGTCCAACAAAGACTTCACCAACTTTGAATCCTTAATTATAGTCTATTGATGTTTTTTAGCACTAATTAATGTTGATTGGGAAGATGCTTCCATTCTTTTTGCATATAGAATGGATAAACATATCCATAGAAAGAAAAATTCAAATATAAACATGTAACTATATGTTATAAAAATAAGAAAAAAATTAGCATAAATAATAACTCGTTAATATTATACAATTCTATAAAATATTCAAATGTAAGCACTAAGACGAAAAAAAAAATTCAAACATAATAATGAAATAAGTTAAACATAAATGCAAATATAATTAAATATGATTATACAACTCTTAACCAATGTGATTTGTGCATATTGGCTTCCCTGCCATTGCTCAAATATTTCTCTAGCCAAATTATCTCTCAAAGTTATCTAAATATTTGATGTTTCAATATATGTATAGCAAGCATCATTCATAACACCATTTTCATCATCACTATCACTATCATTATCATTACCATTTTCCCTAAGTGGAACATATTCTAAAGAGTCTACAAGTATTTCTCTTCTAATCGAGTTGTGAAGAAGGAAAAAAAAGACCAAATCGACAAAGAAATCAGAGGGACAAAATAACATGATGGATGAAGATATACTTTTATGTTATATATTTGCAGTGCTATATATACGTGACAATTGTTCTTATAATATACTCATTTTTTTTTAGAAAAACTTATAATATACACACTTTAATTATATATTTATAGCACCAGTGATAAAATCAGTAATTTCATATTCGTTTCTATAGAAAAATAAGACTCCTCTAAATTTAAATAAAATCATTAACTGAGTTTCCTAAAGATTAAGGAAATCAGGCTCAAAAAATCATTGTGTTCCCCAAAAAGAAGAACATAAAAAAAAATTATTGTTTCCATGATTTACTTTTTGTATATTTAAAATGACACAAAACAAACTTATAATCCCCAAAATCCAAATGCAAAAAGATTAATGAATTAAAAGGGCTGGCAATTTAAACATAACCTACCAACACAACTTGAAACCCACACGTTTAGTTGATACGCTTAATACGAAATTGACCCTAATTAATATGATTAATTAACTTTTTTTTATCAAAATATATTATAAAATACAAAGCAGTGACTTTATAGAAAATATTTTTTGCAAATTTCTTATAATTTAAATAAAAAAAATAGTAAACTGATGAGCTAATTTACCTTAATAAGTAAAACTGGAGTGAAAAAAAAATCAAATAAATGAATAATTGTAATATTTAAAAGTGTTGTGACACCTTAGTCTGACTTACATTTTTAATAAACAGGTAACCCGCGGATAACACGAAACTCACACGATTTTAAATGGGTTAATATGAGATAACATGAATTACTAACCCTAGAATTAATCATTGTGAACGATTGTCATAATCAAGGCAATAAAGCAATTATGTTATTATATATATATATATCCCGTATATGTTCTACTTATAGTCTTAGAAGTAGGTAAGTAAAACTATCATAAATTCTTTTATGAAAGAAGATCATGCATCATTCCAAATTAACTATTTTTTCTTTTAGCAAAATCCTAAAGAAAAAAAGAAAAAATCACAAAACAATTTTTTTTCAAGAAAAAAAAAACCAATAAAATCAACTTCTATTCAACCATGGCCATTGATCTAAACCTTTTATTCACCACCCCAAAACGTGAGAAAAAAACTAAAATCTTATAGCATAACCAAATACATCGCACATTTAATAAAAACGAGAGAGAGAGAGAGGACTTGGAAGAAAGTGGAGGAAAGTCCGATAAAGAAAATGGCGACAAACGACCAAATAAGCGGCCAAATGATAGCAAGAGGATTGGATTGTGGATCAGAAAAGAGTCAATGAGCCCAGCCTAGTTGGGTGACGACAAATAGCTGATAACAAAGATTAGCTGGTTACGACGAACAACCAAATATGTGGCCAAAGGATAGCAAAATGACTAGACTGTGGATCAGAGAAGAGTCAATGAGTCCCGTCTAGCCAGGTGACGACAAACAGCCGATAACGAAAAACTGCCGGCTACGACGAACAGTAGTGACCAACTAGGATGGCGAGATACGAAAGGAGAAAGAACTAGTGTGAGATTGTGTTTTTTCAATTTTTGTTTTTTTATGATGGATTTTAGATGGAAAGTGATATAAAATCCTAATGATTTGGTGACTTTAGAATAACTCCTAACAAGAATGTGATTCCTTAGGAAATTATTTTACTAGGTGTTAAAATAGTACCAAACATAGAGATATATTAGAATACTCATTCTTACTTAAAGATTACCTTATACCATACAGCCCACAAGTATTTATTTTACCATCGTGTCTGAAAAATAAATATTTATTTTTAAAAGCCCAAAATTCGGCTATTAACTTTTAACCCTTTTTTGACGGTAAGCTAAGGTTAATATTTTTATTGTTCATAAAACTTCAAGTGATAAATTTATTGAAAAAAAAAAATCAAGTTATAAATTGAGTGTTTCACATGCTAAAGAAATAAATTGTCCCAAAAATATGACGTGTGTACTTCATTTGAAACTATATGTTCGAATGTGAAGCATATAATTTATATGCTATGATAGGCGAACTAATTCTTTTATCTTAAAACTTTTGGAAACCTTTTATTAGGATTTCAATTTATTTGTGCAAAGCAAATTGCAATGTAAAGCGAAAACTGTGTAATAAAATGAGAATTAGAGTAACTTTAAGTAACATTCTTCATTATCATATGGCAAATGGTGATCTTTTTCGAGCTGTATATTGAGATGAAATTATTTCAAAGGAAATTGGTAGAAACATGACGGGATCTCTTTATGCAGAACTTCCTCGAAACAAGAATTGGAACGTCAATATGTCCAGATGTTTTTTTCCCTCTAAAAAATGGAACTGCATTCTGTAATACACCCATTTAAGTAACTTTCTCATTAACAAACGCAGCAAGAAGCATCGCCTTTGGAGGCTGTGACAGAAAAGGTTCGAGAAGAAACTAGCCATTTTATCAAGAGGTTACTTGATCTGTTATTTAAAGCTCATAACATAATCCTTGTCCATCTGCATAAAACAAACTAAAAATTTAGTGGCCGCTAAGAAAACGAAGTTACTCAAAAGCAAAACTAATAAATCCTAAAACTTACGGATTTGGCAAGTTCTTTGGCCTTCTCATCATCAAAACCAAGAGATGCCAATATTTTGTGACCAGCTGACTCTTTTTCAGACCAAATCCCAAGAAGCAGATAAGTAGTGGTTATTTCCCCGCTTGCACCTGTATTAGATAGACATCATGATCTCAATAAAATCAAAAGGTACAAGCAATTCAAGTATTCAACGTACAAGGCAACAAAAGTGTCTATGACACGTTTCAATCCAAATTTAAGAATTCAACACGGGTTTAGTTTCAGATGATTTGGAGTATTGGTGTCACATGATGGAACTTAATAACGAGAAGAAGTTTTGGTGACCGAATTTGAATAATTTTGACTTATGTGAATCTTTCTTTACATAACTATACAATCTAAAAGCCAAAGTACAATCGAGTCCTATGTTGGGCCAGTCTGAGGCAGACCTAATGCATAAGTAGATAACCATTACAGAAGTAATTATATCATTCAACTAATCCCTGAAAGACTTCTGAATATGAACGTAGGGTACAAAGCTAAAAGGCAGGAACATAGCCATGGAAAAGCAATGGAAACCATCTTTGCATGTAAGTATATAAGTATTCAAATTATGGAGATCTTAGAAATATAAAAACCAGGTTACCTGACTTTAGTTTCTGATCAACAGCCCAGTCGAGGGCTCTCTGAGCTGGTTCGGTCAATGGAGGATGCTCAGGGCTGAAAAAGTACATATCAGATTTCCCAAGTAGATTTACAGTTTCTTCTCGCACCTTGAAAAGTGTGATTCCATTAGCTCTTAAAAACTTTGCAGCTATACTTGTTCCTGAAGAGAAGTAGTAAGGCAAAAAGAGAACATTAGAAAAGTTTGGCAGAGCAACAAAGCATACTTAACTAATTCAAAAGCCACCGGCTGACTTCTTTGCATGAGATAGCTCTAGAAGAACACAGATAGTCAATTGGTAATACTTCCAAGTTTCATAAAGCTTATTTCAGATAAGAAGAACTGTTAAAATACAAATGAGGAAAAAAAAAAAGGTTTAAAAATATGAAGAATTCATGCTAATGCATTAGAAATAGATGGATCGCAAGGCCAAATGCACAAGGGGTATAGAAACCAAATAATTGGCATACACTACGAATTACTGATTATTTATTTACACAGGTTCCAAAACAACAAACACACTACTACGACAGAAGTAATTCACAAAGAACATGCTAATGGTTCCCTAATAACTAATGAGTAACCTTTCTCCTTGAATAATAGAATATTAACAAAAATTTTAAGCAAACCACTTTCTATTATAGTTTTTCCTTCACTCCAATATAAATCAAAAGTTTAACTAGCAACTCTGAAGATCATCAGTGTATAGTTCAGAATTTAAACTATGGAACGACATACTACTTGACAACATCAGCAGAGTAAATCCAAACTTTCAACGAATGAATAGCTCAACTACAAAATTAAGTTTCCGGATTTCGTCTTATCATATAGATTTCAATTTGAGTCCATAATAACAAAGTAGTTGTCAGGAGCACCAACCGGGACTTGAACATTTCATGTGCAATTATTAACACCAACCAAAAGCGATGCTACCACAAGCCTCCCAATAACATATGAATTTAAACTTGAAACACAAAATTCAGAAACAAACAAGCTTGAATAGGCAAAATGTCACTAACCCTCGACCAAAATCCCCATCAGAAGCGCTTCGGTACCAGTATTTGGGTACTTAAGCTTTCTCGCTTCTAACTCCGCCATGGCAAACGACCTTATCGCCCTCGCTGACCATCTAATAACAACAATCAGCCCAAAACCCAATCAAACACCCATAATTCACAAAAATTCAAATAAAACCAATAGCAAAGAAACCAAAACTCAAACTCACTTCGGGGTTTTCTCCTGAGAAGCCCTCTCTGGTTTCCTGAGCACAAATACAAAGAACCCAATAGCAATCATTCTTACCAAAAACCCATGAAAACTCCCAGAAACCCAGAAGCAATAAGCACATACATTCATAAACTTACGCAGTTGGGAGGCTAAAGAGCACCGTGGCAATAGCAGGCCGATGCTTCGTAGCCAAATGCCTCAAATTGGAGGGTCGAATCGAGAGCTGGCGGCCGGCGAAGGAGGTCGATAGGTCGTACGGGTTCAGACGCCATGGGAGGGACGGAGGAGGAGAGGCTCTGTAGTAGCTACCGTGAGAAGATTGTGAGGTGGAAGAAGGAACCACTACGATAGCTGAGAGCGTATGGGACGCCATAGCCATCCCAATTGAGAGAAACCCTAGAAAGGTTTTATTGGCGGGTTTTCGTTCTGGGGGGTCTTGTTTCTTGCAAGAGAAATCAGAAATGGATTATGCTCTGTTGAGACTCGAGAGTCGAGACCTGACAGTGTGGAAGTCTCTGCGCTTAAGGCAGCTCGTAGAGACGCCGAGTTGGAACAATGCTCCATTCATCCCTCTAAATGGGCCTCGCGGCCTGGCCCTTTATAATCTTTTAATGGGCTCTACCAGTTCAACCCCTTAGACAAGCCCCTCTCTAAGCTCAACATCTATATATTACTAATAATGTTATTAGTATCATTTTTATTTTCAAATTTGGGGATGGATATATTCCAATTCCAAATCCAAACTCATGATTTTCTTTTTCTTTTTCTTAACGTGGAGAGTAAATTCAGACTCAACGATCTCCTTATCAAAAGGCAGTGTGGTAACAATCACACTATGTCAACAATCAAAAGTAAGCTGTGAAATATCTGTTAATTTTCTTTTCTTCTTTTTTTTTTTTTTTAAATTGCAGTTATTAATTTTCCACAAGGTATAAAATATGACGTATCACGCTCAATCGAAACTTGAAAAGTGATAATAATAATAATGACATTAGTACTACTATGTCATAAATCTTACCTAATATTTAACACTTAACCTTAATGTTCCCAATAATTTGATGAATTACAATTGTACAGTTATATTTTCTTTCTCTTTAATCAAACGGTTACTACCTTCCTAATGTGTTCTTCACCTTTTTTTTTTTTGTTAAACTCCTCTTAGTTTTGATGTGCTGTAGGACCAGGTACGCAGACTTTTGAACTATAAATTATGATTGTACAAAATGGCGAAATTTTGAACTTGTGACCTACAAATCTTCGTAAACAAATAAAATCAACCAAACTGAAATTTAGATATAGTGTAAATATATGTAAGCAATATGTCAATTGATAAAAACTCATTATCTTTTTGGAAACATCTTACTTTTAATGTCATATTCATATTTCCCAACTAATGCGACATGCACTTCAAATCTAAAATCGATATGGTAACCTTCCTTAATGTGCACAAGGCACGTGTCGTCTATNATGCGTCTGCGACTAGTGACTTGTGTCGCCACAGTTGATGAGCTTGCCAAAGAGATAATAAGCTTGAGGCAGCCAGGTGCATATTCAAATTCTTTTTTAGAAATGTTCGTTTCCTAATTTATATATATACGAAACTCTAAATTAAGGCTTAATGTGAAACATACTATGAATTGTGGCTTGAAACATGCACAATCTATACATTATTTTTTGATAAATTTCTTTATATGGAGTGGAGATATATTGAGGAAACTCTAGCAATCGTCAATTAGAGGTAGTTACTTAATTGAAATGTATATGAAAATTGTGGATTTGAGCGTTGAAGAATGTACAAATCTATAATATTATTATTTAAGGAGTAACAATGAATATATCTCCAATAATTTCTATTATTAAAAAACTCAACCATGCATTATTATAAACTATGTAAAATATAACCTCTTAAGATTGTCACATACAATTTTAATTTCACCTATGTAAAATTTTAATTTTAATTAATAAAAGTACACTCCCCTTTAAGTGTATTGAAATAGAAATTATTTTCAAGTAATTTCTAAATTAAAAGAAACTTGTTATCAAACAATCAAATTTTTAAAATTTTTTTAAAAAAATTAGATTTCTTGTAATTTATAAGCTATTTGGAAATAAATTTTGTTTCCATGGACTTAAGGAGTGTATTTTCAATAATGAGTTTTTTTGGTACAAAATTAGATGTCACATGAGTGGGTAAAATTGAAATTTTATGTTATAATCCCAAAGAGTAAGATGTAGTATCATATAGTTGAATTTAGAAAAATTGAAAACTACATAAGATATATTTATAATTAACCCGTATTATTATTTTGATAAGGGATTTATATTGGTACGAATAAAATAAAAACTTCATTATCAATTCAACAAGCCTAATTATTCTTCTCATTATCAATTGAACCTCTAATAAAAAAGATAGGCCTTCCGGGGACTTAAAAATAAAAATCTCATGTAAATATCATTGAATAAGATTTGATCCTATTCATGGAGATTTCTGTAAAAAAAAGACCATTTCAGTAATAGAAAGTTGGAAACAATTGGGAGATATATTAAGGGAACTATAGTCATGCTCAACTATAAATAATGTTAACGTTAACGTGCATTATTATTATTATTTTCAAAGAGTTTGAAGATTCAAATCTTTAACTTCAACATTAAAGGTAAAAGTAGTTATCAATTAAGTTAAGTTTATGATCATAAATAACCTAAATTACTGAAATTTTGTTTACAAGTTATCCTCTAAACAAAATGCAAGTACAATTTGTTTCTATTTTTTACTATGACTCTATGAGAGAAAAATATCATATTAATTTTGTTTTTTTAAAAAAAAAAATGAAACTCCTCATTGTGTTCAGGCTAAAATTAAAGAACAAGATAGTTCAAAATTGGATAGAGGAATATTTTAATTTGTAAAATTAGATTTGTAATAAATTTAAAATTCCATCATGATCACTCATAATATAGTTTCGAAAATTTTTCAAAAATTTTATCCCCTTAATTATCACGACAACGAAATAATTTTATACTAAAAAAAATTCAAAATTGAACTGAGGAATAATTATCGTTAATTTTGTGTTTTTGGACCACGTCTTAATATTCCGCACCTTATATTGATGTCTCTTTCAACGAAAAAAGTTAATAATATAATATAAATAGAAAACGGGCTAACGTTTCTATTTATTTTTTTGGATTAAGCCAATGTTTTTATATTCTTGTATATTTTCTCAATAAATTTTATAATTTGTTTTCGTTTTTCTCAAACATTTTTTGGGTATCGGAGGAGGATCCAGCCGCGAGTGTGACGACAGAAACAATGGGTGTCGTTATCACCCTTAACCCCACCTCACCACCCCTCTCCTCTCAAAGTTCTCATTTTCCCCGCTACACTACTGAACCAAGGGTATTATAGTAATTTCATAGTCACCGAAGAATTAAATAAATGAACTCTAGAAGCTAGATTTTCATTCATAAAAGATCGGGAGTCGGAACTCGTTAATTCTGCCGCAAATCATTCTCGTATAATTATAGACTATAGATAATTAGATACATTTCGTGTCTGATTAATATTGTTATTTTCCTTTTAATTTATTTTTAATTTATTAAAGTTGCATTAAATTGCAAATATGTAATTTTTCTCTCTTTTAAATCAAAATTTCTTCTCCTGATCCGAGATCTTCACGCAATTCTATTATTGGTTTCCAAGAAAGACAACAGACTCACTCTCTCTCTCTCTCTCGCCGTCTTGTTAATTTCTCGTGCCAAAATCAACGCATTCCAGGCTATTTTTTTTTTTCTGTTGTTATTTCCTCGCCTTGTAATTTTCCCAGGAAACAAACGGAAAAATATCACGAACAAATAACGCGTGAAGAGTTCAGAGTTTAAAGGTATACTTCCATAATTTTCTGAATCCATTGGAAATGCGTTAAGGCTATTTCTCCCTATATAGTTTTCCAATTTATGGATGTCTTGGTTAAGAATATTGTAATTTTTTATTTTTTTGATGGCGAAATATTAACGAGTGTTGCTATTTTTGCATTTTTTTTTTGTTTATTTAATTCTGATGCATTAATTAAAAATTTTGATGTTGGCATTTGTTCATTACTTTCTGTTTTCGATGATTTATTTTTTTTTTCTTTTTTTGGAAGGAAGTTTGTTACCTGAATTAGTACGTAAAATTGTTACTGTATTTCCAGGAGGTGGAGCTGGATCAAGGTGGATGGTACTAGCTATTTTTGTTTGAGATTGGAAATTTACATAGAAAAGTTGTTGTAAAATACTAAATTTTTGTATATGATTGATAATTTTAGTTTTTCAAACTGGATCACAGAATAGAACTTTCTAAGTTTGGAAAGCTATGACTTGGACCTCGTCCAAGGGTTATCTTGCAGTTAATGCATATCCTAGGACTCTTTCTCGGATTGCAGTTTCAGTGGGATTATTGGCTTTGTTCTTAGTTATAGGTTCATGGGTTCTGTTGTCATACCCAGTTGGTTCCAGGGTTTCCGGGTATTTTTATAGTGTTGATAGTTCGGAAAAGTTGGATTTGGTAGTCTCTTCAAGCAATCAAACTACGATATCTACTCCCGAATATAATGTTGATAGGAATGTCTCATCCGGGTCGAACGTGAAAGATTCCTCTAGTGTCTTAGAGAAAAAGGGGGCGGAAGATGAAGTCACATTACCTGTGAGTTCAATTGGTTCACCTGTAGATGACAGCAGTAAACTAGTTGATAAAAGTTCCTCCAGTGAGTCCAGTTCACAAGTGCCCTTAAGTTCGAAGGGTGCATCTACCCTTTCAGATGTTGAGAAGATTAAAGATCAATCAGCAACTGCTCCGGTGGTATCTTATGTTCTAACAGACGAGGGTGGTGTTAAGGACATTATTACTTCGTCGACAAATGTTACAGATAATAATCAAACTGGCAATTCTATTTCTAAGGAGTTGGTGAATAAATCCAACTTTTTAGATTTGGGAACCAATGAGACTATACCAGCTTCCCCTGGTTCCAATTCAGGTGCTGTACAAGCTTTCTCTCACGATTCTCATCTTCCCAACAACGCAAGCAGGACTGATTCAGGTATTCTTTGTGGTTTTTGCGCTTTTGAAGTACATTCTTCAACCTCTTTTGGCTCTTTGTTTAAATGATAGATTCCCTTGTTTATTTATGTACTTTCATTGGCTCTTTTCTGGACTATGTACATGTTGAGATGCTGATTTATTAGGTGCTTGAGGAGATGTTCCGTTTATTTACCCTACAGATTGATTTGCTATACGAGTTCTCTATCTGGTTAAATTCTTCTTGTGTTTCTCATTCTCTAAAGTGTTTGTTCATTTTTTGTTGGCTTTTATGTAGGTTGTGATTTGTACCAGGGAAATTGGATCTATGATTCCTTGGGACCATTATATACAAACAATACCTGCCCTGTCCTTACGCAGATGCAGAATTGCCAGGGAAATGGGAGGCCTGACAAGGAGTATGAGAATTGGCGATGGAAGCCTTTTCAGTGTGACCTCCCACCTTTCGATGCTTGGAAATTTCTGAACTTGATGAGAGGGAAGACTATTGCTTTTATCGGTGATTCAGTTGCTCGAAACCAGATGGAGTCGCTGCTGTGCATTCTCTGGCAGGTAATTACCAACTTATTGTCTGTTTAAATGATATCAAGAAAGAAATTCCCTTCAAGTGGGTTGGTACAACGTGCTCAGTATTCCTGACCGCTTCCAAATTTGTTAATTCTTCAATCTCATCTAAAACCTGAACTTGCAGATGCTAGTGTAATTTAAAAGTCTTCTATTTATTTATTTTTATCTATTCTATCAAGCATGTGACAAAATTGATCAGTATTGCTTTATCCTGCATTTCTTCGAGGAGGAAGATTGTGTTGCCTTGTCAGGATTTCCCCTTTGGTTCCTCAATATTCTCTTTCAGTTTTATTGCCTGTGTGTTTTAATGCATTCTCATTCCTATTCTTTAAGTGGCTGGCCATTTTAATGAAGATAAGATTCGTGTGTTTTGTTCACTTTGGATTCATCCGAATTGCTATTAATTGAATATGTTTAGACGGACACACTTGGCTCTACTTTGGATTTGCATTAAGAGCTTAAATACAAGATGCTTTAGTTTATTCTTGTTATAATCTTGTTCTGAGGCCTGCTACTTGCATATCTCACTGTGAGGCTTGATTTAACTCTTGATTGACTATTGAACCAACGGCGGAAATGTTTATTGAAGGCTATCCAGTTCTTTAGGCATACTTCATATATGGGTCTGTGCTTGGTTTCTCACTTTCACTTGACATGCTTGGTCTGACGTAATACAAGAAATTCATTATTTTTGTACGCACTTTAGTCAGTTAAGTCCTGTTTGGTAGTAAAAGTTTTGGCTGTTTGTATTTTGACATGAACTTATATTTGAAGCCTATCAGTAATTTCTCCTTCATTGCATGTGGAACCTACTTGTTTGTTAGTATTAGTGCTGTATGAACACCAAGCCTCTGCTAGTAAGTTAAGACAGAAGTGAGGCTGAGGCCATGCATGGTTCAGCTATCATTTTCTCATATGCTAAACGCCCAGGGCAGGCATGTGGAATTGTCATCACAAGTTAATCTCTCTGAGTGGTGCCTTTACCTTCTTAGTGATGTTTTTATGCTCATCGTGGATAAGATATGATTTCTACTATGAGCGAAAATAGAAATCTTCTTGTTAATAAATTGATGTTTCAAGCTTTGTATTGAAGTGTGAGCAATCTGGATTTTTGTGAGGCCGAGCAGCCAACTACCATGCTGTGTGCCATATTGGCTGATTACTTGTTTCTTCCTCTTTCAAAGTACACTGTTTTCCTTTTGCTTTGGATGACATCTAACCTCTTTTCCACTCACAGTGGATAGCTTGTTATTTAACTGTTCTTTGAAAAAAATAAAAATTTCAGGCAGAAGTTCCAAAAAACCGGGGGAATCGAAAAATGCAGCGGTATTATTTCAAGTCAACTTCAGTAATGGTTGTTCGGATTTGGTCCTCGTGGCTTGTCAAGGAAACTTCTCAACCTGTCAATTTTGCTCCAGAGAGTGTTGTGAAGCTTCACCTTGATGCGCCTGATGATAACCTCATGGAACATATCCCACAGTTTGATGTGGTTGTTCTTTCTTCTGGCCATTGGTTTGCGAAGCAGTCTGTCTATCTCTTGAACAATGAGGTTGTGGGAGGACAGTTGTGGTGGCCAGACAAGTCTCGGCCTATGAAGGTCAACAACATTGAAGCATTTGGAATTTCTGTTGAGACAATTCTCACAGCCCTTGGTACGCATCCAAATTACACGGGGCTCACCATTGTGCGTTCCTTTTCCCCTGATCATTATGAGGGTGGGGCATGGAATACAGGTGGATCATGCACTGGAAAAAAAAAGCCCCTTGCAGCAGGTGAAATAGTAGAAAATGGCTTTACAAACATAATGCATGAAAAACAGGTAAATGGTTTCAACCGTGCAATTAAGAAGCTGACTAACAAATCAAAGATGAGGTTGATGGATATCACCAGAGTCTTTGAGTATCGCCACGACGGCCATCCAGGCCCGTATCGAAGCACAGACCCAAATAAGCTCACAAAACGTGGCCCTGATGGAAAGCCTCCACCGCAGGATTGCTTACACTGGTGCATGCCCGGTCCAGTTGATACTTGGAATGAACTCGTGCTTGAACTCATAAGAAGAGAATATGAGGGCAGCATGAGCTCCTCATCATGAGATTTTTGTCTTCAGTATATGCTTCAGCCTTCATTCATGTACCTCTGATCTAATTTGAAGGTAACTTTCTTTTTACCGAGATTTAATTCGATTTATATTCCCGGGGAGGGAGAGGGAGGATGGGGTATTCTTTGTCTTAAGATCTTCATATAGATAGTAGAGAGATCACATTTACTTTAACAGATGGAAGGATTAGCTGCTAGTTCTGTATTGTAAGAGTTCTTTTACGTCAAATTACCAAATCAAGTATTATTCTTTTTTCTTCTGTTACACGTTTCAACTTATCATAAGAAGAGTGTTCTCTGAGTTTCACCATTTGCTCCATTTTTTGTTATAAACCATGATTCAAATGAGTTCTTGAGAATACTTCTCTCTTTGAATTGTATTGCAACTTATATATAATTTTCCTTCAATGTTTGGTTGAGCTTAGAGCTTAGAGATGGCAAGGGGTCAGGTTTGGGTCGGATATAATTATCCCAACTTCGTACCCACGGGGAAAAAACAAATCCATATCTGCCCCATTTATCCGTCTAAGTTGGTGACATTGGTACGGGTATTATATGGGTGGGTAGGCGGGTATCCATACCTGGTAAAAAATTAAAAAATATATTATTTGAATAATTTGAAAAATAAAAGGAAATATAAATTTAAAGGGAAATATATATATAATGATAATATCATATACTAAAATTAACAATGTGTCTATAATACAACCTAATTTATATATATATATATATATTTATTTGTGTATATTTTACATAATTTATATATATTTTTAATATATTTTTTATTTATATATATATAATTAATCGGGTCAGGTACTCGAGACAGGTACCATATACCCGTATGCAATGAATTAGGAGATCCACCTAAATTTCTCATGAAAAAATGAAATTTTAGTGAGATTTGTCAAAGCCTCTACTAATTTGCTCTGAATTTATCACTACCCAAAAGAGTGTATTATTCTAGACATTTTTTTTTTCAATTTATTATTATTTTGCTTTCAAAATTTTCGAAAAGAGCAAAAGAATTTCTCCTCGGATAAAATAGGAGATATCTGCTTAAAAGTTTCGTCCAACACTTGTCCGTAACTACGTCCTATCGGCTTTGTCAATACTCCTAATTTTCCATGTCAGTACAGAAAGTAACAACCGTAAATTGTACAAAAAAATAAAGATTTTTGTTTTCTTCAATTGTCAAATAAATTCCTAAAGAATTAATGGATGAGGGAGGAAGAGAGAAAAAAATACTAAGAAAATTGGTTAACTCCCCCGTATTTTATGAGAGGAAGGAGACCCCGCTTTACATATTGATGAGTAATTTTATTTAAAACTAAATGTTTATGGCATAAATGGTCCCTGAACCATCCAAGTTGATAATTTCATCTTTAAAGTTATAATTTTGGTAATTAACTCTTGAACTATTCAGGTTGTAGTCCTTAAAGTTTTAATTGTGGTAATTAAACTTTTAAATTTTCCAATTTAAAATAATTTGGTCATGAATTGTCTAAATTGTAATTTGTTAAATTTATGATAAAAAACATACGTGACTGATGTTGTAGCATCTAAAAAATATAATTAAATTGACATACAAATGTGTTATTTGTATTTTTTTAGAGTTCCTATAGCTACAAATTTAAAGTATATTTTTATGTAATTGTTCATTTTCATACTTAAAATTTCTAAATTATTTTTCAAATACATTTTTTGATGCTATCATGTGTTCCACACATGTATTTTTTGTAATGGCGAGTTACAATTTAGATAATACAGGACTAGATTGCTTCAATTTAGAAAGTACATAGACTTAATTACTATAATTAGAACTTTGATAACTAAATTACTACAAATTAGATAGTTCAGAGACCATTTGTGTCATTAACCCTTTACTAAATTGAAAAAAAAAAGAAGGGAAATGAATTAAAGTTTATCAGTAAAATCGTAATTTGATTAGAAATAAATTATACAAAATATCTAATTTAGAAAAATGTAATTTTGATAAGAAAAAAAAAACAGAAAAAATAAAAATTTTGTGAAGGAAGAATGACAATAGAGGAATTACAACCGAAAAAGAAAAGGCATAACCTTTATCAATTTATTTTTCACGGCTTATTCAAAAAAAAGTTTATTTTTTTAGGGAATACGACATTTTTTTTGGCACACAGAATACAACATCACAATAATAGAATTCACAAAATCAGAAGTGGAAAAAAAAAAAGAAGAAAAAAGCTTGGTAGTATAAGGGACATAGCATTTATTTATTTATTTTGCGAATATAAGGGACATATCATTTTTTTTATAATTTATTATTTCAAACAATATTAAGGTATTTATCCAATCCAATTCACCTTTTTTAGCATCTTTAGTGCATATTCTAAAAATCTAATGTGCATCTTTTTAACATATTCAGTGCACATTCTAAAAATCGCATCTAATCTAATTCATAAAAAATCCTTTTAACATATTCAATTTGACGAATTAGGTTAGATGAAGTGACAAAAGTACCCACTACTTGTAATCTCGGTTATAAATTGAAGTCACACTAGAGATAGACATAAAAACCTATGATCCCTAATAGAATGAGATGGGGATTGAGTAGTAGTAGGTATTTTCTTTTAATATGTAATAAATGAAGACTATTAATTAAGCTATACGTAAAAACCTATGATCCCAATGAGGTAGTGATTGGTTACTGGTAGATATTTTATTTAAATTTGTAATAATTAGAAGTTATTAGTTAAGTTATGCGTAAAAACCTATGATTCCTAATGGGATGGAATGAAGATTGGATAGTAGTAAATATTTTCCTTTAATTTGTAATTAGTAGAGGTTACTAGTTAAGCCCCAAATTTTTTAAAGAATCTAATTTAATTCACAAATGTGTGGATTAGATCGATTATTTTTCATCAGTTACTTAGGCACATGCGTTATATATAAGCCTTCATATTTGGGCTTTTATATTGATTTTGTTCTTAATTATTTATTTTTAGCATAAATTTAGGTTTTTGCATTTTAAAAAATATTAATTACACGTGGTATGTTGCATAATAAAATTTTATACCTTAAAGTACAACCAATAGAAAATTTTAGAATATTTACAAATTATAATAGATTGTATGAATTGCATGTTTATATACTTTAAGTATAGATTGGATTGTATTGATTACTTTTAAGGTGAAAAGTATATTTAATTCACATAAGTACGGATTTCAAGAAATTCAACTACACAAGTGCGAACATCACTTATATTTTGTGAATTTGATTGAATTGATTATTGTGAATTTTGAACACCCTTAGAGAATATAATATTACAATCTATATTTCTTAATTAAAAAAAAACTATCTTTTACAAAAAAGGTAGTTCTATTGCTACTTTTTTACAAAATTAATTTGTGACAAAAATAACTATGTATATAATAACATAAATGGATATAATAAACATTAAATAACTAGAATCATTGTTCTTAATTATAATATTATTTCTTAACACACTCCTTTGAACACATTTTATAAACTCAATCATTCTTGATTTTTTTTTTTTATAAAAATATCCTTAAAAAAGTTAAAATCTTTTTAGTTAGAATAAGTTTTGAAATTATAGATGAATATTATGTCTTCTAAATTCTAACGAGTTTGATGAAGTGACTATCTCTCTACCATTGTATCTTCTAAATCGTAATGAATTTGACGAAATGAATATCTCTTATATCTAAAGCTTTAATTTATGAAAAATAATTCAAAAATCCTAACTTTTTTTCAAAAGAACTCTTACTTTTTTTTAGGATAAATAATTAAGTGAATAGTAATAAAACAAAATAATGAAAATTGATTAATATCTTGAATTCTAAGACCGTTCTTACTATTATTTTAATTAAAAACAATGTATTAAAATACCTTGATAGTAGAGTGAGTTTTTATTAAGAAAGCAGGATGTTAAAGAAGAAGATGAATGGCTATAGATTTTTGAACTAGTCAGTAGGAAAAAGAAATTTTATTCGAGGTTTTTTTTTGTGTTAATATTTAATTTGAGATAAGTAATATTAAAAAAAAGATGTGTTAAGAAGATATTAACATTTTAAATTTTATTGAAGTGTCATATTAAGAATAGCAACGAGGTGGATCGAGGACAATTTTTCAATTATCGTTTTCATTCATAAAGGCCAATCGTAATATCATATCCGTCCTATTAACTATTATTTTAGATACAAGGACAGTATAGAAAATAACTAACGGATAATGAGAAAAACCATGGTTACTTATTACCTGTTGATAATGACAAATAATGAAAAATAATTAAGATAAAAATGCTATTTTTTTTATAATTGACAAAAATTAAACATAATAATATACAAAATAATTTTTAAATTCTAAAATTTAAATATATATAAATACATATAACTCTTTAAAATTATTATTTTACTAAAGATATACGGATATAAATAATGTAACATTAAATAAATAGGTAGGTATAATAAATTTTTTATGTAAATATATATCGGGATAAATATTCTAATATTGTTTCTATATCAAACCTACGTATTAATAATATAGTTATTCTCATTTCCGTTCAGATCATAACACAGATGCTCGTACTGTGAGACACTTGAAAATAAATAGGAAAAGAGAAAAAAGAGAGACAGCCAGACCTTTTTACAAAATTAAAAGCGGAGAATGCTAGGTAACATGGGCCAGGAAGCGCTAAGGCGTAGAGTATCACTATTCTACTTGCTTGCTGACATGTCATAATTCTAGTAGCCAATCCAAGTCACAAAAGTAAAGTCGTAACATGCAATCCTAGTCGGTCTCTTCATTAAGAAATATTTGAAATTCAAATTAAGTATGCGTACATTACATCATTTATTCATTTGAAGAACAAATCCTTAAGAAGCGCTCATCCGCCCTTCAACGGTCCCCTTCCCTCTTTCAAACGGCTACTTTTCTTTCTCTCTCTCTCTCTCTCTCTCTCTATCTTTCTCTCTCTAGGTCCAGTTACATTACATACAATACACACCTTCACATCACTTTCCCAAATCGAAAATTCAAATCTCAATTTCCCACATTTTCCCACTCTCATCCAAGAAAATCCGCTCTCTCATTTTCTCGAGAAAATCACGAATTTTCTTCAACAGATTGCTGCTCTCGGAGGTTTGTCCCATCTTTATTTCTGCTCCCTATTTGCTACAAAGATTCTATAAAATAACGGAAGAGATCGAATTTTCTAATTATAGATTTTTTTTTTTTTGGAACCTATGAACCTAAACGCTTCGACTAATTGAGGAAGTTTTTATTTTATTTAATTTAGTTAATTATTTTTATATTTATGGATCAGTGAAAATATGTACTTGCTTTTTTTTAAAAGGGAAATATTTGAGCTTCCTCACCAACCAAATGTAGTGATTATAGTTTATGTTTCGCTGGTAATCTCTACGATGTTAGATATCAATTTAATTGAGCTGACTTATAAGGAACAAAACCTTAGAAAAGAAAAATTTTGGGATTGATTGGGGTTTGGATTAATTCGAAATCCCTTTTGGGATTCTGACTTTTTTTTTTTCTCTCCTCTAATTGTGGGTAAGTAAGAAACCTAAATTTGTAGACAATTTTCTTGTGCTAGATCAGCTATTTAAATTGTTTCCCAAAATTTGGGGGTTTATGTTTTGGGAAGGATTTTCCTCTTTCCCAGAGGAAATTTATCTAATTATCTCTCTGCTTGGGTTTAATTTGTCAGCTTGAAGGGAACATGATATGGGTTCCAAGTTTATTGAAATAAATGTAGAAAAAGGAAACTGTTTTCTTTGCATCGAACTGGGAATTATGCAATGCAGAAATGAAAAATTGCTTAGAGAATTGGGAATTATGTGCTTTTTTTTTTTTCCTTGTTGAAGTTTGTTAATTAAGGATTATTCTGCCTTCTTCTGTGTTAACATTTGCTCCTTTTGTCCATAAGATTGACTGTGAAAGTATTTATTGGCAGGTAGAATCCTTTAAATATGTCTAGTCTCCAACTTGATCCACTTCAGCAAGTGGAAACAACATGTGGAACTCTTCTATTTGAGCTCCAGGTTTTCTTCTCCAACCTTATAGTTAAAATGTATCTCCGGTTTATTTGTTGTATATATGTATTTAGCTTTTAATCCTTCTTCTTATAGAAATATATGGGATGATGAAGATACTTATCTCAATTTTACCGTCTTATTTTCAAAAATCAGATAATTTGGGATGAAGTTGGGGAGGCTGACACTGATAGGGACAAGATGCTGCTTGAGCTTGAACAAGAGTGCCTAGAAGTTTATAGAAGAAAGGTAGATCAAGCCAATCGGTGTAGAGCTCAGTTACGCCAGGCCATTGCTGATGCTGAAGCAGAACTGGCAGCTATATGTTCTGCTATGGGAGAGCGACCGGTACATATCAGGCAGGTTAGGATGTAGAGAAATTCCATTTTTGTTTTTTGGCCTACTTCATGTGATCATTTGGACAGTGAAATTAATGAGAAGATGTTCATGTTCTTTTTGGAAGTTTCGATTAACTCTGCAATTCAATTTAACGTTAAAACCCAATGGTCATTGAACAAATGGCCGAATAGCCCTACCCACAAGAGTATGTTTGTTGTTTCTTTTTATAGGAAAAGATTATAATTTGATGCTTGATTTGCATGTATAACTATAAGAACTTTTTAAATTAGCAGCATGATGCAGTTGACTAAATAACAATTACATGGATAACCACTCTTATTATGAGTTGATTAAAAAAGGTCTAATGTACCCGGCAAGGTTTTTGAGTTAGAATATAACACCATAGAGAGACTTGCACATGATTCGAAAGTTGGTTTGAAGAAAATATTGTGATCTAGGAAACATAGATTCTTATTTTTCTTGAAGCTGATTGTGGATGAAAGTTAGTATTGTCAAATATATATTTACAATTTGTCCATTATCCCAGTCTGATCAAAGTGTTGGGAGCTTGAAGGAAGAGCTCAGAAAAATTCTTCCACAGTTAGAGGAGATGCGGAAAAGGAAATCTGACAGGAGAAAGCAATTCCTAGATGTCTTAGAGGAGATACGCATTATTTCCAATGAGATTCAAGGATCCACTGAATATATTCCTTCTTATACAGTTGATGAATCTGATTTATCCTTGAGAAAGCTTGAAGAATTGCATAGACAGCTTCATGCACTTCAAAAGGAGAAGGTTGGGACTTATTTGTTTTTAATGTTCTGTATCCTGTTATTTTGAGTTCCACATGTAGTGTTTTTGACTTATAGTTTGGTTTTCACGCTTTTGCAGAGTGATCGGCTGAAGCAGGTCCAGGATTACCTTTGTACATTAAACTCACTTTGCTTAGTCCTTGGTATTGATTTCAAGCAGACAATTAGTGAAGTTCATCCGAGTTTAGGTGATTCTGAAGTACCTAAGAATATAAGTAATGGTACAATTGAGCTACTGGCTGCTGCAATACAGAAGTTAAGAGGGGTTAAAATACAGAGAATGCAAAGGGTAAATTGTGTTCTGTGTTTCTAGTTTCCACTTTTTTTTTTCCCTTTTTTTCTTCAATCTTTTTTGCTTTATGTTGTTGACCCGCCATGCACTGGCAGCTACAAGATCTTGCAACTACCATGTTGGAGCTATGGAACTTGATGGATACACCAATAGAAGAGCAACAGATATTTCAGAATGTTACTTGCAACATAGCTGCTGCAGAAGATGAAATAACTGAGCCCAACACACTTTCAGTAGACTTCATCAATTCCGTAAGATTTATATAGATTTATCTTGATAATCTTAGGGCTGTAGAAAATGGAATCAGCTATTTTGTCATTTAAGATCTTAAAGGGAAGTTTTTCTTTTTTCCCACAGGTTGAGGCTGAAGTGTCGCGTTTAGAAGAATTGAAATCCAGTAAAATGAAAGAACTTGTTTTCAAAAAGAGGTCAGAGCTAGAGGAAATTTGCAGGAAGACTCGTATGGTCCTTGAAGCGGATAGTGCATTGGACTGTGCTATTGAAGCTATAGAGTGTGGTATTTTTTTTGTATGGAATATCTTGACATAGTACCATAGACGCTTTTGCACTTGTTTCTGAATGAATAATTCTCTATTTGCAGGAGGTGTGGACCCTGCTTACATCCTTGAACAAATTGAGCTCCAGATCTCAAAAGTTAAAGAGGAAGCATTTAGCAGGAAAGATATACTCGAAAAAGTTGAGAAATGGTTGGCTGCATGTGATGAGGAGTGCTGGCTTGAGGAGTATAATAGGGTTGGTGCAAAAACATTCAGTCATTTGTGCTCATTCTTCTTTTTTTTTTTTTTTTCTCCCTCCATATGGGCAACCCTTTACATATGGACTCTTTGCTTAATTGTCATCTTTTGATGGTTGCTCAGGATGAAAATCGTTACAATGCTGGAAGGGGAGCTCATCTAACTCTCAAGCGTGCTGAGAAAGCTCGTGCTTTGGTTAATAAACTTCCAGGTTAGAACTGTGTCTTGACAGAACCTTCCCTTTTTGTTATTATTATTTTTTTTGGTGTGTGTGTGTTCAGTAAGGCTAAACTATCAAGATGATAGCGTTCTACTTCCATTTGCTTTATACCCTTTCTCCCTTCCTTCTTTTTCTTTATCTTCCTTATGTAATGCTCAACATTCTTGGTTTACATATAGCAATGGTGGATCAACTGGCTTCAAAAACAGTATCATGGGAGAAGGAGAAAGGCATTGAGTTCACATATGATGGTGTAAGTACTTTACTTAAAATTCTCAAAATGTTGAAATTCTTTTAATAAGTAAAATTGCATAGAAATTGGTTCTCCTTAAAGTTTATTTTATGTTTTTTGTCCATCGAATACCTACAAACAGTGTTTTATTTATATCTTTTTCCTTCTCTTTAGATCCGACTTCTATCAATGCTTGAAGAGTACACTATATTACGGCAGGAGAAGGAGCAAGAACGCCTTAGACAGCGGGTATTGACCTTTTTCTTCGTCCAAAATTGGTTCTTATACCAAGCTTTGTTTGTTACTACTTTTGACTACTTGATCTGAAGTGGGTAAAATGTCCTTCGTGATATGACCCTAATCACGACATCTCTATTACAGGAACAGAAGAAACTTCAGGGACAGCTGATAGCTGAACAAGAGGTACTTTATGGGTCAAAACCAAGTCCGTCCAAGCCGAGTGTTAAAAAGGCTCCTAGAATGTCAACTGGCAGTGCAAGTAATAGAAGACTCTCCCTTGGAGGAGCAATGATTCAAACTCCTAAACCTGATCACTCCGTAAAAGCTACTCCTCTTTCACGTCCTGGTAGTCGGAAGGGTGATCGAGTGCTTCCAAACAAGCTGTTTAATAACCATATGGATGATAGCTTTACAGGTTTATCAACTGGTAAATTTTTATCAACAGGTTTATCCATGATTGAATTCTTATAATTGAATTTTTTTTTCAGGAAGTTGCCAATGCCCTAGCCGTATAATACTCTTTTATGATGATGTACTACTTGTACATCTTAACAAATGAGGCTCAGAGTTCCTGGAATATGCATGTTCTCATGTCACCACATATATTTTAATATTCTTTCAATGTTTATGCAGGTACAAGAGGCTTAGATGTTCCTGGTTTACACAGAAACCACTCTTTTGGTGCTCGTGAAGTCGAATCACCCATGAAGCGGAAACCTTTCTCACCAATATCTTCCACAGCATCATCAAAAACCAACATAACGAACTTGTCAGAAGATAATCTGAACATAGCACATACTGACACAGTTCAGAAAACACTTCTTGCCAATAATATGCCGTTCACTACTCCTTCAAAGATTACCACGAGTGTTGCAGATGAAGAAAACAAGACTCCTAGGGCAATGCCAATACCTGTGCCCTCTACTCCTTTAACTGTATCAGTTCCGATGCAGACAGTTATGACTCCAGGACCTCCATTGATTCCTTATGCTTCCAACATAGTAGAAGAAATTTCTGAAGAAACTGAATACTCTTTTGAAGAAAGAAGAGCTGGTTTTGTGCTTCCCAAATCACATATCAAGTCAATGATACAAGTTTGACATAGTTTTGGCAATTTCGTAGTATGCTCTTTTTCCCTTCTTTTTTTTCCTTATATTTTTTTGGGTTATTTTCCATTTTTAAGTCAAATGCAATTGGCTTGATGGGATTTTATATGTAAATAGTCTACGAGAACTGAACGTGGACTTTTAAGTGTCTGAAGCTGTTTTCTGAAAATTGCTTAGTGTTTTTAATTGAACTGCTTCTTGTAAGAATCGGACGAAAACCAAAGTTGGTTTATCCAGGTCATTCAATATGAATTTTTTGAATTTCACTAGATGTGAAATGTGAATGTGTGAAATTCTAACATGTTGAGTAAATTCAAACTACGCATTTTTTCAAACTATGCATTTTTTAATACTTTGTTTGTAAGACCTATTTGACGAAGTTGGACATAAAATTCAAATAAGCCTGTAGCAGTTTCTACTTTCTAGCGATATGAATCTAAAAAGTTTGTGTTGATGGATATACATATCATATTCATTTATTTCAAAGTTGTAACTGATAAATCACCAGCAAATAGATCAAAAAGTTCTACATGTTGGTAAGTTGGGGCTGCGTCTAACTAGTGCCCCTTCCACAAATTTATCACTGTGGCTGGAGACTAGCTAAATAACCATTCTACATATCTTTTATTAAGCTTTGCTTAGTTTATTTGAAGACGATGATTTACCAGATAATGCCTAATCCTTTCTAGCTTGATATGATATAATGTGCTTTTTATATGTACATATTTAAAGGGTATTTCTTGCTGCTTCTTTCGTTGCATGTTTTATATTTAATTACTAAAAGTTATTTTTCACTCTAAAAAAGGAAAAAATGTCGGGTTGCCTAATGTGAAGGAAAAGACTAATCTGAACAAATGGGAATGAGAAAAATCTAAAAAGAAAAAAAATGATCTTGAGTATGGTCCCGATTGCCATTTTAATTTATTTATTTGGATTTAGGTGATTGTCCATTAAAACTAAGTTCTAAAATTGTCAAAACAGTATCACAGTCCTAGAACATAGACCATGCGATACTTCCGTTTTTGGCTGGCCTAAAACATTTTTTTTTTCGGTGCTAAGATTCTTTTCTGGTAATGTAGCATTATATCATGATGTTTGCGAACTTAGGCTTTTATTTATTTTTTGTTTTTTGGGTCAGGGGCATCATGTTTACAGTGGCATTAACAGTAGATACCTTAAACAACGGGGGCATTTCATTTAAATTAAATTTTCTATGGTCAACTTTAATTTAACTGAAAAGACAAAGAACTTGTCAGTAGTTGGAAAATTGGTATGGCTCCAACGTTTGCTTTACAGCTTTGAATTATGTATTCTTTATATAACTTTAAATAAAGAAATAACAAATTTTAATTAAAAAAAGTTTTTTTCTTTTCTAAAATTTCATATTTTAGAAAAAATTCACATTTAGTATCGCTGCACAATTTATTATTAAATTCACTTTTATTAAATTTCCAAGACGGACGTGAACCATTTTCTTAACCAAATTTTATACTTTGAATTTTGCAATTAAATATTAATTGTTAATTAAATTCACCAATATTTAATTATATATTTTTAATGATTTTATTTTAATTCTTTTTTTTTTTATTTATTTCTACTTTATTTATTTCTTCTTCTTTACCTGCAAAACCCTAAATTCACATCACTAGTATTCCAGGAATCACACCCAAAAATTTATAATTTTTTCCTTGTAATTCTTGTAAGCTGTTCATATTTTTTTTTTTTGGGGTGAAAATTCAGAGTTTACCACTGAAAAGCTCAGAGCATGTCTGCAATGGCGGATGCTGCGCTCAGAAAAGTACAGATTTTGTAGCTTCGAATGCTTGATCTTCAAGATGAGGTTTTAGCTTTCTAGGGTTTCTCTCTATATATTTTTTTTAAAATTCTTCCAACGTTTTGATCTCCGTTTTCACCAGATATCTATCTCTAAGCTAGCTCAACTTTTCACGCTCAACCCAACAATTCTTTTTTCTGGGTTTTTGTATTTATTCCCAAATCTCAGATGGGTAGGTAATTTTTTTAGGGTTTTAGGGGTTTTAGTCTTCTGAAGCTTTTCCAGGGTTTTTGGTGGGGTTTTTCTTGTCTGAGATTTTTGATATATTTATGGAGGAAAAAGAGAGCTCAGCTTCTGGGGTTGCAGTGAGTAGTGAAGAAGGCCCAGATAGTTATAGGGTCGCCCCGAGAAATGAAAACTCCTCCGGCCAATTCAGTGGGCCCACAATGGCGGCGCCGGCCTCTACGGCCTCACCTTCTCCCGTGAGCGCGGCGGCGCCACCGCCCAGTGCGGGAGTTACAAAGAAGAAAAGAGGTCGGCCTAGGAAGTACGGCCCTGACGGCACTGTCGCTTTAGCCATATCTCCAATGCCTATCTCTTCCTCGATTCCACTCACTGGAGAGTTCTCAGCTTGGAAAAGGGGTCGAGGAAAACCCGTTGACCCAATCAAAAAGTCGCAAAACAAGTACGAGGCTTATGAACCTCCAGGTACCGTAAAAAATCCGATGTTTTGAAAATTTAAAGTTCAAAACTTTATTCAACTGTTACATTTTATATAACATTATCTATGAGCTAGTAGCTTGTGGTTTGGGTGTGAACGCTGCTACATAATGATAAATTCTAGTGTTTGGTAAAGCAAAGGAGGGTCTACTCTAGTACTCTAGCTTAGTGGTGTACGTACGTTTGATGTCTTGGACTCTGGTTGTGTTTTATAGTTTTACAGTGAGGTTTTTGAGAGAATGTTTTGTTGGTTTTGGTGTGTGTGGTGTCGTGGACCCGTACACTTATATTCCTCATCAGATCTGGAATTAATGTCAATCGTGTATGTAAACAATAAAGGAGAGAAAAATTAAAAAAAAAAGAAAAAGAAAAAAGATTTACATTTACTGGGTTTACTGTTTTATGTCGGAATCTTTATGTTCTGGACAGAATATTATTCTCCTAGCCTTCTATCTGTTTAAGAAGGAAAAAGCTTAAAATTTTTATGAACAGATGAGAGTGATATTTTTGGTGTGAAGGTGGAGTCAGGCTCAGCCAAGTGGGGTGACACTGACTGGGATTATTATGGTTTTTAAATGTAGTGATTATTTTGTTAAAACGGTGTCACAGAATTTGCTGACTGTGTGTCTTGATTTATGGGAACTCATGTTTAAAAGCACGAGTTAAGAAAGACTTTAAAAAATGACGTGAGATTAACTTGTAGAAATTGATGCTCCTTTCTGGGCACAAAAAATTATGTTGCTTAACTCCTGTTTTGCCTATAATTCTTCTGTTTTATGGTTCTTAGACACACTTAATCACTTCCCTTGATAAGACATCTGCAACCCTGAATAGGGTTTGATGACTTTTCTGGCTGATGTAGTCATTAGATTTCGTCTGAATGGCTCCAGCAAATAATGTTTAACCTTTATTATATTAAAATATAAAAGTTTGACAGAACTGTTTGAAGAAATTCGTGGTGTGTCGTTGTTTGCTTAGTTGGTCTCTCACATAAATCAAACTGGGTTGGGGTAACTTGTTTGTCTTGAATTATGATACTGAAGTACTGGGCTTCTAACTGTATCGGCTATTTGTTTTGCCACCCCAAGTGTTACTATTTTTTTAGGTAGTTCTAGTGATAATATTAAGAAGTGCTAATAGACTGTTAATTTTTGGGCTACTTGGTACTTGTTTCATTGATCTACAGTCTTGAAAGTAAAATATTGGGCCATTATTTTAATTTTTGATTGGCATGCTTACAGGGTGAAATTAAGCAATTTGAATTTGAATTTTCAAGTTTCATTTCTCTGATGATAATGAGTACATTTTTCTTTTGTAGGTGAGAAGATTGCGTACTCCGTTGGTGCAAATTTTACGCCTCATGTGCTTACTGTCAATGCTGGTGAGGTATGTGCTCGAAATAGATGTGAAATACAAAAGTCTTCTTTAGTTCAAATAACATGCGGTTATCTACATACAGTATTCTGCTTTCTAAACAGCTTAGTTGATCACCAATTGATTTGAGTATTTTATATATTTTTCTCAAACAATAAAGGATCTGCAAGTTTTTCTCTGTTTTTAATTTTAATGTTACTTGCATTGACAAGGACTTAAAAACACAAGTTATTTGTTTGTGTTTATTATTATAAATCTTTAAGCATTTGTTTGCATTTTTCGTTAGTAACTTGTTTATATCTTATATTGCTGATTTCTGAGATTCCTTCTTGTTGTTACAGGATGTAACGATGAAGGTTATGTCATTCTCTCAACAAGGAGCTCGAGCCATTTGCATACTATCAGCTAATGGTACCATTTCAAATGTTACACTTCGTCAGCCAACATCTTCTGGGGGTACTTTAACATATGAGGTTTGGCTTTTCATCTAGTTCATGCTCTGGTCAAATTTGATTTTTTATTTATGAAAAAAATGTTCTTTCCATTTAAGCTTTTCTGTTTGTTTTATACAGGGTCGGTTTGAGATACTTTCCTTGTCCGGATCATATATGCCTACCGAGAATGCAGGAACAAAGAGCAGATCTGGTGGGATGAGTGTTTCTTTGGCTGGTCCAGATGGTAGAGTAGTGGGAGGAGGACTTGCTGGTCTGTTGATAGCTGCTGGTCCTGTTCAGGTAACATCATTTCCTTGGAAGATAAATTGTAACAACTTAAAATATTTATAACTTCTGATTACAATGTTTTAGTACAATTTCAAGCTCAATATTCCAAAATTTTGTTATCATGTGAGAAACTTAGATGACCCCTTTCAGTGCTGAAACTACATGTACGTAAACTTGTAACATTGTACCACATAACAATGAATAAATGCTTATGTTATTGACTTTTGAAACTGTTTTTTTGCATTTCAGGTTGTGGTGGGCAGCTTTCTTCCCGGTCACCAGCAGGAACAGAAGCCCAAGAAGCAGAGGATTGAGCCTATAGCCGCTATTACTCCTCCTATTATCAACACCGTTACTGGTGAAGAAACAAGGGCGTTCTATGGGGGCGTAAAGCCCATTGTAACATCTGCTGCCTACAACATTGACAATTCATCCTCTCTGAATTCCATTCACGGGTATAGAAACTTGGCTCCTGAGATTAAATCACCTTTGCCCGAAGAGGAATCGAAAAGCCTCAGCCAATCGAACTGTGAGGTTTCTTGCTGATCTTATTCACTGCCGGTGTGCTTGTTGAATCTTTGATTGTTTCCTCCAGACTCGATGACACATTTAGGCTCACACAACCTTGTCTGACACCAATATTAGGCTCGTTGGCTACTGAAGGAGGACAAACAAACAAAGGCTTAACCTTGCCATGTTGGTTTTAACACAGAATTGTACTCCCTTATTGTTAGGTTTTAGGTAGGACTCTCCTAATCATTAGGCTCATTTTCTGGCTGTTTTTACCATGTATTTCTAGTGATGGGTTGTTGTTGTAACATTTAGATGTACTGAGCAAGGATACTAAATTGTCTGATTAAGAGCTTTGTATCTGTACGGTTGATTGATTTGAGTGATTGTTCATTGTTGTTCTTGTTATGTGTGATTGACTTGATCATGTGGCATTTAATTTTATTCTTCACATTTAGTCTCATGTGAAAATGCCATTATCGTTGGATCTCAACTATCCATAGAAGTAGGACCCGAATACAGACACAACTAGCAATAAGCATCTCCACAGTTACAATAAGAAGTATCAAAGGTTTGTACCTAAAATGAGAAAATTTTTACATGGTCCAGACATTCAGGAAACATTTACAATGGTTGGAAAGAGTCCTCGCCTCTGACAGACCTGTCAGTTAAAAAAACAAAAAGAAGAATCAAAACTAGATTTCATGGTGAAGAGCTCAGTTAATTCCCATGGGTCATGACCCACGTGTAGACCCTGTCCCTGGACTAGACCTGATGTTCTGATCAATGACTCTGCCTTCCATCCTTTGTTAACCTTTTCAATAAATTCCTCGACTCTTTTCCTCTGTTCATCCTCAGCTTTGTCGTTTTCCTCATTGTTGGCTCTGTCGCCTTTGTCGTTTTCGGCTTTTCCTTTCTCAGAATTTAACATCCTTTTATTGACTTCCACGTAGGCCTTGCTCTCCTTGTTTCCCCCTTAAGCACTTCTACCTCGTATCTTGACCGTTGACTCGAAGCTTTCTGTTATGCCCACTTATTTGGCTCTCCAAAATCTAAATGTTACTGCTCAAAGATCCTCTATATATCCCTAGAACGTGGTAGACACTTTTAGAACAATCAAGAGAAGTCTTGATCGTGCTAAAAGACTCTAGGTGACGTTACTAAGTTCTAGAAGAGGCCATCATGAAGAGCTATGAGTTGCTAATCTCTTTATACAGAACACTAGACAGTGGGCAAGTTGGAGCTAGAGGTTCAAATTCTAACTCTCTCTCTCTCTTCATTTATTTTCTCCTTAAACGTTGTTCATTTAAGACTCAGTTTCTCTCACTAGAAACTCCATTCACTCCATTTATTAACTTAGACTTCGGAATCTCTTTGGTAAGTATCAGACTAACATGTAGCACCTCACTAAAATTTCTTCTAAATTTCTATTTTTTGTGCGTATTAACTAAATTTTTTTTCACTAAACATGAATATAAATTGATGTTATTTTATTTTTATTTACAAATACTTAAAATTTACTGAAGATAACAGTCAACACAAATAATGCAAATTTGTACTTAAGAATTTGTAAATATTTACGAGAATTCTGAATACGGAAGTACACAAAAATAAGATTAAAACTTATAGGCTAGGGTTATTATAACCATGTACACGTCCCAAAGGCAAGTCATGACGCCACATGCGTATTAGACACGTGGGCAAGTCATGACGCCACATGCGTATTAGACACGTGTCAATAAGGAGGGAAAAAAAATAGCTGGAAGACATGTCATTATTATTATTATTATAATATTTATTTAATTTTTGGACAGGATGGGAGACGAAACAAATTTTGCCTTAGGAATGGAGAGTGAAGCAGTAACAGAAGCAAACAAGTTGCTTCAAAACTGTCCTCCAACGGCTATAGGGGTGAAGCCACAATGAGGGCGTTAAGGTCATAAATTCAAAAGTTTCTCCCTAGAACTAGTAGTTCGATTATCTTCTCCTCTTCCTCCTAGGGTTTCTGGTTCAGCAATTAAATCTCCACCCTCTACCATTCTCATTAATCCCTCTCTCTCTTTCTCCAAACATGGCGATCTTTCTACAATTTCCACCCAAAACGAGCCAATAGCGTGATTGAGGAGTAGATTCCGTTCACCGTTAGTCTCTGTTACTCAATCCACATACCGACCTTAAGCTTTGGTTTTCGTCTTCACAATTGATTCTCTCTATTTCGTCTCGAATCAGAAATCCACAAGTGATTTCCATGACCTAGACTCGAATAAAGGCACTCGGGCCATGACCTCATTCATCGATAAGGGTTTGGTGTTCTATTGGGCCACCACTGAGACTTCTGATTCCGCTCTTGATTTGATGGCCTCAACCAAATCTTCAGGTCTCTCTCCCTGTTCCCAATCTTCATTTTCTCCCAAGCATCCTCTTCCATCTTCCCCAATTTGCTTCTATTTTTTTTCATCCAATTTCGATTTTTGCACATATATATGTATATGTTTTTTTTTCGCCTAATGGATGTGCAAAATTATTGGGTGGGGTTTAGAAGCTTTGAGTTCAATAGGGCGTTAAGGATTTTTGCTCCTTAAACACGAGTTTTGAGTTCAATAGGATGGTTACGTTACAATATCTCCTCATCTTTTCTTTTCTTTTTATTATTAATTCCCAAATGCATTCACTCATTGTCAGTTGGTGTTGCTATTTTGGAATATATATCTTTTGACAGATTCCAACAAACCATGCTGGTCTTATTGAATATAGGGCACATCCATTTTGGATTCAGAAATACTGCCCCTCTCACAAACATGATGGTACTCCTCGGTGCTGCAGCTGTGAGAGAATGGAGGTTAGTTATTTGTATGCTCTCCAGGAAAGTTGACCATGCTTTTGCAAATATTTAATATCATGGTGCATGTTTTATTCTGCACAGCCACGGGACACACGATATGTCACGCTTAATGATGGTCTAAAGCTTTGCCTAGAGTGCCTTAACTCTGCAATCATGGAGACCAGTGGATGCCAACCCCTTTATTCGGATATACAAGAATTTTATGAAGGTTTAAATAAGAAACTGGAGCAGCAAGTTCTGTTACTCTTGGTTGAAAGACAAGCACTAAATGAAGCCAGAGAGGGAGAAAGAGATGTAATGGCACATGGTCAAACCGTCTTATATCAATAAGTTGGCATGTCAGACAGACAATAAGTTTTTCTAGTTTATCTTTGCCTATGTTTACGTTATATGCCTTTAAACTATCAAATGAGGTATAAATAGGTTTTTTAGCATCGAAAATTCGTGAAAACATGTTTGCATCTGTTCCTATGATAAGGTTTAAGGAGTTACAATGTCTAGCTAATAGTTTTCTATGCTCCAGTTGTGTGGGACTGCATCTCTATCCGTAATAAGTCCTAGCATTAGTCTATTTGTTAAGCATTTTGTTTTGTTTTGCTATGGTATGCTCCAATCTTACTGAATTTTTGTCATGGTCAGGGCCATTATCACATGCCTGAGACTAGAGGCCTCTGGCTTTCTGAGGAACAAACTATCAACACTGTAAGAGTTTTCTGGAAACTTTTTGTTCGCATTTCGTTATATTTTAAGAAACTTATCTATATTAACCTGAAAAACATCAGATTTCAAGACGACCAAAGTTTGGAGCAGGAAACCAAGCCATGTATATGATAACGGAGCCCTACATTCTAACACGTTGTTGTGAGGTGGCTGCAATTCTAATCCTGTATGGACTCCCAAGGTACTCTTCTTTTCTGGGCCCTTTGAACCAACTCAATATGTAAAATACCTTAAAATAAGTATCACGGAAGCCAAGTATATATTAGAGCTTGTAAATATATGCCTTTTGGAAAATTAGGAATATTGAGTTCCCAACTGGGTTTTAATGGAACTCGTCAATCCCTTTTGGGTTAAGACAAAACCCTTTTCAAAATTCTACTATTTTCTCCATATTTGCCTTTGAAATGTCGTACAATTAAAAAACTCTTCTCCCATTATTATTATTATTCTTATTTTTTTGCTTATTTTTTTTGGTGTGCTACTATTGATTTTTTTTTTTTAGGTTTCTCTTTTCCTTTATTTGGATTTATTCTTCTATGCACGTGAATGATCTTAAATTTTCAGTTTTCGGGTTTTCTCTGTTCTGCGATAGTTCTTTTTTGTCTGGCAGATTCTGCTCTCTGAATCGAAAGAAATAAAGGGTGTCTTTGTTTTTCTTTCTATATTGCGCCTTTCAATAGATTATTTATTTATTTGTACCCAGAATAAAGAAACAGGGGAAGAAAGAGAGGCCAGGAACATGAATATCTTTTGTAATGACACTGTAAAACAGAATTTTAAAAAATATAATGTTGCTTTTTGAGCCAGTTGGGATCATATCTGATCTGGGTATTCTCTACTTCCACCGTTCCTGCAGTTTTATTTATTTGTCAAGGATGAGTCATTTTTCCACTTTTTGATTCTCTAACCTTTTTTTCCTCCTTTAAACCCAGATTAAAGCATTTAATTGTCATGTTGAGGTGGACCAAAGAATCTTTCTCTACATAGATATGTATATGTATGTGTATGTATGTATTTATATAATTAGCTTTATGGTGGTGAGAAGCTTTTGATGTTCAATTTCCATCTTTTAGCTGGGACACTTGTGTAGCAAAAATGCCTGGTGGGTGTTTTGGCATTTTCTGTTATCTTATTTCTTGATAATTGACATGGTTTTTGAGACCAAATCATTGGGAATAAAGCCATGCTGCGTATAATTTTTCCTATCAAGTTAGTGGTGCTTTTCGTGGTTCTACACAAAACCTTCTCCTTTGAACAATAATTGATGAAATGCTTTAGCATCTTTACCAAAATCATGTTGCTTGCTTCTACAGGTTGATCATCTAATAAACCAGACCATTTATTCAAGCGGAGCATTATACTGATAAAGGCCTGGTGTTATTACGACAGCCATGTATTTGGTGCTCATCATGGAATTATTTCATCGTATGCGTTGGAAACCTTGGTTCTTATATATTTCGTGTCTTCAAAAATTCATTTTCTGGACCACTTGAGGTAACTCTCTCTCTATCTCTCTCTTCTTTTTATTTAAAAAAGTAGTTGAAAATTCTGTTTCTTATCTCCATAAATTCTTTTTCTCTTGTATGTTCAAGTTCTTTATCATTTTCTTGAGGTTTTTAGCAAGTTTGACTAGGACAATTTTTGTGTTAGTCTTTTGGGTTCTGTGCCCATTAGTTCTCCCACAGACATAACATGTACATACAACTCATGTGAAGATTCTCGTTGGTAACTCAAAATTTTGCAATATGTCCAAATTGCCATAGTATGTTGTTATTTGTTCAAAATATTAGGGATAGGGTTTTTTACTTTGATATCTCTATATCGGTCTTGATTAAATAGATGGTGATTGATGTAAGTATCGATCTTATGGCTTATAAACAAAATGCTTCTTATCCAATTGACTTTTGATTCGTACTTTTTTTCCCCTCTTTGGTGGTTTGTTCATGAATACCAAATTGTTTCTATATAGTCTAGTTTTAGTTTCTTCTTCGTGGTGATTTTATCTACTAGGATTATTATGTGTGAAATTAAATTCTCGTATGTAATTGGGAATTCGCAAAGGGGTCATGTCTGACGAGGAAATCTAGACCTGGGTTATGTTCTGTTATCTTGAATTGAAATTTCAGATTTAAGTAATGGTATTTAAGTTTGATGGTATCATCACAATATTCTTTAAATTTGATTGGGAGTATACTTGATATATAACTAGTTTTGACATGTTATATTGGTAGCAATCATCAAAGAATGTTGATGATCTTAAGTATCCATTTCTGGAGAAGGGGAGAATTCCTATATATTTATGCTTCAACTTATTGATGTAAGTTAGGTCTATGTAGTAGGGAATTAGATTGTTGCGTAGGTAAAATGATGTTTTCTAATAAACAACGACCTATATTCTAGTACAAAAGTCATTGAGTTTGCATTATTGCTGACCATTTATAGTTCTTTTGGAACTGTATTGTATGCAATTATAAGATGCATGAATGGATTAGTGGAGTTGTTCAATTTTTTGCTTGAACTGTTCATAATCGTCGGAACTTGTAAAATGTAAATGGATTAGTGGAATTATTCATTCTTTTGCTTGAACTATTCATAATTGTTGGAACTTGTAATGTGGATCCATTCTTTCACTTATGGTTGATGCCTAAATTATTATGTGTTGAACTGAGAGTGAAATGCTAGATATGCTAATTTGGATATGTTATTTGCATTTTATGAAGCATATGCGAGCATACTTGTTGTAATTGATGACTATTCTACTTGGGATTTTTGTTTGAATATTGTTTTGATTTAAAAGAAAGCACATTGAAATAGTGAGTGAGCACGCCTATTTTGAATTGTTTGTTGTTGCTTCAAGGGGTTTGAACAGAGTTCGTTGGTGAGCTACTTGGGGAGGAATGCAGAAAAATAGAGGAAGCTTTCAAATATATTTAGTTTGCATCTGAAGTGCGAGTATATCTTTAACAGTACTTATTACTTGCCCTTTCTTATTGTCATGTACACCTTTTAATCTCTCTTATTATGCAGAATAGGATGGGAAAGAGGAAGAGAAAAGCACATGCTTGAACCAATTGATGTTGGATGTAAAAACTTATAAGTTCTGCTGATATTTAAGGAGAAAGTAAGTTACAATCTTCTTATGATCTCATTGTCATTCGAATTAAGGAGATAGGGATTAATGCCAACCTTTTATCTTTCTGGCAAGCATTGGTAGCATACAAACACTTCTGTTAATATGGCACCATTCAATAG
>JXTB01000053.1:1238942-1254061 GCA_002914805.1 Parasponia andersonii
GTCACTTTTTTTTCATATTGTCATAATCATCCTACAACATAATTTCTTCTATCATCTTTATTCCTGTAATATATGTGTTATGGTCTTGTATTATTTACTAACCTTCATGTGGATCGACCTCGGTCTTACTGAGTCATTTATTACTTTGATACTCCTGCACTTGGGAAAAGACTTCATTAATTTGAATCAGTCAGTGCACAATGCCGATTCGGTCCAAGTCGCGAGCTCGTTCGTTAGGCGCCTGCAGCTAGGATCGATGCTATTGGACCACCTGCTCTTGAACCTTTCATACGATATGGCAGACGTCCAGGCCAAATCGGAAGGGGTATTCAGGGTGTTGGAAAGTCGCCATAAAACACCTAAGGCATCCGCTGTGAAAACAATAGCACCGGCACAAGCCCCAGCCCTACAAGGGATAAAGAGTCCCGCACCAGATCGAGGGCCGATTCTGAAACAGGAAGCCCCCACCCAGGGCGGTCAAGAAGGTGGCAAGAGGACGAAGGTGTCCCGTGACCCACTGCCGAAGAACGAGCTCAACACGCCAATCGATGTGATCTACTTCCAAAATAAGGATAGGGGCATTTTCAAAGACCCACCCAAATCTGGCATTCCTAAGCACATGAAAAATAGGAATAGGTGCTGCCAATTTCACAAAGATCACGGATATGACACCATCAACTGTTGCAACCTCTACGCGCAGGTCATGGTGGCAATTCATGCCGGTAAATTGAAGCAGTACGTAAAGACTAGCAGAATCCAGCCGCGGGAAGATTCCACAAGGCCCGAAAAAGGCAAGCGAACCCAGGCCTCTGGGTAAGGAGACCAGGCCCTGAGGATAGTGCTGACCTTGTTGGGCAGACCCGAGCAGACCCAGGGTCAGGAAGAGAAGGAAAAGTGCCTAAGAAAAACCGAGGAGAGGGTGAAGCGCCTGAGGGGGATGGGGAATTCCGCTAACCATTTGAGGGTGGGTGAAAGCTGCGCTTCCACCGCCCCCATCGCCTTCATCCAGCAAGATTTGACCACGGTGCACCTGCCACACGATGACCTCCTGGTGATTAAGTTACAGATCGACTCCGCGTTGGTTAGAAGGGTCCTGATCGATGGTGGAAGCAGCGTCGATATCTTGTTCGTCAGTACGTTTGAGGACATGGGCCTGAATCAGAACGCGCTCAGACTGACCTGTCAGCTACTGTTCGCTTTCGATAGTACCAAGGTCAGCCCCTTGGGCATTGTGACCTTGAAGGTCTGCGCGGCGGAGAGATGCTCGGACGTGGACTTCGTCGTTATCGACTGCCCGTCCTACTTCAACGTCATCACAGGGAGAGGATGGATCCACACCATGCATAGAGTTACCTCCACCCTCCACCAGGTCTTAAGATGTTAATCAAAGGATGGTACCTAATATGATAGACATCAAAGGAGACCAGGCCTCCGCGAGGAAATATTTTTCAGCAGCCCTGAAGGGACCCGGTGCGAGTACGAACGCCCCGACGGGGGACGAATAGCAATCAAAGGACCGCTTGCCAGTATACATGAAAGAGATCGAGGAGGAGTCTGACAGACCAGAGTCTACGATTGAAGAGCTGGTGGCGGTCCCTTTGAAAGAGGCAGAGCCGACAAAGGTAATATTAGTCGGGGCCCTGTTGCCCGAAGAGGAAAAGAACGAGCTGTTAAGATTCCTGAGGCAAAACCAAGATGTCTTCACTTGGTCCCACGACGACATGCCCAGGATTGACCCCACGCATGCCTGTCACTGGTTGAACATAGATCCAAATTTCCCTTCGGTCAGGCAGAGATACCGAAGGCTCGTGCCAGGGAAAAATAGGGCGATCAATAAGGAAGTACAGACGCTGTTGGAAAATGGCCTAATCATGGAATGCGTATACCCGTCCTGGATCTCCAACCCAGTGGTAGTGAAGAAGAAGAACGGCGACGACCGAACTTGTATAGACTTCACCAGCTTGATCAAGGCTTGCTCGAAGGATAGCTTCCCCCTTCCAAAGATCGACCAGATGGTAAACGCAACGGCAGGATTCGACAGAATGAGTATTTTGGATGCCTACTCGGGGTACAACTAGATCCCCCTGTACGAGGAAGACCAGATCCACATGGCATTTATCACGGAGCGAGGCTTGTACTGTTCACATGCGACTGGCAGAATCATAGTGTTTCAAAAGAACATTAGAATCACGGTGTTTCAACAAAACATTAAAATATAAAAGGAAAAAAAAAGGCTCACAGTCATCAACTAGGTGGCTGGAATAAAACTCACGGTCATCACATAGATGACTGGAACTCATGTATGTCATAAATAGTAGACATTACAGAATTAGGTGGTATTTAATGCACTTGTAAAGACTTGAATAATATGTACTTATTTTAAAATATTGTTTTATAATGGTTCAGAATGTTTGAACTTTTAGAAAATAAATTCAACTAGATTTCTATAAAACTATTAAATATTTTACTAACCATGCAGGAACTTTAAAGTAAGTCTTTTCGACTGGTTAAAAAAAATGTAATTGAATATCTACTGAGAATTCACATGTTTATCCCCTATTTTCTCTCACTTTCAGATGTTGATTTATTTTGTGATAGTTGTTTTGATAGCTTGACAAGTATGTTTGACATATGTTTATAGTTTCATCCCTTTTCCTTAGTTGGTTCCTACTTTATACTATATTTCCTTTCTATGTCATAATTATTTAGCCAAGACTAGTTATTAAGTGGATGTATGAGAATGATTTTGTTACTAAATTAAGTAGTTGAAACTACAAATAACTTTATCTAATCTATTTTGGACATTAGATTAAGGACTTTAATTGAGATACATGAAATGTGAAAGAGGACCACATAATGTATATATATTTAAGTAGCATAATATATAGTTGTCCAACATAACTATTAAGTGGAAAGTAGATAAAAATTGTCACTACTAAAAATCTAAGGTCATGACTTTTGGTAATTTTATGAAAATAGTGATAAATAGTAATTTTTCCAAGATTTTAGACAACTGAGTACTTAGAGTTTCAAATTTTAATCCTCATAAATAAGTAAAATTTAAATTAAAGAACCCTCTCATTAATATAAATTTTTCAAGAAAATACTTCACTCAAAGTTTAGAGGAATTCCAATTAATTTATTTAGAAATCTTTTGATATATCTTAAATTTTGATAAAAAGAATTCAATCTTAAACTTTAGGCCCAAAATTTCCAAAACAATTTATATAAAATTATTTATGATTCCAAGTACTCAAATATGTAGTGTTGTTGTCTTCGTACATCCACTTAATAGGAACATTAAATTTGGCTAAATATTTGAACAAGTAAAGGGAATTAAACAGGATATAAACACCCAGCAGGAAATAAGAGTAGAACTGCATACACAAGCTGCATAGTTTGTCTATTCATTAAGACGAGTACCTCAAATAGTCAAACACCGAAAAGTAAGAGAAGTAAGGGGGGTGAGTATTCACATACTCAATAGAAATTCAATTACCTTTTTGAATGGATACAATTTTACCAAACATGTATAGTTAATACTTTTTCTAAAATCTATTTATAAACCAAGTTTATAAAATATTTGATATCTAGAATAATTGCATATTCAAAACCAGAAATACATGATTGTACATCTCATATATTGACTAATGTAAATGAGTGAGCTCTCATCCTCTGATCACAGCCCTATAATACCTCTATAGTAGAGGTACCCAGCATCCTGACATTACCTGTCGGTATATCAACTAAAAACCTGTGTGTGGGCTCAAGTCTTTCACGTAGTGCTGTAGCAACTCGCTAGCGATCTAAATTACCATGATGCAATAATGGAACTCAAGTATGTGGTCCTATGGTATGTATAATATGTAACATGATATGTAATAAACATGTAAAAATATAGTCAAACAATGCTTTAAAAACCTACTTGGCATTATTCAGGAATTTACTGTAACATTGATAGCTCTCCACTATATTATCCCATAATCACAATTTAAAAAATATATATAAAATCACATAGTCTAATCTCACTTTAATCCAATATGTTTCCACAATATATAAAACCATCGTGCAAAATCACAATTTTTCATAAATTAATTAAAATGTAATTATGAATTAAAATAAGTATAAAACTAGATAATTGAATCTCTGCCTCAAATGGTAATAATGCCAAGCTAATAACGTTCAAAGAATCTCTTGTTGGTTACTTGGGTGTTAAAACAATCGTTTTAGAATCTCGGTAAGTCCACTTGAAAAAATGAATTTTCAACTGAGGTCTCAGATAGAGAAACAGAGGTTACCACTAAATTTAGAGTACCCAAAAACACCAAGTTAGACATATAATTTATTAAAAGTTAGTCCCGAGGTAGGATTCGGCCCATAGCACGTAAAACGATACTATTTACAAACCACATACTTTGATTTTCGTATCACTTTGGAACATAGTTATATTTTCTATCAGAATTCTTCTCTTGACCTCATTGAGTTCAAATTCGAAGTCGAAATTCAATTTCGAGATCCCAATCCTTAAATGAGCTTAAAAATCTGAAAGTTGCAAAAATATCACTTTCTCAAAACAATTAGAAAAGCATTCACTTTTTCAATTCGAAAATTAATGTGCTTTCAGATATCGATTCAATACAAAATAATCATTTTTGTTCTCGTTTCAAGCTCCTTTTTTACATCATATAATTTATATGACTTAATTAATTATCTTGCGAAAATAATTGCAAATAAATCATTTTTTTTAAAAATATTTAAAAAATTACTACATTTTCTATTCAAAAATTATCTCATTCCAAATTTCGTTTCAATACAAAAATACAGTTTCACTCGTGTTTTAATCTTCTCTTTTACTTTATAAAACATTCCTAACTAAAATAAATTATTTACAAAAATAAATACTAAAATACCACTTCTATGAAAATAATTGTGATAATACCATTTTTCTATTCAAAGTTTCTAACAATCGGAATTTCAATTCCGTAGAAGCTATCATACATTTTTATAAATTAAATCTTCTAACAATTTTACTAATAATCACCAACAAATCTTATTATACTCAAAATATATGCAAAAATATTAAAATTAAATTTTAAGAAATCGGTCAAAAATATCAAAAACTCACCGAAGAGATATCACTGGCGATTCACAGCTAAAATTAGTCGGTCCGACGTCGGGAGGAGTTCTAGGCGGGGTTGGGTGGTCGACGGTGGAGTTGGGCAGTGAAAACATCAGAAACAGCCACGGCTTCACGTAACTTCCCCGCGCACCTGGGCTGTCGACAAGCCGAGATGATCACCGGCATTGCTTCGTCAATCGCCTAGGAGGATCTCGGCCGGAGGTCGCGGCCTGAGTCAACGCCAGTAGCGGTTTTGGGCGAAGCACAGTAACGACGGCGAAGGGGGAAAAACGAGAGAGAAAGGGTAATGCTCGGGGACTTGAGGGGAAAAGAGAAGAGAAATTGAGGGATTTATGGGGAAATTTAAATACTATTGCCCACGTGTCATATTTCTATTGGTTGGACACTGTTCACGATAATTATGATTTTTACCCATTTTTTCAAATTTCTTTCACTTACGCTCTCAATTAATTTCACTTTAGTCCTTGTTTTTAAATTTTCTTTATATTTTTGTTCAAATGAACCTAGATATTTTTATTTAAATATCGCAAAAATTAAAAATTACCAAACTACCTATGGCTCAAAATTACTTTTATACCCTTTTAAAAATTGAGTTTTTACAATATTTTTTGAACTTTGTTGAGATCATACAATATATAAATTAGAATTTAAATTTTTCAATACAGACGCAAGAACTCAATCCCTTCCGAAGCATGTCTTTCCGACATTCTCCTATAAATTTTGATCCAGCTAATCTTTCATCACATTTGCTCTGGCAATCTTTATCATTACGGCAATGATCTCTAACAAAGTGAAGAATATTTTCGTCGAGTTCTGTGTTTATGATCAGGTAAAAAGTTAGAATCAGGAGCGGAGGGTGCTCCAGCATGTGCCCCACTAGATTTGTTTCTGTTTTTTCAGATTAATATATTCGTATTATTCCTTAAATAAAAATGAATTTGTCTCTTTATTTGATAATTAAAATTGCAATTATATATGCCTTTGCAAGTAAAATTTTCAATTAAAATTTTACGTACAAGTTTAATTTTGAAAACTATAATAAGCTGCTACCTCTGCTTGGTAAGTTAGGCTTAGTTATATATGCTTTCTATTCTCTAGAATTAACTAAGGTCCAACTACATTTAAATATTAAAGCAAAAACAAGTAAACCCCCTTTGATATTATTATATATGTTACTTATATAAACACAATTAACTCTTAAGTTAGCCAATTATTGGCCAATCCATTTCGACTTAGGAAAAATTATTAATATAAAGAGCGAAAAAAAAAAAAGAACATGGGTTCCCAGAATATTGTCTTAGGTAATTAATGCCCTACCCAAAATGAATTTCTAGGCCCGACGTGATTAGAATTTTTCCTACTCACATAATGCATAATTGGAATGTCATTGAAGGATTCTTTCTTCTACATATGTGTAAAGGTCTTATTTGTCCGACAGATACATGACAAGAACCTTGTGTGTCTCCCCGTAATGTCCATTTTTATTTTCTAGAGATATAATATAGATTATAGAACATCGCACAGTACGTTTCAAGGAAGTTTTGTAGCCCGATACCCTAGAAGGCCCTAAAAAATTAAATATTATAGGGATACAACTTAAAGATACAAAAGAAAAATATTTATCTTAAGACAATACGTAGTTAAATTTGTTCGAAGCAAAAAATAAAAAAAAAATAAAAAAATAAAAATATATATATATATATATATATAAGTTACAATAGGAAAAACATTTAAGAGGGGGAATAAAAAAAGAAAAAGGCCGGCCGGGGTGCTAAATTAATTTATGAATTTAGCTTCTTCTTCAATTTTTTTCCCCTTTTCGAGGTTTCCGTTCATATTTAGCTTAAGGGAAAATATACAATGTAATGTACGAATCTATATCAACTATGGTGTACTCAAATAGATGTACGTAGTTAATCATCGAAAAAGAAGAATTATAAAATGAAACGACAAACGAATTAAGCCTTATAAAGATATTTAGTTTATGTGAATGGAAAAATTTGACTTCAACTTCCTATAAAAACATAAAAAAAAAAAAAGAAAGAGACTGCAATATTTCTATCGAATTCAGAATTAAAACGAATTTAATTTAGATGATTTCATCTCAAGTTATATTTAGGGAAGTATTGGTACTATATATTATTGTTTCCTATTAAAAGTAAGTGTCAGATTTATTCACAACCAAATGTTCACTATAAATCTGTATCAATTAATAAGGGAAAGATGTTTAGTTCTTAGCTTGACAATATACAAGTATAGATTGCTTGGAGCATTTTATGTTAGCCCTATTGGAACAATACTATAATTCATTTCATGTACGAAAAGCTAGATAGCTAATTTAAGTTCACTCCTATAGAAAGAATATCCTAGAGGTGTACGACTCATTTAAAGGCTCTAGGCCCGTGATGTCTTAAATTTATTAATGTAAGAATATCCTAGAGGTGTACGACTCATTTAAAGGCTCTAGGCCCGTGATGTCTTAAATTTATTAATGTTTTTTAAACTATTGAACACCATGAAAAGACGTCCATGAAAGCAGTTACTTACATATCCAAATGTCATTAATTGGATGATGGTTCTCTTGTGTTGTTTAAAATTTAGATCCCATACTGTCTTTTAGATGGGTTAATATAGAACGATTATGCTAGAGAATAGTTTTCTATGCCCTTTAAATATACAATATACATGCTAGAGAATAGTTTTCTATGCCCTTTAAATATACAATATACGAAGTTAATCTAATTATTTTTAATTTTATTGGTTTATTATATAATGGGAGATTCTCTCTCTCAGCCGCAGTGAAGGCATGAATTAATCTCAAATTTCTGAATCCAGCATCAAATATGTTGACCTATTCAACGGTAGTACAAGCCAGTAACTTTCCTACCCCATTTTTTATATTATCATAAAACCTTTTTATTCAAATTTTTTCAAAGGACACTTTGCAATACTATAATCGATCATGACAAGCAAACGAAGGTTTCTTTTTTTTTTTTTTTTTTTTTTTTTTTTTGTTTCATTCCGTGACCTTTCAACATATATATAAGGTAAACCGTAAAAATATACTCTAAGTATTCTCCAATTTCAATCTTCAAATTTAAACTCTCTAAAATAATTTTTTTGAAACTAAGAATTTCTTAAAATTAATACTATGTGTTAATTTTTTGAATAAATTTAACTAGTAAAAGATAATAATATCTACAAAATTAAGGAAAATTATAGGGACTAATTCAGTTTCAATATATTATATTATTATTTTTTTATTACTAAAATTAATAAAAATATTAATTCACAGTATTAATTTTCTAAAATGTATTATTTACAAAATCTAAATTTTAGGATTTAAATTACAGAACATTGAAATTTTAGTATTTTTTTTTTATAATTAAACCTATATATAAAAACACCCGTTGAGACGCACCTCGCGGCCATATGTATATATTTTGCATTACATACATAATCAGAACCTTTTTATAGTTGTGTCTTGTTGACGGAGATTTTGTCAACAATAAATTTAGGAAAATTGCAAGATATGACTTGTGTGTGAAAATAGTTAATTAACTAAAGCAAATAAAGAGACAAGAATTTTATAGTGGTTCAGCCCCAAAAAAGATAAGCTTATATCTACTATTTTTTACTATTTTTTGGAGAATTATAAGAACTCAAAATTATAATGTGTTATCTGGAAAGAAAAAGCAAGAGTTTCCAAAGTTTTCCAAAGATTTCAAAGATCAAAAGATCAAAGATTCTCCAGTCTCTCAAGATCAGAAAAAGTCCAAGATCCCTCACTGAAACATTGAACTCCCTTTATATAGGTGAGGATAGCTTAATGTTTCCCAATTGTGAGAATGGGTAACTGTGCAATCGGGCAATACAATTTGAGTGACAATATAACTGGGTAATCATTTAAATGAGATGACTAGTCGATCTTTAAAGAGAAACTTTTGTTTTCCTTTCTTTGTAGGTTACCCGTTTGACGAAGCGTAGACTAGTCTCCTTTTCATTCTGGTCGCACTTAACTCATTCAGAGAAGGTCGCACTAAACTCGTTCGAAGGAGGTCGCACTAACTTATGCGGTAGAAGTCACACGTAACTCTTTCGGAAGAGATCGCACTAACTTATGCGGTGGAGGTCGCACGTAACTCTTTTGGAAGAGGTCGCACCTAATCTTACTCATGCGACCTGACACTCACTTGGTCAACTTTTCCCTTTATGGTATTGACTAACATATAGGATTTTAGACTGCACAATAATTGCCCCCCAGCTCTATTAGTTCTTTAGGACAAAATGAAGCTTCCTTCTTCTATAAGTGCGAGCTTAAAAAATGCGACGTCATGACCTAGACTTGAGACCCTTGAAGAGTCGAAGAGTCGCCAGATCTCAAATCTCACCTTTTTCAAGATCACACGCATTTTTTTTTCTGGCAGATGAAACCACGTGTCACCTTTTCTAAGAAGAATAGCAAAACTCGAGGAGACTTTTCCCTTTTTTTTCCTTTTTAAACAGACATAATGATAGCGATAATGCCAACTGTCATCTTAAATCAAATCGTTTCAAATTTTGAAAAGATACCGATTTAATTTCGAAAAAATCAAATCCCACGTATACTTCGGCCTTTGGATCTGAAAATTAAATACCTTGATCCACGGTTGTGATTTGACGACGCTCGAGGTATATATATATCGAAAACTAATCTGCCTCCTCTTCAAAAAACCTATCATCTGCTATTTCTCTCTAAACCCGAAGTATTCACAGAGAAATCCTTCCGGCGTTGTTCTATTTCCCAGCTCGTACAACTTTATCATCTTCTCTGACGAAGTTATCATCATAATCCTTCGAACGTCATCTTGGTCCTTCTATCTTCGAAGAAAAGTTAGTATATATCTTCTCTCTCTTGTTCTTCGATTTTTCCTGAACTCTTATTTACAGATCCTATTTCTAGAAAATAAGAACAAACTGTAGAGCCTAAATATTCGGAACATAAACCCATACCGTATTCGGATGGACTGTAAAATGGAAACTTTTAGATCCCCTTCGTTGGTTTATAGATTCTTCTTTTAGATAACTGACAGAGAAGAACTCGTGAAAGAGTTTTTTATTTTCTTTTTTAACGAACTGCTCGAACGATTTTTATGAATCTGTAGACGATTAGAAAAAATTCGATGAGTAGCTTGTTGATGCAATCATAGGATGAGACCCCAAAACTGCTCGCATATAGCTAAGATCCCTGATGCTCGCATAGGACTAAATCCATCCATATTTCTTTTCAGAAGTCTAGTAGTGAGGATTTTAGGGAAGGGAATGCATTCTCAGGAGAATCTTCCAATACCAGTGTTAGCTCCATAAACCTCGAATATTATCTTGAGCCAGAAACCGAAGTTGAGATAACCAGGGTCAGGCAAAGTAGTCCTTGCATAGGCGACCTTCCTCAAGACCAATAGCCCCGGCATATCAGAGATGCCTCTGCATTCGCAACGGGTTACCAATATGTAGAGGAAGACTGGTCATGTACTAATATAAGGATGAGCTGCACCACGAACAGGCTCAGCAAGATCATATGCAACTACAAGATCGCCATCCCTCTTCGCCTTCCCATGGAGTTTAATCGACCACATACACCACCTCGCGGAATTACTTCATTCTCTGAAGCAGTTCTCAAATACGGGGTCCACCTTCCACTTCATCCTTATATAAAATCCATCGTCGACTATTACGAAGTCGTTCCTTTTCAACTAACTCTAAACACTTATAGATACATGGTAGGTCTGTACATACTATACCATAAACTAGGCTTAGAAACCCCTATTCCTGAAGATTCACTTGGTTTTACCAAGTGAAATCAAACCCGTCAGACTTCGGCTTCTTTTATGCGAGCAAGTGGTCGAACCAAGCAATAAAAACTATCTACGGGGTTCGCAACAACATAGAAAAATGAAAAAATCCATTTTTTCACTTTGATTGTGCGGATAACGGCTACTTTCAGAATCCTGGTAGGTAGCTTTCATTTTATCGCCTTTTCTGTATAATCACATTTTATTCTGATCGCACTCGTATGTCATTGCAGACAACAGGGAATGGCCCGGAATTTCCAAAGAATCAACGACCTTCCGATTGAGGAATTCGATTCGAAGAAGCTTGGGACTTCCAAGAACTTGGTCGATTGCGGTTTGCTTCCAAAGGGAGCCGCGTTCCCTGATCCCACCGTCCGTTCGACCAAACCCTCGAGCTCGAAGAAAAAGAAGCTGAGGAAGCAGACGGAAAAGAGTGCCTTGTCTTCCAAACTTAGGAAACGAAAAGCACCTGCCACCCCTATAACTTTGGAACCATCATCTCCAGAAACAGTATCACCACCAGCTTCTTAACAGTAAGAGGGTAATTATATATATATTTTTTCATCACCATCGTACTATGTCACCTCGCTTGCTGACACATTTATATATATATATATTTTCATCACCATCGTACTATGTCACCTCGCTTGCTGACATATCTGTATAGAAATGGTTATTGGTAGCAGACTGCGAGCACCACCTTCCACTCTGGGGTCCATGGCAAAGTCCAAGATGCCAGAGAGCACACCTCCATCGACATCAAAAGGGAAAGAGAAGGTCGACACTTCCAAAAAACGAAAAGTCACCTTCGACGATATCCTGACATGCTCGCCTCCTCCACAGCCTCAAACTATGAGCCATCCCGTACCATCCAAGGAGACTGTCACTTCTTCGAAACCAAACCAGGTTGATAAAGACGAGGAGCTCTTCGCACTCCTTAATCAATTACTGGAGAAGGCTGGTATGAGCGCAGCCTTCATTAATCGCTTCACTTCTGAAGAGGGCTGGGAGAGGATGAAGCGACGTTCTGCCAAGGTTGCCTTTAGTTCTACGATGAGGATGTTGGCAAATGTAAGCATCTTCCTTTTTCTCTTTTCAATGCATTTTTCTGGTATTAATGTGTTATATTTTCAGACTGCTATAGCTGCTGTCCTGATGCATGACCCAGTCCTCGAGTGTTTGGAGAAGGCCGAAAAAGTCGACGAGATAACTCAAGCATTCGAGGACTCAGAAAAAGCTCGCGAGGAGGAGAAAAAAGCCTTTGATTTAGAGAGGCAGCAGCTGCTCGAAGGTCTGGCCAAGGAGAAGTTCGAAAAGGAGAAGCTCAAGGAAAAAATTAAAGAGCTTGAAAAGACTATCTCGGAGCATCCGGATCACATGAAGGAGGCCGCTCACAAGGCTATTGAAGAGTTCAAGGCTACTGAAGTCAAGGAGCTCGAAGACAAAGCTAGTGACATCGCCTCGTCGACCATCATATATAACATCTTCTGCGAGCATCCGGACTTCGACTTTTCCATCCTTGGTGAGGACGTGGTTGAGCTTGTCCATAGTTGGAGGGAGGATGAAAATACCGAAATTGGAGATGGTGGAGTGGGCATATCTGCACAATAATAATGCTTTATTATTATTTTTTTTAAACTTCAGAACAATACGGGCTTGGTCCCCTCTTATTTGTATTTTTTTCTTGTATATAGGTGCGAGCTTTTATCAATGAATGAATGCTTTCCTTATTAGACGTTTATTCTTGCAAAACAATCAACACACTAAGTCGTAATATAGAAGATAATTAATTTAACCAAGTAGTCAATCACTAAGTGACTAATCGTTACGTTATTATGATTTGAATCCAACACACTTAAAATGGTTGTGTTAGGATAGGATAGGTTAGATCGCTTAAGAAAACAGCAAGTATGAGTGATACAAACTCAATACTATTTTCAAAAGTTCCATGGCAAAATGTAAATATAGCAATATATCACATCGAATAATGAACGTTTTGCTTAGTTACTTTGTTGTTCGAGGAGGGAAATTACGTAATACGGCATGCTAAGGTATGAAGTGAGGAGAAAATCCTAGGATTTTAAGGAATTTTAGATATTTCGACGATCTAAAATTCCAACCCCTCTAAATGGACATTTTGCATTGTCCCTTAGGAAGTAAGTAGGAGATAATATTCTGATCCCATTACCCTCCGAGTCTTATGGTGTTCGAAGACTGCCATAAAACTATAGAAGGTACCAAATCAAATGATCGATGAGGAGACATCCTTATTGGTGATGACGAATGACGATCAACAAATGACGATTAACGAATGACGATTAAAAATTGACGATCAATGAATGATGATCGACCAATGACGAATGACAATCAACGAATAACGAATGAGTAGATATCTTTATTGATGAATGACGAATAACATGAAGAGATACATGAAAATTTACTGATAATAGCGACGAAGTTTTCCTGCATTCCAGGCATGCTCGATCTTTTGTCTGCCAGTGCGAGCTATCTTATATGTCCCAGGTCGAATGATGGCAGTAATAACATACGGTCATTCCCAAGAAGGTTCCGAAGAACAAGATCTTGCCAAAGAACAAGGTCACCAACTTCAAATCCTCTTCGTCTGACTTTAGAGTTATAATATCTAGCAGTGTGCTGTTGATATGATGCGATTCGAAGCTGAGACTGCTCGCGTCTTTCTTCTAAGAGATCGAGCTCAATCCTCATCAGCACTACTTTGATCTTGCTCATAGGTAGATTGTCATATCTATATTAAGGTGGTGACATGATATTTGGACCAATCCCCACCATATCTGATTGTTGCCATGCGAAGACATCTAGGTTAGATTTCAGAAAAATGATCAATGAAGCTCGCACAGATTCTTGAAGCTTCTCTCCAATCTTTAAAATCTTGGAGGACCTGTTAAATAGAAAATCCTCCAAGTCTTCAATGGGTCTAGTTTCGACCTCTCCATCGATTTCTCGAGGGTCGAGGTCTTTGCTTGTCATTTCGATTGTTTCGCCTGATGCTTCTATTTGGACCATCATTGTGCGAGGTGTCGCATCCTTTGCTGCGAGCTTTAAGGAGATGTTATAACAAGTCCTCGCATCATATTGGTTGCCACGCACCTCACCTACTACTTGTTGAGTCGGGAATTTCATGGCAAGATAATAGATCGATATTACTGCTCGAAGTTCCCTTAGTGTTGGTCTTCCCAGTACAGCATTAAATGCAGAGGGGCAATCTACAACCAAGAACTAGGTCATTACCGTTGAAACCCTAGGATAGGTTCCAATGTTGACCATTAACTCAATCATGCCCATAGGTATTATGCTGTTACCAGTGAATCTGTAGAGAGGAGTGACAGAGGGTTTCAGGTCGCTTTCATTCAACCCCATTTTCTTAAAGGCGTCGTAATACAGGATGTCAACAGTACTTCCGTTATCGACCAATACTCGCCATAATTACGTGCTTCCACAATTGATCTTTATAACTAAATTATCATTATGTGGATAATGGACCTCCCTCGCATCTTGGTCTGTGAAGGTAATATTCATATCCGGTACTTGCTGAAGCTTTCGTGGTCGCTGTTCGAGGTGCATAACGTTGGTCAACAGTTGCTGCTGAGCTTCTCGTGTATATCTATCCTGTGCACTCTTGGAATCTCCACCAACGTGTGGTCCTCCGAAAATAGTTCGCACCTCACGCTGAATTTCTGGAGATCGCTGTCGGTTTTCTTCTCGCCTTTCATTATTCTGTTTAGAGTACTGCCGCAACCGCCCTTCTTTAATCAATCTTTTGATGTCATCTTTCAGAGCGAAGAAGTTATTGGTATCATGTCCAATGTCATTATGATACCGACAAAACTTGTTGGGGTCGTGCCTCGCTCTATCTCTTTTTATCAATTCTGGTTGACGATACCGCTCATGTTGGTTTGTGACCGCATATTTATGATCTATGGGTGCGTTCAATTCGGTATAATTATTGAACCTCATGGGAGTTCTTGAAATCTCCTGTTTTTTCTATTTGGGCTGCTTCTCAATCGATTGTTCATTACTCCTTTTGTTCGACTTATCATTATTGTTGTTGTTTGTGGTCGCATCTTTGGCAGCATCCTTTCCTCCTTCCTTTGTCGTCTTAAGGTTTT
>JXTB01000053.1:1268123-1270623 GCA_002914805.1 Parasponia andersonii
TGCAATCGAATTCAGTGACTATGCTATTGTGTGGTGGGATCTGTTTTGCATTCATAGGAGGCGGAATGGAGAACGTCCTATCGAAACTTAGGATGAGATGAAGAGAGTGATGCGACGCCGATTTGTGCCAAGTCACTACTATCGGGATCTATACTTGAAGCTTTAAGGCCTCCGTTAAGGTAACAGCAGTGTTGATGAGTATTATAAGGAAATGGAGATGGCTATGATCAGAGCCAATGTGGAGGAGGACCGGGAAGCGACAATGGCCAAATTTTTGAATGGTTTAACTCGAGAGATTGCTAACATGATTGAAATACACCATTATGTAGAGTTGGAAGATTTGGTTCATATGGCAATCAAGGCAGAGAGGCAGCTCAAGAGGAGTGGAATCTGGCCAAGACCCGCCCCGCAAACATCTAGTACCGCACCTTGGAGGCCGAGTTACCCAAGGAAAGAAGAAAGCTCTTGCACTTCCAAGGTCAATTCTGAGTCCAAAATGGCCACCCCTAACACGGCCTCTCAAGATAAATCAGCTCCTACTTCGACTCGTTCTAGTGAGATTAAATGCTTTAAATGTCAGGGAAGAGGGCACATAGCTAGCCAATGCCTAAACAAGCAAGTTATGGTGATCCGAGATAATGGTGAGTTTGAATCTGAGGATGAGACTAATTGTGATGATATGCCGCCGTTGGAGGATGCCTCAATGGGAGATGAGGAGTTTGGAGCAGATCAGGGTGAGATGCTTGGGTTAGTCGCACGATGAGCCTTAAGCTTACAAGTTAAAGAGGAACAAGAAGTACAGCGAGAGAACATCTTTCACACTCGTTGCCATGTGAAAGACAAGGTATGTAGTGTTATTGTTGATGGTGGCAGTTGCACTAATGTTACTAGTAGTTCCATGGTTGAAAAGCTAGGGCTCAGAACACTTAGGCATCCTTGTCCATATAAGCTGCAATGGTTGAATGATAGTGGTGAAGTGAAGGTTACAAAGCAGGTTGTTGTACCATGTCAAATCGGTAAATATGAAGATGAAGTGTTGTGCAATGTGGCACCGATGCAAGCTGGGCACCTTCTCCTAGGAAGACTGTGGCAATATGATCGGCATGTACAACATGATGGTTTCACCAACAAATATTCATTCATGTTCAACCAGCGAACAACCATACTAGTTCCGATGACACCAAAACAGGTTTATGAAGATCAAGAGAGAATGCAAAAATTGAGTGATCAAAAGAACTTGAGAGAACAAAAGAACGAGAGTGAGAAGGGAAGTGAGGTTGTGCATAATAAGAGTGAAAAGAAAAGGAGTCAGGCTGAATCTATTGAGAAAAAAAAAAGAAAGAGAAGAGTCAGCCAATGAGGTAAAAGCAGAGAGAAAACAAAGAAATTTCTATGCAAAAACAAGTGAGATTAAGCGAGCAATGATTTCGAAACGGCCGGTGTTTTTACTTATGTATAAGGAGGCTCTTTTAAATACTAACCAACTTGATTCTTCTTTGCCTAGTATTGTTGTTTCTCTCTTGCAAGAGTTTAAGGATGTGTTTCCCGAGGAGGTGCCATATGGTTTACCACCCATCCGAGGGATTGAACATCAAATCGATTTCGTTCCCGGAGCATCAATTCCAAACCATCCAGCATATAGAAGTAATCCAGAGGAGACAAAGGAACTTCAAAGACAAGTTGAAAAATTGATGGAGAAGGGATACATGAGAGAAAGCATGAGCCCATGTGCAGTACCAGTGATTCTAGTTCCTAAGAAGGATGGGACATGGAGGATGTGTGTTGATTGCAGAGTCATCAACAACATTACGATAAAGTATCGACATCCTATTCCCCGCTTAGATGATATGTTAGATGAGCTGCATGGTTCTTGTGTCTTTTCTAAAGTTGATCTTAAAAGTGGATATCATCAAATTAGGATGAAAGAAGGTGACGAATGGAAGACAACATTCAAGACTAAATATGGATTGTATGAGTGGTTGGCTATGCCATTTGGATTAATTAATACACCTAGTACTTTCATGCGCTTAATGAATCATATTTTGCATGCTTTCATAGGAAAATTCATTGTTTTTTATTTTGATGATATCTTGATTTATAGCAAGAGTCTGCATGATCACGTCTCACATTTGCAATTCGTTCTGGATGTGCTTAGAAAGAGAAGTTATATGCTAACATCAAAAATTGTACTTTCTGCACTGATAAGCTTGTTTTCTTAGGTTTTGTTGTGAGTGCTAAAGGAATTGAGGTTGATGAAGAGAAGATCAAAGCCATCCAAGAGTGGCCGACCCCTTTTAGCGTGGGTAATGTTAGAAGTTTTCATGGACTTGCTAGTTTTTACTGGAGGTTTGTGAAAGATTTTAGCACCATTACTGCACCGCTTACGAAGGTTATGAAGAATCATACTGCATTCAAATGGGGCGAAGAGCAAGAGAAGACATTTCAGCTTATTAAATTTAAGCTTACTCACGCTCCTTTACTTGCTTTACCTAACTTTTCC
>JXTB01000053.1:1273123-1297291 GCA_002914805.1 Parasponia andersonii
TACTGAAGGTGAACAAAGATTGGTTCTACTCATTCAAGTCGATCCGGGAGAGAACCAATCAACCATTCACGTCCATTGAGCCATTGCATGTCTAATCCATCATACACGTGCAAGGGGGGAATTATAATTTGATGTAGACGTGTTTTCTTTGTAATTTTATCTTTAATTTTGTGTTTTAATTTCTGAGTATTTCTAGGGTTATTTTAGGCTTGTTTCTTCTTTCTCTCTATTAAGGGTAGATTAGTAATTTTACATTCAAAACCCTAGTAGATTATATATGTGTCGCCTATATATATGTGCCGCCTACATCAGGAGATATGAGATTTTGGATATTAATGGAAGATAGAGAGTTTTCTTCTTGAGTTCTTGAAGGGACTTTTCTGAACTCATCAAGGGCTTGCTTATGGCATTCAATCTGACTTATCAAACGGATTCTCCATCCCGTTTTTGACGTCTTCATCATACCAAGGTTCTTGTTTTGCTAAGCAACGGGTCGCGGTTTTTCCATCAAACTTGAAAGATCTTGGGGTTTGTGTTTCCAGATTTGGTAACGGGTTTCGTCACATCGTTGGTAGGGTTCATATCACATTTCCTACAAAGTCCTATTTTTCCTCTCTACTACACCGTTTTTTTTCAGGTGTTTTAGGTGTAGAAAATTCATGTGAAATACCATGTTCATCACAAAAATCAATAGAGACTGTGTTTTCAAATTCTTTACGTTGATCGCTCTAAATTCTCACTATCTTGCAATTTTTCTTAGTCTTAAGTTTCACACACAATGTTTTGAAAGCATCAAACATGTCAGATTTCTCTCTTAAAAAATCTACCCAAGCGTACCTGGAAAAATCATCCACACACACAAAGACATAACGCTTACCTCCAATGCTTTCTACTTGAATAGGACCCATCAGATCCATATGAAGTAGCTCCAGCACCTTTGATGTTGTAACATAGTGTACAACTTTGTGTGTAGTCTTCAATTGTTTCCCAATTTGACAAGGTCCACATATACCTGGTGATTTTTTATCAAGACCTGATAATCCTCGAACAGCACCTGTAGAGACAATTCTTTTCAACATTTTAAAATTTAAATGACCTAGTTTTTCATGCAACAAATCAATCTCATTCATGAATACACTATTACAGGTTTGTGGATTAGTCAAAGTGTAACAATTGTCAGTGGATCTCAATCCTTCTAAAACAGAGTTCTTGCTTTTATCCATGACAACACATTTATCATGGGTAAAATTAACATGAAGATTCTGATCACAAATCTGACTTATGTGAATCAAGTTAGCCTTAAGTCTTTCAATATGCAAAACATTCTTCAATCTAGGGAATCCTTCAACATTGAGAGTTCCTCTTCCAAGAACTCTTCCTTTCATACCATCATCAAAAGTGACAAGACCAGAAGCATCTTCCTTGTAATTTTCCAATATAGATTTGTCACCTGTCATGTGTCTAGAACACCCACTATCAAAGTACCAAACATTAGTAGCATATGTTCTAAAACACATAAAAATTGAGTTCAGATTTTTTTATCCAAACTTTTCTTATTTTATTTGAAAGTTCTATCTTTCTCCTAGGTGTTTTTCTTAGGAAAGCAATCATATGTGAAAAATATTTATTTTCTAAAAAATTCATCAATGTAAAACACCGAGGTCTGATATGACCTTTAACACCACAAAAGTGACAAGTTGGAATAAACTTACCATACTTATCTATCGAACCAGATGCTGCTGATTTATGGTGTGTTGCAATGTGTGTTGCAACTTCAACACAATTACCTGTAACTTGTGATGGTGAAGCAATTTTATTCTGTGGTGCAACATCGATACTTGTTCCTGCACCAGAGTTAGAAACTGAACTCTTAACAAAAACAGTTTTGGAGTTAGAGTGCTCGCCTTTAAATCTGAGTCCTTTATGATCAGAACTGGATTTTCCAATTGTCAGAATATGATCCAAATTAGAAGTCCCTGAATTCAACATTTTTAAGGACTTTTGAGTCCTTTCAAGTTCAGCTGAGACTTCTTTTAATTTTGCTTCTTTTTCAGCAAGCAAAGCCTCCAATTTCTGCACTTTTTTTTCTGAATTATCCTTATACTGAATAAGGGCAGAAATTCTTACTTCAGGTGATCTGTTCTGATCAACCACTCTAATCCATTGAGAATATATATTCTCATATGATGCTTGAATTGATTCTACATTCAGTTCAGATTCATCACTGTCAGAATCAGAATCAATATTGTGATCTTTTTCTGTTCCGGATGTTGCAACAGAACTGCTCTGTGTAGCCTGTGTTGTAACACGACCTGTAGATTTCTGTAAAGAACAAACATCATCTGAAACCAAGGAAATACCAAAGGCTACATGATTACTTACATGGTTGTCATCTTCATCTTGACTACCTTGAGATTCTTCATCACTTCATGTAGTAGTCATAGCCTTTGTCTTTTCTTCAAGGTATTGGCACACTCAGCTTGCATGTGGCCATATCCCTCGCATTCTCTGTATTAAATCCCTTTCTTCTTATTAAAATTAGGTTTAGGAGAGGGTTTACCTTTGCTGGAATTATTAGGTTTTGACTTTTTGCTCATCTTCTTCAAGAACTTGCGGAAGTTCTTTGATAAGAGGGCAAGCTCGTCACTCTCTTCTTCACCTTCTTTATCGGTTGGTTCAGATGCAGCCTTTAAAGCGATGGTTTTCTCCTTTTTTCTTTGCTTAATGTTCATCTCATAGGTCTGAAGAGACCCCATCAGCTCCTTAACTTTCATGGTGTCAAGGTTTTTGCTCTCATCTATTGCCGTGAGTTTTGGCTGAAACTTGTCAAGCAATGATCGAAAAATTTTTCTAACCATCATTGTATCTGAAAAACATTTTCCAAGAGCAAAAGCTTCGTTAGAGATATCATAAAGCTTAGTGAAATATTCAGATAATGTTTCATCATCTCTCATTCGCAATTCTTCAAATTTAGAGGTTAACATGATTATTTGGTTCTTTTCATATCACCAGAACCCTCAAAGTGTGTTTGCAAAATATCCCACGCCTCTTTTGCAGATTCATAATTTGTGATCACCTTAATCCTAGTAGCATCTACTCCGTTTAATATAGCATGCGAAGTCTTAGAATTGTAATTAGCAAGTTTGTCATCATCAGATGACCATGTCAACTCAGGTTTAATAATATCCTTTCCTTCATCATCCTTAATAGTTGGAGGACTCCAACCACTAAGAACGGATCTCCAAGCTTTTTCATCAAGAGCCTTAATGAAAGCTTTCATGCATGCCTTCCAATAGGAGTAGTTCGTGCCATCAAGAAGTGGAAAGTGTGAATGGACCCACCTTAAGCAAGGAACGACATACCTAAAAAATCAGATCAGATATACTGTAAGATCTCACTAAAAATATTAGTGTCCCTCTCTGATACCAATTGTTAGATCTGTTTATCAGGTATTACTGAATAAAATTAATTTCTAATTAATTATGTGAGGTGATAATGCGAAAATTGTAAAAATACCACAAGATATTTTTACTTGGTTCAGTTATCTCCTGATAACCTATGTCCAAGGGGCCACGCCCAGATAATAAACACTATTAGCAAAGTTTAAATGAATACAAACACTAATTTGACTTATACAATAAAGAGACTCCCTCTTTTGATTGTCGCAATATAGATGTATTCATTCACTAATGTGTCTAGCAAGCACCACTCGTCTTAGGTTGACTCGTTCTTCTAAAATCCCTTCAGGTACTTGAAGTCGATCTTCTCCCAAAGATAATCAGCACCTCTTCCGAAGCTCTATCGCTTAAATGACTAGGATACCTCCTGAATCTAAAAATATGGCTAAAAGAAAACTTTTCTTTTAAAACCGAAAAATACAATAAGTGGTCTCTCTACCTAAAGCTATTCTTGAGTGGCCTTTAAATAGAGAAGAGAGCAAGCATTCACGTGCAAGATCTACAAAATAACAATTAAGAGCATTTAATATTAATTAGAAAACTTGTAAGATCAACCAAGTTTGTTACTAAACTTAGAAAATGGATCTAAAAAGTAGTTGTTGATTCTGTCCACGTGTTGCAATATAGTCTATCAACTCAGTCATGTTGTAACATAAAAAGGAAACTTTCAGATTACTTTCCTAGTATAAAAATATAAGTTACTCAAACCTATTTGACAGCTAGTAACACGAATTAGAGTAACTTTAATCAGTGAGAATCAGCACAAATGAGTTAAAAAAAACTTCCATAAAAAATATTACACATAAAATATTCAATTAAAGGAATTTCTTTAATGAAATATAGACATACACTCAAAACTAATTTAGGAAAGAGTCACTTACTCATTCCTTCTCAATTGAATTCGTCTATACATTAATATGATCAAATTTTAATGTTTGACAACTATACAAATCGTGACCTAAAGCATATAAAAAGAAAATATTGAAAATATTGAAAAATTTATTCATGTCAAATATTTAGTCGCATGTTGCAACATAACCGTGAAACTAGTCATGTTGCAATATAAAGGTTGCCAAAAGATTATTCGCTCTTTCAGGTTGAAAGAACTATAATTGACATCTTACTCGTTCTAATGTAAATACAAGAAAGGGCTATTTTTTCCTCGTTCTCTTTCCTCTCTTCGTCGTGGATTAGTAAACATGTCCATGTTATGAATATTTTTAGAGCAAATACCAATTGTCAAGATATTAGGATTTTTCGGATTTCTTTCTTTGGAGAATTGTTTTTTGAAGATTGGTTGTGTTGTTTAGTTCTAATATTCTCGGTCTTGTTTCTTAAACCTATATTGAAATTTGTCGAAAAAAAATTGATTCCTTCGTATTCAATAATTACTTTTCACGTTCTTAATTTTTTCTGTAAATTTCATTAAATATTTCTCCAAATTTCTTTCCTTTTTTTTATTAAGGAGGATCATTGAATAGAAGTTCTTTATTATTTTTGGAATAAATTGTCCTGTTTATTAATCCATAATGAATCGAAAAAAGAGCAAAAATTAGGAAAATGATTCCTTTGTTTACTTATTTATTTAGAACACACTATTTAAGAGAATCTTTCACATAAGTAATTAATTTTAAAAAGATGATTTTTTTTTTTAAAAAGTGGAGCTTAACTAATGACCACCGCTTACTACAAATTTAAAAGAAAATAACACACATACTCTATTAAGGTTTGAACCCCTGACCCCTCCAAACACCTCTCAAACTTACACACACATCCCTCCAGCCTTGGACTAACTGAGCTAGCCCCAGTTGGCTTAAAAAGATAACTTAATATTTGATTTATTCTCATTTCTTTTTAAACATATTCCCTTTCTTTCTTTTCATTAGATATTAGTAACCATGCCATTCATTCTCAATGTCTATCTTCATACATTAAGGAATTGTTCTAGTCATTGAACTAATTATAAGTGTCAATGCATTAATAATAGAGACGCATCAACTAAAGACTAAATTCATAGAACATGTTTACTCTTTAAACATCTCTCTAAAGATACAATTTGAATACCAATTATGCCAAGTACTTCAACATGTTGGCATCTTTCCATCTCTCTTCAAAAATTCTCGGGTGATGAGATGATCAATCCGCTTCTTAATAGTTTTGATATCAGGCTTAAACATTGCTCCAACTGCTGAATACAATCCAGATGCAGGTGCTGATGACTCAGAACTTTTGTACTCTTACTATGCCAGTTTCAATGATGTACGTCGATCTCTCTCAACATTTTCAATCAAACTTTTCCGGTCATCAATAGGCGGAAGAGGGAACCTGATTCTCCTCATTGGATTAGTGAATTGTGTGTTGAACTCGAAAACTTCAATAGGGGAAATTGTCTTATCTCTAGGCTCCTTCTTGAGGATTTCATACTTAGCGCATGACAATGAATGGAGTGTTCTATCCAAATCAGTAGAGCTTATGTTCAACTCATTCATTATCTCATCATGCGCTAATCTGTCAGCAGTATTAAAGAGTAGAAGTGCGGCAGCCTGATAAGTAGACAACCAATTCTGTGGTTTTAGCCTTAAGCTTTCCCTCAACATTGCAAGATCGTAAATCCAAGTGAGTTTTTTATGTTGTGCTTGTGTCTAGTACTTGCAGAATCTGCTGAAAGTTTCGATGCATTTCACCATCTCTGCAGGAAGGTTTAGATTGAAGAACTTTTAATTTGGCCAAAACTTAGTGGTGAGAACACTGATAGAAAGATCAATCCCAGGAGTCTCACGTAGGTCTCCTTGGATGTAGGAAGCAATTTTTTTGTGAATATCCTTTGGTAATGTCGAATCAGTGACCATTCCTCCAGCTAGCTTTGAGATTCAGGGAGCACCAGCTAGCTCGGTCCAAATCAGTGCTTCGAGGGAAAAGAAGTCGAGGAGCAAGCATTTTGTGGTAGAACTCGAAGAAAAGGTCTTTGTCAAGGATGTACACAAGCATCTTGGCTACATTCTCCAGAGTTTCTTCTATTACCTCATCACTCAACTTTTCACCCCCAGCATTTTTAAGGATTTCATCACAAAACGTGGCAAAAATTTCAGCACTAGAGGTGCCTCCCGCAACAGTTTTGTTGCAAAACAACTCAAAAGCCTCCTTCAGAGCCTTGCGTAACAAAGCATGGTTCAGAAAAAAAACTTTTCACATATTTCATGTACTTGTCACCAAGCTCAATTAATTTCCTGATACGAACTCCGCCAACTTGTGACGAAACCTGAAACAAGGATGATGCCTAGGATCGTTCTACAATCAGATTCAAATAGAAAATCTCGACCCAACACTTATAAAGAGATGTGAACCTTGGTATAAAGGAAGACGCCACAATCAAGGATAGAAAACTCGATTGATAAGTTAAGGGATCAACGCCACAGAGAAATCTGATAAGTTCGAATAAGTTCTCAAAGAACCAAAGAGAAATTGCTCTTAATTTTAATGAATTGTAATCTGCTCTTATTGAATGAAAAGTGTACAATATATAGGCCAAGGACTACAAAATTTTCAGTCTAAAAACGCCTAAGGTAACTTATCCAAAATTAGAAAAGGAAAGTAGGAAAATAACCCTGATAGCTAACCTAAATTCGTCCCTAATTACATGGTAGGCAATCTGATTTTAGTCCCTTAATTTTCAGCCTATTACACAATACTAAAGAAAAGGAAACAAGCAAATAAATCGTTTTGGGAAACTAATAACTAAAATAGGAAAGTAAGCTATGAAGTCTTTACATATCAGATTTCCCTTCCATATGCGCCTATGGACTTTCTTGAACTTGAATCAAGCTTGTTAAGGCCTTAGAAATTCATTCATCTCCATCAATAGGCCTCTACATATATGCCTAAATCTAAAACCCTTGAATCAGTCCACTTAACATATTTTGGAATTTTTTTGGACGTGCTCTTGTAACTGGATAAATGGGAACTTGGATAGGATCCGGATTCATACTCTCGTACTTGCCATATCCTTATCATTTCCTGACAAAAATAGAAAAAGCATTTTCCACTTTTTGCACCAAAATATATAGTCCCTAGATCAGTTATATGTTGTCCGAACAAATTGGCAATCAGTACAAGTTCTCCTGGAATTAAATGATAGAGACTAACCATCCTTGTAAGATCTTCAACCTTATCATCACGAAGCAAAGCTCGAAACCCAGAATGTTCCTTTTGAATCAAATTTGTCTGGTAGGCCATTAGCAACTCATGTCAAACTCTGCCCACCACACTTCTTCTCACTGCTCCTATCTAGGTAATGAGAAACTCTCTATTTCTCCCTCTTCAGACACTCCTCTGCTTTTAACCATGTAATCAGGAAAAGGATTCTCCAAAACCCAATTCGCCGCTTGTATTATTATTCAACCCTGTTTTCTCCGCCATCAAAGCCTCAAAATCCTCCACGTAACAATCCATCATTCCCATTCCCATTTCAACAACATTCTTCATCAACGCCCTTTCGATCACCTCACCCTCACGCTCTTTCTCAATTAGACCCATCATAATATCTCTAACATTGTCCTTCACCTCTCCATAAGTCAAATCTTCTCCTCTCCATAAATCAAATCCTTAAAACAAATCTTCCCGACTTTGTGCACTGTCGGGTTATCTGGTAGAGTGACTAAGTAGCAATCGAGGTGGTAAAAGAAGCAAAAACCATCTCATCATAACTTGATGAGATGAGTACTCCATCTTTTCAGCAGCTCCCTCAGCATGAACTCGTCATGCTTCTCCATAATGGAAGGTAACACGGTGCGTGAGCATTAAGTACTCCTCAAGCGACACACGGTACTTGTTGTACAGCTTCTGCTCATTGGGCTGATCGTTGTACTGGCAAATGTTGTAGACGGCTGTGTAGAGCTCCACTTATTCTTTGGCTGTAAAAGGTGGCTCTAGTACAGTCCCTTCTAGGATCTTTATTAGCTTTTTGATTCCATTCTGTATGAAAGCCCACCCTTCATCGAATTCAATGCTGATGACCTTTTTCTTAACTAACCATGTTTGCATAGGAATAATGTCTATATATATATATATATGTATATAAATACGATAATGAATGATGCAAAATAAAGAAGGAAGTGAGTTTGAGTCTCTAATGGCACCAAATTTACTGTTATGAAGTTTTGGTGTTCGGGGTGCTCTTTTTTTTTTTAATATATTGATAAGGATACACGATTAATTACTATAGTTTTGAGAGACTAGGTTTGCAATCAATTAGAATAGGAATTTGTCACAACCCAAAATCCTATACCGTGACTTTTTAGTAATTCTGAGTGTAAATTAATATAAATAAGGAATTTTACAAAATTCAGAGAAAATCCAGTACTTGGATATTTCATTTTAGTCCTTGACTCATTAGAAATTCTATAAAATGGGAACGCATCTTTAGTTTAATTTATTAAGAGAGATAGGTCAATTAAAATTTGATGAAATATAGTTAATTTGTATGAAAACTTGATTTGATAAAAACTTTAGCGTTGATTAAAATAAAGTTCGTAAATCTTGAGTCGGAAAGTCCAAAAATTGATTTACAGAATTAATCAAAACTTCTAAACACTTAAAACTCTAAAAATATGCTCCTTGGGAACTATAGGCTCCCATATATATATATATATATATATATACCAAATCCTCAAATAGTAGTAAATACATCCTCATACATTCACTTAGTAGACTCAATGAACTTGGCTAAACAGTTAGACATAGAGAAAGAGTGAGACAAAGAAAAGTACCAACCCAAGGAGGAATAAGACCACGAGCTTAAGCCAAGCGACTTACCTAGCCATCGATACAACTGATTCGAATGAGTGATCACCTGAAAGAGGGGGGGAAAAGAGAAGGAGTGAGCTCGAAAGCTCGGTAGGAAAGCTGTTACTTCAATTAAAACCTTTTTAGTGATGGAAAGCCCATGTATGGTTAGTTTAATCCAAAATAACTTTGCAAAACCATATGTGTATATATTCATAAAATATCCAAAACTGAGAGTCCATATGCACATACATATATATAGAGGTACGGAAAACATAATATCCCAAAATTAATCAGTCCATAAACACATGACACAAATCCATTTATACCCATGAGTTCACCACCTCTCATCAATGGAAACCAGAGTGTTGGCACTACCTGTGTCATACAGCCTACTTGACACCTAACCTATAACTGGAGGGGACACCCGTGTGTCGCCTACTAAACCTAGAGGGGCAACCACATTACCTACGCCTGCCAAATGGGGAGGTAATCAGAAGAAATACCTTGCGCAGGTTCACAGACTCTCACCGTCGGTGGAGCCGTAGCACCATACTGTAAAAATCCCATGATGCTAACCTGGGACTCATGTGTGATCCTTGACACGTGTACTCTGAACTGATGTGTAAAAGTAGCCATGCAGTAAATTAAGTTCAAATGATGCTCTAGTTTTTAATAAAATAATTCATTAAATTTTTTAGAAAAATAGGCAGCATAACGGCCCTATTTTAACATACCCAAAAATAACCTGCACTCAGAAAATTCCCAAAGTAATCTAATATATAAATCATACCATTCAATTCCATCACAGATATTTAAAAGTTCTAAAATCACATTTGTTCTCATATGTTGCAGAAAATAAATTTTATTCAAAATGACGTAAAAGAGAGGTAACCAAATCCCTATCTTACTAGAATAGTGATACCATGCTGTTGGATGCTCAAGGTGCCGTTGGACGATCACTCGGAGGGTCGGGAACTAATCCCATTCCCTCAGTCGTCCTCTTGCGAAAAACCAACTTCTCACCGGAACTTCAATTCCACATACGGACCTCTTCACTGAATTCCTAGTACCCAAAATAGCTAGGTTAGACATATGACTTGTCCAATTCAGGTCTGGGCCCACACCGGACCGGTGGCATGCAAAACAAAACAAAATCTCGATCGTCCGATCTCAATTTTCGTGCCGATCACCAAACGACACAATATATATATATATATATCAAACTTCTCTATTTTCCGAGTACATTTCAAAAATGACAACAAAAAAGAAATCTAACAGTCGGATCGAAAACTAAAATTCAAAACTCAAAATACCCTAGAATGGCAACTTTCAATATGGGCAAAATGGGATCATGAAATATATACCTTGACGATTTTTGCGACAATACGAACCCAACGAGCCCAAGAACGCGACTTGAAATGGCCGAAATCGTCGCCGGAAATCAAAACTTCCCGCGGCCAAAAACGGCGTTTTCTGGTTATGTCGAGCTCAGCAGCGACCAAGGATCAGTGGCGCGGCTTCCTGGCAGTGCATGATAAGCTCGCCAGACAGTGAGCTAGCTGGACAGAGCTCGGAGCAGCGGCGGTAGCTCCTCCATTCCTTCGACGGCCGTGAGTGGGGAAGAGAACAGAAAGGGTGAGGATGGGTTTGGGGAAAAAAAACAAGAGAGAGAGGAAGAGAGAGAGATATATATTTATATATATATAATCTAATTTTTTTTTTAAATCTGGTCAAATGATCATTCTACTCTTAAAAAAAATTGGGTTTTTACAGAATTTGTTAGCATTTGAATTTTAGTAGGAGATTTATAAGAGGCGTAAGTTGAATAAATTAATGATTTTTTTATTTTTCCATACAAAATCAACAAAAGTACGAAATTAATGATTTTTTTATTTTTCCATACAAAATCAACAAAGTACGAAATTAGTATAGTTGCTCAAAACGAAAAAAAAAAATCCTATAAAAAGGGGAAAAAAAAAAAAAAGGTACGAAAATCATTAGAGTAATTGAATGAAAAAAGAAAGATAAAACAGGAAACCAAAACCTTACCATTTGAGTTACTTTTGCCAAAATTAAAAAATAAATAAAAAAAAGGCATGAAATAAGTGCCCGACTGTCCACCGAATTCAAGGATTTAAGCCATTTTATAGGTTTCACTCTTTTTTCGGGAAAAAAAAAATGACCAAAAATTGCTCGTACATGTTTTTAAAAAATACCAATCTTTTCACCATTTGGATTTTCGAAATGCAAAACCAATGTGATCACAACTGATGGCTTAAATTATCTCTTCTGACAAAATTCTATACTGTTGTCAAAATCAAATTTTGTCTAAAACTGGTCAAAGCCATGGTGAAATAATCAAATATATCCATTAAAACAATAACCAAACAAATTAAACCTCTAACCAAACCATTTAATGTGAATTTCTCATTTTTTATAAATAAATTATATAATTTGAAAACCAAACAAAAACAAATTTGGGTGTCTATTTAAGGTTTAAGAAGTTAATTGATGAAACAAAATAGAAATTATTTATTATAACAAATTGTTTGCTATGCTTATATCGTTAGATTTTAAAACGATTTTCGCAGCGAAACAAGAACTTTTAAAAAATTTCTCAAAACAATTGACTATATGAGTACATAGTATTAATTCATAGTAAATAGGAATATAGAAATAGAATAGGAATATAGAAAGAGAATAGATCTAATACCTCCTGTAGCTTCATAACTTCTCTGTCTTCTAAATCGCGATATTCCAATTCAAACTTCAAACACAGCTGGATAAACGTGTAAGTATTACATACAATCTCTCAAAACTCACATTTTAGGTACTTGCAATATTCTCAATACATAAGATTACAAGAATTTACGAAGGTTCTATAGAAAATAATACATAGTATGTTCTCCTAGGATTTCCTTTATATATATATTAAACTATTTAACAAATTAATATATATATATATATATAACTTTCAAAAAACGTTACCTTTGTTTTAATAGGAAACGTAAGTTTACTTCCTTTTTTTTAATAAATGTAAATTTTATATTTATACATAAATTAAATAATATATATATCTCAAAACACCTGTTTCTTATTTTCTATTTATCTAATTATCTGATAACTAGATATTTTTAAATTCAAAATTTAAACAAATTAGGAAACTTATCTCTTCATAAATTTAAATTAATTAATTCAAAATTAATTAATTAATTAATAACAATTATTAATTATTGTAGACAAATAATTTATCTAGACAAAGTGTGCAATAACAGAAATAATGTAATATCCAGTACAGTATTTGTAAGAGGTAGAATTGGGGACTTATAGACCTGTAATTCAAGCTCCAATAAATTATGATAATTAATTAAACTTCTTAATTAATTTATCTAATTTATTAATTATAGTATTACTCTACTAAAAATATGAAATTGCACTCTTGACATTACAGAATTAATTTACTCGGAAAACAACGAGCAGTCCATCGATTTAATCATTACATGTAGTTCAATCCTCCGTAGACAATTCGTAATTGGAGCTAGATCATATTTCATTTACCTCTCCAATTACATATTTATCCTTGTGTACCAATGATTCTCTAATAAACAATTAGTTTATAAAGCCATTATAAATTGAGTACTCAAACTGTTTAAGTCCTGAATCAATACATAATAAGAGAATCATTTTTCTAACTTCCTAATGGAAGAAATGGATTCTATATCTGTTAGCTACTTTCCCAGTTACTCATCTCATCATACTCTCAAGAGATAAGTATTTCAGTCTGTTTAAAAAATAAACTTTAAACAAATATGTTAAAGAACATAATGTTATAAATAGGATTCTACAACTACTCAAGATTAAGATTGATCTACATATGATCATCTAGTGACATTATTTGAACTCTTAATAGTTAACGGAATTTATGTAAGATTTAAATCATATCTGGTCCAGTCCTATATAATTGAATTATATAAAGCACCTTCATTATGATGTTAACTCATTAATAGTCTAGATAAAATTATTACATTCTCAATGTTAATGGACCGTACTAATAATATTTAATTAAAGATCTCATACTTTAATTAATAATTACGGACTACATTTAGTTTATTATTATCCATATATTTAATACCCATATATGTAACACTTATATACTAAATTTATGGTCACATAAATAAACCAGAAATTTTCTGATATTTAAAGACATACAAATTATGTACAAATTCAAATAGAAAATTTTCATTTTATTAATTCAACAAATATCTAAAATATATATGTTTTGAAGGCATAAATCCTAATATATATTATAAAACAAAGGAACTAAAAAACACACTATGCAAATCAAGTGTATGGTCACTTCATTACACCATCTCTCAACAGAGATTTGCCTCACTCGCACTAAGATTATTGCAAGATATATAACCTGTTGAGCTTATCATGCCAATGATAACTTAATTTACATTCACTTTCTACTCTACTATATACATGATGGACTCTTAAAGACATCATAAGATCCAAACCTTTACGAACTCTTAAAGACATTATAAGATCCAAACCTTCACGAAGTGAAGAAGAAAAAATTTTACCTTCATCATCTTAAAATTTAGCATCAATCCTAATAGAGTCTATCTTCGTAAAGAGTGTAACATCTCTATACAGAAATTCTTCCACAAAAATAAATTTATAGAAAAAAAAAAATCCCAACTTTCACACAAATAGAACGATTACTTAAGGAGAAGGCGAAAAAAACAAAAAACTTAGGAAATCCTACTTGATCGTGGTATCAAGAGAGGAGAAAAAGTGGAGAGGAAGAATATGAAGGCTTTTTTTTTATAAGAGAGGCTAAGGATTTTTTAGTTAGACTATTTGATTAATTTGACTTTAGATTATTAGTTGCATTTCACTATATAATTTTTATCCAAATATGACTAGAAAGATAAATTGATAGTATATAATTTGTATCTTTAATCTTGGATTTTAGGGTGAAAAAAAATAAATTTTTAAGAATTCTATTTTCTTTTATTTGGATTTTATCAAAGATTGAAGGAGAAAAAAATTTCGAAGATTCTGTAAGGGAAATTTTTAGTAAATTTAGAGGATTTAAATTATTATGAAAAGATTATGAGAGAAAAAATTTCGAAAACTAAATTTTATAGAATTTTAGAAAAATAATTTTCCTCTCTTTTTTCTTCAAATTTTCCCTCATAATTTTTTCCCACTAAAATTCAAGTTCCAAACAACACTAAGTGGAAATTGTTATTTTCCTAATACAGTAGAAGGTGGTATATATATTTTGCTATTTTCCTAAAACACAGCAGAGGGCATATGGCATATGGTAATGGGCAATGGAATATACATTTTGTTATTTTCCTGATCCTTGAGAACTTCTTGTTCGATATAGAGTGGCAAAGGGAATTGGGGCATGAATTGTGTCTTTGGAGAGGGCATATGAGTTCTGTCCACTTTCTGGCGAAAATTATATATAATCTAAGATATATTATCCAACATATTTTATAAGGCATTAATCTAGAAGAGATACTCAAGTATGGGTCATGGTCTAATCCATATAGGAGCTATAATGTGGAATACTTAGGTGAAAACAACGTTAGAGACACAAATTATAACAGAATATATCGGTCCTTAAATTAAGAGACATTATAGGAACCACTCATGTTAATAATAATAAGATAGCATTGACTATTTAGCGTTTAACGTCAATAGAATCTGCGAATCTGTGACATAAAGCTCATATTGCTTAAAAATGCTGTGAGACTTCTGGTACCTTAAATAATCCAATCTAATTGTATAATACGTCACACAAGAGAATCAACTCTACCAAATAACATTAATCAAATTAAAGAATTAGCACTCAGACTGGGGAATGTTAAAAAGGCATGACGTCCAACATCAACATGTTTTTAATTTGTAGTGATTTAAGCAAGCAATTTCGATGGTTCCTGACACGGTACTTTCATTTGTTTAATTACCAATAGGGAGAGACCATATATACTTTATTCTACTTTCTGCCATGCTATATCTTAGGGCACATTTTTTAGGTCACCACAAAAAAAAGAACTTTTTGTACACTCATTCTGAGAAAAATTTGTGACTAAAAGTAAAATAATTGAACTGAATAAGTAGTGGGAAAAAAAAAAGTGTTGTCACTACATGAATTCTGCTGTGATTAAAATTTTCATAAAAATATAATAATAATAATAATAATAATAATAATAATAATAATAATTTCTGACTAAAAATACTTTTAGTGGTAACCAATTTCACCACTACATACTGAGTTGCAAATGAAAGTATTATTAGTTGCAAATTACTCTTATATCTTTTAGTCAGAGGAAAATAAAATTATGACTAATTAAATTACTAATTGCTTACCACATTACCAAAAAAAAGATCACATTTAGTGACAAGTCTTTTAGTCCTAACAAATTTTTTTGAGACTAAAAGTGACATTTAGTTACAATAAATAATTTTATGTAACTAAAACATGATATTTAGCCACGAGTTGTCATTAATATCTTTTTAGTCACAATCTTTTATTTATTATTGCGAAATTTGTTATGACTAAAAGTACATTTAATCATAATAAATTGTCGTTTTTGTAACTAAAATTTTTAACCACGAACTTTTTAATCACGACGTGCATATAAAGAATGACATTCTTTTAGTCACGAATTTTTCATTTTTAGTCACGATTTTTTGTCACTAAAACTAAGGTTTTTTTAGTGCCAGGTGATATTGAGTTTTCGTAAGAAAGAAATATTATGTATTATATATATATATACATATATATATCGTGTATATACAATACATATTCGTGGAAAATGGACAGCCATTATATGAAAGTAATATTCCATTACTTTTTATTTGGAAGTAATATTACAAGTGTCTCATGGAAAAACTATACCTTGGCTAGCTCGCTAAAAACAATCAAATTCTGTTCTTGGCAAAGCATTTCTTGAAGTCACACTGAATTTGCTTTACATAAAATAATGATCATATATATGGTGCATGGAGAATTTATTTTGGATAGATTAACTTAATAAAGAATCTAACTAGTTGTCTTTGAATTGGGTTACACATCCATAAACAGAGGGGAACCTGTGTGATTTAGTACCAGATTAATGTATATAATATATATATATATATCATTACCAAATTTATATATATATATATATTTGTGCGTGTATATAAGAAATCATATATATAACTACATTAATTTTATTGGTGCATGCTTCAAATCTTAACTAATCAAGCATACATACCATCAAATTTAAATTAAGAAAAGGGACAAATAATGTATATCCTGACAAAGCAATTTATAGGTCATCCTTTCTTGACAGACACTAAAGGAGAAAGAAAGAGAAAGACAATTTAAATCGAATTGATCAACTTCAATGTGTGTATATATATATATATATATATATATATATATATATATATGGGGATAATAAATTAATTAACAACTACGTACCATAGACCAACCACTTTATATGTGCTGTTTCTACCAGTATTTTTTAAGTAGTATAAACGAAAAATATTCCATAATAATGTTGATATAATAATTAAAATAATTCCCTCTTCAACTTCCGATCTTCTATATAAATCCTACTAGGACATTTTTGCTTTCAACACAATCAAATCAATGCTTCTCATCTTCCTTTCGCAAATAACAGGTCCAGTCTTATTCTTAAACATCATCTCCTCCAACGTAATGACGATCGTGAATATGTATATATTTAGGTACTAATCTTATTATGGGGAAGGTGACAGAAGAGAGTGGGCACACATGGATCTTTTCTTCCATGAACCCTCGACCATGCTTGAAGCTATGCGTGCCCTCCCTCTGTCTGTCACCCCTCATCTATTCTCTCTTTTTCACACTGTTTTAAAAGTGTATTACACATTTATTTATCTGATAATTAACCATTCCCTATTTTAACACTTATTTATATAATGGATGCAATACTCTACTTTCTGCTGTGATATATATATATATATGCATGCTGACACAAATTTTAATTCATATATAATTAATGTCTATGTTGATCATTCCCATATATTGCATGGCTACGTTAATTTTCCTCCTTTTCTTCTCATTTTTCTTCTCATATTTGACTCTGCGGTTGTACAGTTAATACTAGATATTAATACTTTTTTGCTCCTTGCATATTTTATTTAAAAAAAAAGAAAATGAATTTTGCAATAATATAACATGTGTTACTTGCCACTTGTGCATCCATTGTTTGCTTTGGCTTTATCGACGCATTGTTTTCCAGATTTTGAAGAGAGCCAAGGTTTTCACTGGCACATTCCATTAATATATATATATATATATAGGTCGTCAATCCAATAGGTATTTTTTTTTTTACCTATGGGTAGGTATTTTTTTTTTAGCCGTTGGATCACCATCTAATGGTGATCTAATGACTATAATGAAGTGCATGAAAAGATGTGCATCATTAATGCTCTTTCTCTCTCTTACTTTTTACAATAAAATTGTGTATACTAAATTTTCATTGGTCAAATTGATACCTATGCATAGGTAAAAAAAAAAATACATACTGGATATATATATATACATGTTGTGCGGTCTAAGGACTAGATGATGGTCAATGCCAAAAAGAAAAAGTTAGCAACTAAGAGGACGTGACAGGTTGCACGAGTAAGTTAAGTGAGACCTTCTTCCGAGTAAGTCGAATGCGACCTCCCTCCGAATAAAGTATGACCTTCTTTGAACAAGTTAAGTGCAATCAGAATGAAAAGGAAATTAGACCAAGATTCGTCAAATGGGTAGTCTACAAAAAAAGGGAAACAAAAGATTCTCTTTTAAGATCGACCAGTCGTTTCATTTAAGTTATTACCCAGTTATATTGTTACTCAAATTGTATTTTCTGATTATATACTTATCTATTTTTATAATCGGGAAACATTGAACTGTCTTCACCTATATAAGGAGAAGATCAATGCGGCCGTGGGGGATTGGTTTTGGGAAAAACTTAAGGACTCACTTTCTGAACACATTCTGTACTCTCCAGTAATCTTCCAGAAAATAGTGAACAGCAGTGAATGTAAGCTCATTTTTTTTGGAACCGAACCACTATAAAATTCTTGTCTCTTTTACATGCTTTGATTGATCAATCATTTACACACATAAGCCACATCTTGCAATTTCTTAAATTCATTGTTGACAAAACCTCCGTCAATAATTGGCGCTAGTAAGAGGGCTATTCCGGCAAAAAAGTTTGTCAATTCCGCTTCTTTCAACAATGGTAAACACCAGAAACACTACCAGAAATATCGGAACTAGCTAAAATCATCCCCAAAGTACTGCTGCTGCACAGGTAGATCTTACTCAGGATCAGCCTGCCGTGACCGCACCGGAAAATATTGTCCAGAGACAGGATCGTATGGAGGAAGCACTGGTGAATCTTCAGCAAATTACAAGTCGGATTAATAACTCTCTACGACGACTTGCTGAGGGACAAATGCTAACTCTACCATAGCACGAACGTCCCAGAGAACGTCCTACTCAATAACCTGAGAAAAGAATTCAGATCCTAGAGACAGAGAGCCGCGACCAGCATAAAGCCCGGCAGGAGCGTCATAGAGCTCGCACTTCCAAGGGAAAAGGTAAGGTCACAGACTTGCCCCTGGAATCCGGAACTGAAAGTTAAAGCACAAATCGTAATCGGTAACAACCTTCTTGGAGAGTGACCATCAATCGTGATGGTCTAAAAACGAGTAAAAACGACAATCGAGGAGTGTCTTTGAAAGGATTAGTTGGGAATCTCGACAGAATCCTACTAACCTGAGACAATATCTAGAACAGTGATGAAGTCAAGAACAATCCACATCGCATCTCAATGACCGAAGTCGATCTCATCGCACTATTTCAATGGAAACCACTAAAGGTCGCAGCAGACCTTGCCTGACCAATCTGCTTTAAATCGCGATAACAACCAAGGGCCACCCCTACCACCAGCAAAAGATAATATTCTCCCTCTCCCTCCGAATGTCAATATTCACAATTTGAGGATCGCATTAGATACACTTTCCGGCTACGACGATGAAGTCATTGATAGGTATCGTCAATCGCTATTCAGTGAGGAGGTTCGAGCTGCTGCTTTACCTACCGGATTCAAACTTTCCACCATAAATACTTTCGATGGGAAAACTGATCTGCAGGATCATATGGATCACTTCAACGACTTGATGGAACTACATCGCGTCGATGATCTCACACGTTGTAGGTGTTTTGCTGTAACTCTCACAGGAGCAATGAAGAAGTGGTTCCGAGGACTCAAGTCCGACTCAATCTCGTCCTGGTAACAACTCCAGACTGCATTCTTGAGGCAATTCTAGGCTGCGAAGAATTTCACTGTTCCACTGGTCAGTCTGTCTGCTATTCGGCAAGGTCCGGAGGAAACTCTATGATCTTACCTAAATCACTTTACCTCAGAATTGGCAAAGGTCAACAACCCATCTGAAGGAGGAGTTTTAAATCTAATGATGGCTGGGGTGCGACCGGAAACTAAACTCTGGGAAGATTTACTTGAGCGAGAATGCATAACCCTTGAAGACTTCTATCGTAGAGTTGGTCGACATCTAAGGGTGGAATCTTCACGCGAAAATCTTTGTAAGGTCACAAAGGAAGGAAGGAAGGATGCTGCTAAAGATGCGACCACAAACAACAATAATAATGAAAGGTCGAATAAAAGGAATAATAAACAAACAATTGAAAAGTAGCCCTAATAGAAAAAACAGGAGGTTCCAAAAGCTCCCATGAGGTTCAACAACTATACTGAACTAAACGTACCCATAGATCATATTTATGCGGTCACGAACTAGTAGGAGAGGTATCTTCAACCGGAACCGATGAAAAGAGATAGAGCGAGGTGCAACCCCAACAAGTACTGCCGGTATCACAATGACATTAGACACGATACCAATAACTGCTTTGCTTTGAAAGATGAAATCGAAAGATTAATTAGAGAAGGGCGGCTGCGGTAGTACACTAAACTGAACAATGAAAAGCGAGAAGAAGACTGTCAGTGACCTCCAGAAATTCAACACGAGGTGTGAACTATTTTTGGAGGCCTGCACATTAGTGGAAATTCGAAGAGAGCGCAAGATAGGTACGCACGAGAAACGCGACAACAACCATTAACTAATGTCATGCATCTCGAGCAGTGACCACGAAAGCTTCAACGGGTATCAGATATGGATATTACTTTCACAGAGTAGGATACTATGGAGGTCCATTACCCGCACAATGATGCGTTGGTCATAAAGATCAACTGTGGAAGCACGCAGCTATGGCGAGTATTGGTTGATAATGGTAGCACTGTCGACATCCTGTACTATGACACCTTCAAAAAGATGGGGTTAACTGAAAGCGACCTAAAGCCTACTTTTACCCCACTCTACGGATTTACTGGTAACAACATAATGCTCAGGGGCATGATTGAGTTAATGGTCAACGTTGGAACCTATCCTAGGGTTTCGACGGTAATGACCCAATTCTTAGTTGTAGATGCCCTCTGCATTTAATGCTGTATTAGGAAGACTGACACTGAGAGAACTTCGAGTAGTAACTTCGATCTATCATCTCACTATGAAATTCCCAACTCAACAAGGAGTAGGCGAGGTGTGTGGCAACCAATATGATACGAGGACTTGTTATAATAACTCAATACAGCTCGCAACAAAAGATATGAAACCTCGCACAATGATGGTCCAGCTACAAGGAGAAGCAGCAAGGAAAGCATCAGAAGCATCAGGCGAAGCGTCATGCAGAATGTCAATCGATGACCTCGACCCTCGAGAAATTGATGGTGAGGTCAAAATTGGACCTATAGAAGACTTGGAAGATTTTTCAATCGATAGGTCTTTGAAGGTTCTTAAAATCGGAGCGAAGTTTCAAGAACCCATGCGAGCTTCATTAATCGTTTTTCTGAAATCAAACTTGGATATCTTCGCATGGCAACATTCGGATATGGTAGGGATTGATCCGAATATCATATGTCACCACCTCAATATAGATACGACGAGAAAGCATGTGCGGCAAAAAAGAAGAGCCATAAATCCAGAATGTTACGTCGCATTGAAAGAAGAGGTAGAGAAGCTGCTCGAGATTGGATTCATTAGGAAATCTTTCTATCCAAATTGGCTTGCAAACCCAGTTTTAGTAAAGAAACCCAATGGAAAGTGGAGAACTTGTATCGATTTCACTGACCTCAATAAGGCGTGCTCGAATGACAGTTTTCCCCTTCCAAGATTCGACCAACTCATAGATGCGACGTCGGGACATGAACTGTTAAACTTTATGGACGCATATTCTGGATATAATTAAATCCCCATGTACGAGCTTGATGAGGAGCATACGTCGTTCATCACTGACCGAGGGTTGTACTATTACAAGAAGATACATTTTGGACTCATCAACACGGGAGCGACTTATCAGCGTCTTGTCAATATGATGTTTACAAAGCAAATTGACAAGACAATGGAAGTATATGTTGATGACATACTGGTAAAATCGAAGGGAGCTGAAGATCACATCAAGCATCTTGATGAAATGTTCAATATTCTTCNTCGACCAACTCATAGATGCGACGTCGGGACATGAACTGTTAAACTTTATGGACGCATATTCTGGATATAATTAAATCCCCATGTACGAGCTTGATGAGGAGCATACGTCGTTCATCACTGACCGAGGGTTGTACTATTACAAGAATATACATATTGGACTCATCAACACGGGAGCGACTTATCAGCGTCTTGTCAATATGATGTTTACAAAGCAAATTGGCAAGACAATGGAAGTATATGTTGATGACATACTGGTAAAATCGAAGGGAGCTGAAGATCACATCAAGCATCTTGATGAAATGTTCAATATTCTTCGAAAATATCAGATGAGGCTAAACCCGGGGGAAGAATTGTATTTGGGGTAGGATATGAAAAATTTCTGGGGTTCATGGTCAACCAGTGTGGAATCGATATGCAATCCCTCCGTAAACCCAAAGACGTTCAAAGCCTAGTGGGAAGAGTGGCTGCATTAAGTCGATTTATATCTAGGTCAACAGATAAGTGCCAACCATTCTTCGAAGTACTAAAGGGTTCGAAGAGGTTCGAGTGGACGGAAGAATGGGAGCAGGCATTTCGAGAATTGAAAGCACACTTAGGTTCTCCTCCTCTCTTGTCAAAGCTAAACCCGGGGGAAGAATTGTATTTATACCTCACTGTTTCTAAATATGCGACAAGTGCTGCGTTAATTCGAGAAGAAGAAAAGATACATCGACCGGTAAATTACGTAAGTAAAAGATTGCTCGATGCCGAAGCAAGATATCAAGAGATGGAGAAGTTGGCATTAGCACTCATCGTCGCATCCAGGAAGTTTTGACCTTATTTTCATGTGCACTCCATCAAAATTTTCACGAATTTTCCGTTAAAGCAGGTTTTGCAAAAACCGGAAGCTTCAGGATGACTACTCAAGTGGGCAATTGAGTTGAGTCAGTTTGACATCAATTTTCAACCCCGCACTGCGATTAAAGGGCAAGCTCTCACAGATTTCATTGCAGAATTCACATATGATATCAATGTTCCCATAGAGGTAATCGAAAAACCTACTACAGATTTATCAAAATTGTGGAAACTTTACGTTGATGGATCGTCGAACGAGAATAGAGCCGGTGTGGGCTTAATGTTAATCAGTCCTGAAGGGCACAATATTTATTGTGCACTTCGCTTCAAATTTTTAGCATCAAATAATGAGGTAGAATATGAAGCACTGATAACTAGGCTAAAGCTCGGACGAGAAATGAAGGTCAAAATGATTGAGGTATACAGCGATTCCCAGCTGGTCATTTGTCAAATAATCGGTGATTATCAAGCAAGAGGAGAAAAAATAATGGCTTATTTAAAGGAGGTACGAAGACTCTTCTCGATATTTACTGATGAGGACATCATGGCGGTCAAGACTCGTGGTCCAGTACAAGTTCCTATTGGTCAAGTGACGAGGGCTCGAGCTAAAAGATTCAAAGAAGAGCTGAATAACTTAGTTCGGAGAGTCCTACAATCAGAAGAAAATATGTTCACTACTGAAGGTAAACAAAGGTTGGTTCTACTCATCCAAGTCGATCCGGGAGAGAACTAATCAACCATACACGTCCATTGAACCATTGCAAGTCTAATCCATCATACATGGTGGAATTATAATTTGATGTAGACGTGCTTTCTTTGTAATTTTATCTTTAATTTCTGAGTGTTTCTAAGGTTATGTTAGACTTGTTTCTTCTTTTTCGTCATTAAGAGTAGATTAGTAATTTTACATTCAAAACCCTAGCAGGGTATATATGTGCTGCCTACATCAGAATGACCAGTTTTTTTCACATTAATGAAAGAGAAAAAGTTTTTCTTCTTGAGTTCTTGAAGGGACTTTTTCTGAACTCATCAAGGGTATCCTTGTGGCGTTCAATCCGACTTATCAAACGGATTCTCCATCCTGTTTGTGGCGTCTTCACCATACCAAGGTTCTTGCTTCTGCTAAGCAATGGGTCGCGGTTCTTCTATCAAAACTTGAAAGATCTTGGGGTTGTATTTCCAGATTTTAGTAACGGGTTTCGTCACATCATTGGCGAGGTTCATATCAATTGGTATCAGAGCCTAGGTTCATCAGGTTTGAATATGTTTGCATCCTTTACAGTTTAAAAAAAAAAAGGGAATCATAATCTTTGCTTTCTAGGTTTGCCAGACCTGTTGTTATTTGTTTTCTAGTTACCTATCGTCCTTAAGTTCCGATTCTCTTTTGCTCTTTGCACGTTTCTGCAACTTCAAAAGAAAGAAAGGAAAGAGAGGAGAAAACAAGAGGGTCCAAAAAAAAAAGAGTACCAGAATCCTTCTT
>JXTB01000053.1:1305348-1315745 GCA_002914805.1 Parasponia andersonii
AACTACCTTCTTGCTGATGAGAGATTGGTGGCGATGCAGCGTCTGAAGAGGATGCTTCCGAGACTATAGGTGTGGCAGGTGCTTTTCGTTTCCTGAGTTTTGAAGATGAGGCTCCCTTTTCCTTCTGTTTCCTCGGCTTCTTCTTCGAGCTCGAAGGTTTGGTTGGACGGTTAGTAGAATCAAGGAAGGCAGCTCCCCTTGGAAGCAGTCCGCAAGCAACTAAGTTCTTGGTCGTCCAAAGCTTCTTCCAATCAAACTATTCGATCGGAAGGTTATTTATTTTATATACCCTTGCGAGCTGCTCTCTGGAGAATCCTGGTCATTCTCTGTTATCTGCGATGACATACGAGTGCGATCAGAATAATATATTTATGTAGAAAAGGCGATAAGCTGAAAGTTACCTACTAGGGTTCTGAAAGCAGCCGTTATCCGCGTAGTCAAAGTGAAAAAATGGATTTTTCCATTTTTCCATGTTGTTGTGAATCCCGCAGGTAGTTTTTATTGCTTGGTTCGACCACTTGCTCGCATAAAAGAAGCCAAAGTCTGATGAGTTTGATTTCACTTGGTAAAACCAAGCGAACTCTTCAGGAGTAGGGGTCTCTAAGCCTAGTTTATGGTATAGTATGTATAGACCTACCATGTATCTATAAGTGATTAGAGTTAGTTGAAAATGGACGACTCCATAATAATCGACGATTGATTTTATATAAGGATGAAGTGGGAGGTGGACACCACATCTAAGAACTGAAATTGAGAATGAGGCAATTCTGCGAGGAGGTGTGTGTGGTCGATTGAACTATGTGGGAAGGCATAGAGGGACGTCGATTTTATAGTTGCAAATGATTTTTCTGAGCTTGTTTGTTGAACAGCTCATCTTTACATTGGTACATGACTAATCTCCCTCTACATATTGATAACCCGATGCGAACGCAGGGGCATCTTTGATATGTCGAGGCCATTGGTCTTAAGGAAGGTCACCTATGCGAGGACTACTTTGCCTGACCTCGGTTATTTCCACTTCAGATTCTGGCTCAAGGTAGTCTTTGAGGTTTATAGAGCTAACGCTGGTATTGGAAGATTCTCTTGAAAATGCATTCCCTTCCCTAAAATCCTCACTACTAGACATCTGAAAACAAATATGGATGGATTTAGTCCTATGCGAGCATCAGGGATCTTAGCTATATGCGAGCAGTTTTGGGGTCTTATCCTAGGGATGCATCAACAAGCTACTCATCGAATTTTTTCTAATCGATCTACAGATTTATAAAAATTGTTCGAGCAGTTCTTTGATAATTCGTCACTCGACTGACTATGGTTTTCAAAAAATAAGGTTTCAGATCCTAAAATTCTTCTACGAGTTCGTCTGTCTGTCAGTCATCTATAGAGTATATTCTATAAATTAATGGAGGATTTCTAAAAAATTTCTATTTTACAGTCTATCCGAATATGGGATGGGTTTATATTCAGAATATTTAAGCTCTACGGTTTGTTCCTATTTTCTAAAAATAGGATCTGTAAATGAGAGTTCTGGAAAAATCGAAGAACAAGAGAGAGAGAATATATACTAACCTTTCTTCAAAGACGGAGGGACCAAGATGACGTATAAAGGATTGTGATGATAACTTCGTCGGAGAAGATGATAAAGCTGTGCGAGCTGAGAAACAGAACAACGCCAGAAGGATTGCTCTGTGGACACTTCGGGTTTCAGGAAAGAGAAGCAGGAGGCGATAGGGTTTGAGTAATGTAGAAGAGGCGGAGTGATTTTCGATATATATGTTCCTGGCATCGCCAAATCACAGTCGTAGATCAAGGTATTTAATTTTCAGATCCAAAGACCGAAATTCACGCGGGAGTTGATCTTCCGAAATTAAATCGGTATCTTTTCAAAATTTGAAACGACTTGATTTAAGACAACAGCTGGCTTCATCACTGTCATTGTTTCTGCTCAAAAAATGGAAAAGTCTCCTCGAGTTTTGCTGAGAAAATGTGACACGTGGTTTCATCTGTTAGGAGAAGGTACATGTGGTCCTGAAAAGATATGATTTGAGAATTGACGACTCTTCGAAGATCTCGAGATAATGTCATGACGTCGCATTTATGAGCTCGCACTTAATAGAAGGAAGCTTCATTTTTTCCTAAAAAACTAATGGAGCTGGGGGGCAATTGTTGTGCGGTCTAAAAACTAGATGATGGTCAATGCCAAAAAGAGAAAATTAGCAACTAAGAGGACGTGACAGGTCGCATGAGTAAGTTAAGTGCGATCTCTTCCGAGTAAGTCGAATACGACCCCCCCCCCCCGAATAAAGTGCGACCTTTTTTGAACAAGTTAAGTGCGATCAGAACGAAAAGGAAACTAGACCAAGCTTCATTAAACGAGTAATCTACAAAGAAAGGGAAACAAAAGATTCTCTTTCAAGATTGACCAATCGTTTTATTTAAATTATTACCTAGTTATATTGTTACTCAAATTGTATTTTCTGATTATATAATTATCCGTTTTTATAATCGGGAAACACTGAACTACCTTCACCTATATAAGGGGAAGATCAATGCAGCCGTGTGAGATCGGTTTTGGGAAAAACTTAAGGACTCACTTTCTGAACACACTCTGTATTCTCTAGTAATCTTCCAAAAAATAGTGAACAGTAGTGGATGTAAGCTCATCCTTAAAGTATTGCTCGGCCACCCAATTATTAAAAACTACCAAGCTCTAACTAGCCCAGAAAATTTACCATGGCCGGAAGGAAGATATGATGGAAGGAGAGCTATATTATCTAGGAAAAGGAGAGAATAGAGGAATGAGATATCACCCTTATGTTTGGTCTAAGAGAAAGAGAGAAGACCAAAAGTATTCCCTTGTTTGGTAGGAGGGAGAGAAATAGATGGAATATTGTGAAGATATTAATTATTAAATAGCTACTCTACTATAATTATTAAATAGCTACTCGATTTACTAGTGAAATTTCCTCCTAAAATCTCTACTACTTGGAGAGGAATAAAATTAGTTAAGTTGAGAATTTGAAATTTATTCTCTAATCATGTCTTTCCTAAAATCATTCCTATCAAATAAGTAATTTACCCCAAACTCATTCATTAATCCCTTAATCTTTTCCTTCCTTCTATTTCTCCCTCTACCAAACACACTAATTATGTGTCATGTACTTGTAGACTATACTAATAGTATGACTATGGAATTTAATTTACTATTTTGATAATCGTTCAGTATACAGTATACTGTAAGGAGTTTGCAAATATAAAACATGAAATTGGTAAAAATGGAAGAGTCTACCTCAATTTTAAACTTTTGCAACTAATGATCAACTCCACATGACTTCACCTAAAACAATTAAAAAAAATTGAATATGTTAATTTCTAAAAACTACACAACAATCAATTAAAATTCCATAAATTTAGATTAAATGACACTAAGGATGGAAAAAAAAATATAACTTACAATATGATTTCTAGTAAATAAACATGAAATTGGTAGAAATTGATATAACACACTTTCAATTTGAAATTTTTTACAACTAAATGACTTTATACTTCATCTAAAATAAATTAAAAAAAAATTGTGTGTATCAATACCTCCAATCAATAAAATAATAAACTATAACATCACAAATTTGGATTAATTTGCACTAAAAAGAGCAAAACATACCCCAAAAAAATGATTTTTAGTAAATAAATAGTTTTACTAATATTTACAAGAGTAAATATTGTCAATGCATACACAAGAGATTCTCATTTGATAAATTAGGATTCTAAATTCAAACTCTCTCAAATATAACTTGAAACATGAAATTTATACAAAATAATTAGTCAAAATAATGGTTAAGACAATGTATATTCTAATTTTAGTGATAAAAATGAGTTTAAAAATTTAGATATACTTTGTTTGCCAGAAAAAAAAATGGTAAAAATGAGGAAAGAGAGAGAGACTTGGCTGTAGCTAGAATTAAGGAGGAGGTGCAGAATGAAGCTAGGCTTGGGGTTTTTTGGGGCCTTTTATATAGGACTCTTTGCTTGGCACCTATTAGGCGCCAAGATACACTTACCGCGGTGCCTATTGGGCACTGTGTATTCCCCACATAACATTACCTGGTAGGTGTCGTTAAAATGAAAAATACCACGGTGTCTAAAAAGGCACCGTGATAGTGAATCCGTTTATCACGGTGTCTAAAAGGTACCGTGATAGTGACCAACCTATTACGGTGTATCCGTACACACACCGTGATATGTTATATCTTTTGTAGTGATTTATCTCTCATAAAAATAAGGAAAAAAGAAAATTAATTCATTTTGAACTAAGACATAAAGCTGGTTGTTGATTATCCATCTACAACGTATCCATTTGACAATAGAGAAATTTAAAAAAATAAAAAGTTATACAGCTAAACAAAATTTGTTAAGATTCATAACTTGATGACTTTTATATGCGTCGATATATAAATGCTCTTTCACTGAGATTTAATTTTGTTCTTATATTATAACAGCTAAAAAATATGTCATTTGAAATGTTGTTAAAATTTCCATATATGTTTATGCATAGAATACTGTGGAGGTAGGGATTAAATGAATTACATATTGCCCGAGGGCAAGCAAAGTCGTATGTACAGTATAGTGTCAAAAATCTATTGCCCCGAAACTTGGTGGCTATGAATATTAAATTTTATAGCTAAATTGTTTTAGCTACAATTTTTTTAAATTTAGCTACAAAAATCAAACGTTTGTTGTAGTGAGTATAGTGTCAAAAATCCGTTGCCCCGAAACCTGGTGGCCATGAATATTGAATAAGTGGTGACATGATATACGAGTTTAACCTATCATGAACAAGTCACAGCTCTCATATTAATGTGTATATAAGGACTTAGTGGAGAAAATATGGCATAACCTTGTCAATGATCAAACATGAATTTATAGAGTTTACAATATTCTAAAAATAAAAAGATAAATCTAAAAGATTGAAAATCAAATATAAAACTAACAAAAATTATTTAAAAGAATAATTACTAAATCTAAACAAATGACTAAATCCAATCAATTTGAATTAAATAATTAAACGAATCGTGATTTCCTTTATCAGTATTAAGTGCCCATTGTCCAAGCATGGAAAATCAATTGAGACTTAAGTGCGCTCTCCTTAATTCTAAGGCTATCTTTTTTCTTTTTTTCTTTTTCTTTTGGAAACAATTCTAAGGCTATCTTTGGTTTTTTTTTTTAAAAAAAAAAAAGGGAAGGAAATTAAAGGAAAAAGGAAAAAGGGGAAATTGCGGGTTAATTTCGGATTTTTTTTTTAAAAAAATTAATCAAATTGAAAATTATCTTTCTCTCTGTTTAGCTCCCTTCTCGTTCTCTCTTTCCCCGCCACCGCAGGCCTGTTTGATGATTTATTGAAAAGTTAACAAAAGAAAAAGAATCAACCATGTTGAGTGAAGCATTTTTAATTTAATTTTTTTAAAAAATTTATACAAGCACGCAATACACACAAGCAGAGAGAATCCAAAAGTCTCTAAATCCCACAAAACCTCAACACAAGCGTCATAATTTATGAAAGTCAACTTTCCCTAAATCCCTCAAAACTCCACACAGAACTCTGTAATTTAACACAAAAAGAAGGTTAGGATTCAATTTTTACCACCCGACTCAAATGACATTATATTAAATAGGAAAATTTGAAAAATTCAAAAACAAAACTAAACTAAACAAAGATAATGTTAGGTTTAATTTTCAGATATGACCAAACTAAATAATTTTATGTTATAACACGAAGTATAGATATTATAATAACGGAAGATAAAAATAACACACTGATATTTTTATTTCGTTCAGTTATTTTAATAGCCCACGTTTAAGGGATCACAGAGAATTTAGTAAAATTTGAATGAATACAAATATTAATTTCACTCATACATTAAAAAGACTCCTCTTTTCACAATGTGAATGTATTTGTTCACTAATATTTTGTCTAGCGAACACCACTCGTCTTAAGTTGATTTCATACACTAAAATCCCTTTAATGTCATGAAGTCAATCTTCTCCCAAAGATAATCAGTACAGGATACCTAAGTCTAAAAAAAGGCTAAAAGAAAAACCTTTCCTTTACAATTGAAATACAAAATTTGGTCTTTACCTAGAGCCACACTTGAGTGACCTTTAAATAGAGATGGAAAGTCTTCACACGTTAAAGTATCAGCAAAACAACTATTAAGAGCATTAATATTGATTAAAAATTTGCACGATCAATCAAATATATTTCCAAATTTAGAAAACTGATTTGAAAAATAAATATTGACTCAACACTCAATTAGCATAGTCATATTGTAACATATAAGGAAATTTACAGATTCTCTTCTTAAAATTGACACCACAGGTATTACACGTTTTTGATTGCTCATAAATCAATCGTAATCAATCAAATCTATCAAGAATCAAAAGAAAAACATTAAGGAAACTTCCACATCAATTATTTAATTAAAATCTCTTATTTGGGGGCATTTTTTTTAATCCAAATGTGAATAACTTTTATAGATAAATTGGGTAACTATCTAATATTTATAAATCTGTTCACGTACATGATTGGTACACAAGATCACATCGAATTAGTAAATAATCATATTAATGAATATATTTGTAAAAATAAAATATCTTGCGATGCAAATATCAACATTAATTATTTCCAAAACAAATATTCAATCACTAATAATCAATATAATGAGATTTTCATGATTAGCAATCAAATAATTTGTAACCTAATATATATATTAGGTAAATATTGAAAAACTTCATGAGATCAAATCTCTTGTCGCATATTGTACCAGTTGTCACATATTATAACATAATTAGTAAATCAGTCATAATAGAAAATGAAGTTGTCAACAGATTTACTCTTTCAGATAATATTATCTGTTAAATGAAACAAAGATTCGAATCTAAAACACCAATCAAACAACTAAATGCAATCAAAACACCAAAATTACGATCTAGCATAATTAACACTAGTTTGAGGAACTTCGGGTGCTTCGGGCTTTCTCGAATTCTCAGTTTCTCTTCCTTGAGGCATTTCCCTACCTCGGAAGAAAACGCAATTTGGGTTAAATTGAAGATCCCTCAATAATGGTAGAAGAGAGCGGAAGAGAGAGATGAAAAAATTTAAGCCATTGTTCTCTCTAAAAAATTTAAATTTAATTTAATTTAATTTTTCAAATAATAAATTTATAGAGAAAATATTGAAAAATAGCTGACCCGTCACTATTATTTCCGTCAAAGTTATACATGGAATAATTAAAATTTGATAGAATGACCAATTTCGTAACAAACGAATGATAATAGTTCAGTGGACAAAAGTCTATATAGACTATAATTAGAAGGAAAAAAATTGTGTTTTTTCCTATTTTAAAGTTACTATTTTACTTTTTTATTATTATTATTATCTTAAGATTAATATATAAAGATAATTTAGTAAATTCGATTCCTACATTAATCAAACAAAATATTTTCCCTTCATTTAAAGGGAGAAAATTTTTTTTGGACCCACCAATTTTTTTCCCCCACTTCGGGTGTAATTGCAGATGAGTTTGAGAATGAGAAAAGTACGGTCTTGTAATATCATACTATCATAGTGGCATCTTCGGTTACCGAGCTTCGTTATGTTCTGCTGCTTCTGCATTAGTAATATTATATCTATTGTGATTATCAAATCCACGCATAAATTTCTTGGATCTCTCTTTTATTGTTATTACCGTTTGGGGAAATTCTCATGTTGTTTGGTTGTACCTATGTACGCCGTTGTATTGCTATTGCTGTTGTATTAATACTGCCAATTGGCCATTTAGATCAAATAAATTCAGAGTAGTGATCCATTGTGAACCGACCAATACTAGTGACATTTATTAAGGGTCCAGAAAAATAACGTTATTGGGAAAACTGGTCCACACAATAAAACTATTCAGAAAATAACATCAACATGACCCGACATTTACTTTACACTTTTTAATTTGTCTCCCATACTTAGCTGTAAAGGGAGAGAGGCAGAAGTGTTTGATAACCCTTCATCCATGTGCAGCACCACATATACACTGTACACGTCCTCTTCATAAATTATATATATATAGGTGTGGGATCCGTTTCCGAACCTTAAGCCACGAGGATCGTACATGATTTCACAATCGGTCATTGGGCCATCCAGGATTAGGGCCGAGTCCATCACTGATCCCAGACGGTTTGGCCCATTCAGACCCCAACAGTTTCGACAGCTGGGGGTCGGAAGCCCCAAAGGTCTGCCGTCTGAGAACGGCGACCCCTACCTCGACAGCTGGGGGTCGGAAGCCCCAAGGGTCTGCGATCTGGGAACGGCGGCCCCCTACCTCGGCAGCTGGGGGTCGGAAGCCCCAAAGGTCTTCAGACTGAATATAACGGAAAGCAACCCATGGCTCCAGACCCAGACAGAGCATTTAATGCGATTCTGGGTAGGTGTGTGCGCAGGGACAAGCCGTCCTGACAGAACGGCGATTTGCCCAAATCTTACTCCCGACAGATTGAAACCGTAGGAGGCGGCGACAATCAGGCTACGGTAGCACAGAGGAGATCACAGAAATCTCGGCCCGTGACTGTTAAAAAAAGATCTTAAGGTGAAAGGTACTCATTCCTGAGATAGAGAACCAACAGTTTCACTATCTCAGGACTACATATATAAAAGCCGTGCGTTTCCGAGAGGGGAGGTGGGCACAAAAAAACTGATATATATATTTAAAACAGTCTGTGAACAAAAAGAAAAGAGACAGAGATCCATAGAAAAAGACATAGATATTCGTACTGAAATTTTTCTCCTTGCTACCAAACACAAAGATAAACCACTGACTTAAGTATCGGAGAGTTTTTGCAGGTAGCCACCCCCGCCTCTTCGATCTTGCTTGGAGTTCAGAGAGCTTTGAGACAGCAAGGACACGTGGACAGTTGGAGAATCCAGCGTCAGCAGTAGAAGACACGTGGACGGCTGGTGAAAAACCGCTCCAACAGTTTGGCGCCGTCTGTGGGAAGAGGTTGAGCGTGGAAAAGAGAGTGAGAAACTCGCAACCACGCCCTCCCCGAACAAAAAAGCCATACAACGTCTGATGGCACCTTCAAGAATGACAACTAGGAGCACCCGTCCTGATGCCGAAGGAAGCTCCCGAGATGAACGACCAGATCTGGGGTAGAAGCTGGATCAGATGCTCGCCGCCCTGGTAGAAGCAAACAGAAAGGCAGAGATGGCCCACGAGGCCGTCCTGGGTCTAAGGGATGAAGTCGCAAAGGTACGCAGAGATAATGCTCGCCTCGAGGGTTTGCTGGCAAGTGAAGATAGGACCGAGCGGACGGAAGATTTCGACGAAGAAGTCCAGCAAGAGTTCGGAAGCCAACCGCGGGGAGAGGCTGCCGCCCCGTCCGGGTCACGAATGCAGGGGGTACAGCAAAGCTAGTCAAGACCTTTCCAAACCAGGGGGGCAATGGGCGGAAGACACCATGAAAGCCCTGGGGATACGCCCCCCGACTGGAAGCAAGAAATGATGGCAGAGTTAGGAAAGAGACTCGGCAACCATCATAGTCAGACCCCCGACGATCTGGTAGAACAAACCGTGCGAGACATCAATCGGACGGCCTTCGCTGACTGGATCCAGATGGAACCAAGGCCGAGAGACTTCACGACCCCGACCTTCAGGCCGTTCGAGGGGAAAACTGACCCCCTCGACCACATATACCACTTCCAGCAGAAGATGGCTTTAGAGACCAGGGACGAGGCTGTAACCTGCAAAGTTTTCTCTATTACCCTTGTGGGACCAGCACTGTTATGGTTCAGGCAGCTCCCGGAAAAGTCCATAAATGGGTTCGAGGACTTCTGCAGACTTTTCCTGAGGCAATACGCAGGTGTCAGAAAACAGCAAAAAACCATGCGAGACCTGGACCGTTTGGAACAGGCCGCGAATGAATCCCCGCGAGAGTACCTCTCGCGTTTCCTCGAAGTCATGTCGCTGGTCCATAATGCAGACTCGGTCCAAGCCGCAGGCTCGTTCGTCCGGAGCCTGCAGCCGAGATCAATGCTATCGGACCACCTCCTTCTAAACTTACCATACGACATGGCGGACGTCTAGGCCAAGTCGGAAGGGGTGTTCAGGGTACTGGAAAGCCGCCAGAAGGCGCCTAAGACTTCTGCTACAGTAACGACGACACCAATGCAACCCCCGGCCCCACAAGGGATGAAGAGGCCCCTACTGGGCCAAGGGCCGGCCCCGAAGCAAGAAGTCCCGGCGCGAGACGGTTTGGAGGGAGGCAAGAGGAGGAAGACAACCCGTGATCCTCTACCCAAGTACGAGCTCAACACGCCGATCGACGTGATATACCTCCAGAATAGGGACAGGGGC
>JXTB01000053.1:1333035-1376803 GCA_002914805.1 Parasponia andersonii
AATGAAACAAAAAAGTTTAAGAAGGGTTCTGGTACTCCCTAGGACGTCCAGTTTCTTCTTCTTTTTTTTTTTTTTTTAGAACTCTCTGGGTTTCTCTTCTCTTTTCTTTTTCTCTCCCTAGGATGTTGCAGAAGGTGTACGAAGTGCACAACAGAATTGGAAATTAAAGACAACAGGTATCCAGAATTGAATAACAATAAATCTGGAAAACTTAGCAAGTAAAGAACACGATTTTGTTTGTTTTTTTTTTTAAAACTGTAATGGATATAAACATATTCAAACCTGATGAACTTAAGCTCTGAGACTAACTGATATGAACCTCGCCAACGTTGTGACGAAACCCGTTACCAAATCTGGAATGCACCCAAGACCTTTCAAGTTTGATGGAGACCGCGACCCGTTGCTTAACATGTAGCTTAACTTTGGTATGTTGAAGACGCCACAAATGGGATGGAGAATCCGTTTGATAAGTCAAGTTGAACGCCACAAGGAATTCCTTGATAAGTTCAGAACAAGTTTCTTCAAGAACTCAAGAAGAAAAACTCTCTCTTTTCATTAATATGCAAAATCTGGTCCACGAGTCTTGACCGCCCTGATGTCCTCATCTACTTCTGCTCTTAATAATTGGTTTACAATGTATATGTCGCTCTTCTCCTCTTTAACCTAGTTGTGGCTCCTTATTCCTCCCTCTATATCCTCACAATCTTTCTTGTAATCTCATGCTTGAAGTTATCACACTGTCTAAGGAGTTGAAATTCTAAGAGCAGGAAAGAAGAAAAGGATAAAAGTTAAAAAAATAGAAAAAAGACTTGGCGGTAAGATGGAGGACGGAAATCCGCGAAATGGGTATGTAATTTATATGTTCAAATGTTATGGGTACTGTTTGAAATGGTTTTTAACTGAGTTTCGATATGTTACGAGCATAATTTATACATTAAAAGTTGTTTTCTGGGTCTGGGATTATCTGCAAAAGTCTGGATTTCTCAAAAAATAAGACTGCCTCACGATAAGCATCGAATTTTCGATGTAATTTCGACCATATTTCGATGAAATCTGAGATGTAAGAATTTCGTCGACTATATTTCGATTATAATTCGATGGTAGTCGAATTTTCGACCTATTTTTGATTACTATTTCGATTATTGTTTTCGATCAATTTCAATGTATTTCGATTATAATTTTGACCAAATTTTGATGAAGTCTGAGATATAAGAATTTCGTCGACTATATTTCGACTATAATTCGATGGTAGTCGAATTTTTGACCTATTTTCGATGACTATTTTCGATTATTTTTTCGATGACTTTTTCGATCAATTTCGATGTATTTTGATTATAATTTCGACCAAATTTCGATGAAGTCTGAGATTTAAGAATTTCATCGACTATATTTCGACTATAATTCGATGATAGTCGAATTTTCGACCTATCTTCGATGACTATTTTGATTATTTTTTTCGATCAATTTCGACCAATTTTCGATGGCTACAAAATATAGATTCTTCCTTTTACATTTTATGATTTTTTCTGTTGAATCTAATTTCTTTTTTTTGTTTCATCTGTAGAGTCACGTTTCAACATCATAGTTTTGTATAACGGTGAATGGATGTTTTCGTCAGAGAAAATATTATGGTCTTAACTGTAGCCACCTCAGCTAGTTGTAATTCTTTCACTCTTGGAGTTTGCTGCTCTTCAGGAGTGTGCTCTTTAGTGGGAGTCCATATGACAACATCTTCACCTGGCAGATACCCTTCAGGAAGGACATCCGACTGGGTGGCCTCAGATTCAGAACCAGTTAGCTGCCGATGTGCTTTGATTTCCTCCATCATCTTCAACAACCTATCAAGTTTATCATTGACAATCACCTGGTTTGCCTTCAGTTCAGTCTGGTTTGCCTTCAACTCAAGATAGAACTTATGTGAACGAGGCACGTCATCTAATGGTTTCTCCTCTACTTTGTTTGTGGGAGCGTCAAAGATACCCGCCTCCTCTGCAGCTCGCTTTGCTTTAGCTGCCTCCTTCTTGTTCTCGTCCTCGTCCTCAACATCAATTCCCTCTTCCTCAATTCCAATACTGCTGAGGCTATGGTGTGGATCGTGATATATATGTTCATAGAATTCTTTCTCAGCCTCCCGTGGATTCAATAACGCCTTTGTGACAAGCTGCAAGATAGTTCAAAATAAAGTTCAATCAACTTATGAATTTATAAAATTAATTATATAGAATAAAATCAATTTTCTAGACTTACTTTTTTAATCTTGAATACATCAATACAATCCATTACTGATGGTGTTTTATTGCTTGTCCATGATAGCATCCTTGGGAATTTGATGCCAAGGTTCTCAGAAAATGCACCAGTAAGCTTGGGGATAGCCTCATAAGCCCAATATTGTAAAGCAATGCTAAACCCATAGACTGTGTATTTAGCTTCCTTCGCCTTCTTATTCTTTTTCATCTTCTGAAGGTAGTTTTCCCTCTGATGCATCATGTCTTTATTCAAACTAGGAAACGTTTTCTCGTAAGATCGCCTTCTCCATAGATAATTAAAGAAATCCTCCTCATTCTTCACAAAAGAGAGCATATCCATCAGAATCTTGGTGCTTGACTCCTATGCCATCAAGAGCCCATCTATCAAGTAGCACAACCCCAACTTCCATACGTCCTCCTTCTCCTCACAATTTAGAAATGCAGTTTCTAATTCACCGGTTCTCACATTAGCTTCATTATTCAGGTATGTCTCCCTGAGCCTCATGCTACTAGACATAGATTTGTACTTCACAACGTCTAGATCTTTGCCAAAGTTTAACACCGTTATCAACGCAAACTCACCAAGCCCGAATCTCAAGTTGTTATCCCTAATGAAAAACTGCAACTCCACCGGGTTTTTGGATTTCACCTTCCTCAACAGTAGTTGGTGTATAAGTACTCCTGATGCTTGCATTGGAGGAGTAAGAAAAAACTGCTTAAACAGACATTGCTTTGCCCTCTCTAACAAATCATACTTCTCAAATCTCTCATTAATCTTCGACATCACCGTTGTTCCTTTTATAGTGACCTTTCCAAGAAAGTGTTCCCCAAAAGGTACAAGGAGCTTTGAGTTTTGGTTCGGCATAAGAGGAACAAAGCAATTTAGACAAAATTTTTACAAATTTAACATATATCAAAAGCATCTGAATTACGTCAAAATATAGTTGAAACGCATCGAAATAGGTCGAAAAGTGATCGAAATTTCGATCATTGACGACATTTCGATTGTCATCGAAAAATCCTACAGAAACTATCTCAAATGAGAACAAATAGCCAGGAGGTCGAAATTGTCCATCGAAAATCATCGAAAAACAGAGCACGTCGAAATGGAATCGAAAATTAATCAAAAACAGTCGAAAAAAGATTAACTACTAGCTACTAGAAAAGGTCATTGAACTGTCATCGAAAAACAGTCGAAGTAACATCGAAAATTTAGAGCAGCCTTATTTTCTATTTTAAAATGTCATCGAAAATGTATCGAAATTTCAGCACTATTCATCGAAACCTCATCGAAATAAAATCGAAACACATTCGAAATAACATCGAAAGTTTATTTTACCTATTTTAAAATATCATCGAAAAGGTATCGAAATTTCGACTCTGTAAATCGAAACACTATCGAAATACCATCGAAAACACGTCGAATTTCACGTGATTTTCTGGTACTATTTTCAGTCATACTCATCGAATTATGATCGAAATTTTAACGAAATTAATCGAAAATGCATGGAAAAAATGTCGAAATGAAGTCAAAAATTACGTCATACAAAAATTTCATCCAAAAATTTCTAAATCGTCTTCTACTACAAATGCCTTAAATTCAAAAAATAAAACCCTCAAATCATATTTTGCTTACCTTTTTTTAGGGACTTATTTTTCTGAACGTAATCCTCAACAGTGAGAGAGATTTATGATAGACGATACGACGAGTTTTCGTCTTTCTCGGTTTACAGCACGACGGGTTCTTGGCTCTTCAGAGAAGGAAACGAAAGAGAGAGTTGGAGAGAGAAAAAAATGAGGAGTTTCGAAGAGAAATATGACAGACAATCATTTGAAAATGAAGCATATTTTCTCTTAAGTATTAGTAAAGATACTTTTGTCCACAAATATATTTTTCAAATATTTTTTAACTTGTACATATGGGGCAAAATAAAGATATTAGGGAGCATATTTAACCTAATTTCTCTATTCTGGAACATCTCACAGCAGATTAAAAACATTTAGAAGGGCACATTTGCTGGCACATTTGCTGTTAGGTAACGGCGAGGTGCAACATTCTTTTCTTTTCTTTTCTTTTTTCTTTTCTTTTTTTTTTTTTTTTTCAAAAAACCCAAAGACCCAATTTTTGCTAGGTTAGTCGATGGTTTCCACTGCGGCAGGGGAGGGAAAGCTGCTGCGACGAGGAAGCCGTGAAAAATTTCTGCTGCCGGTACGATCAGGCTTCTTCAACGGCAGAGGGTGAAAAATTGCTCCTGCTGGTCACAAGCAAGGTATTGATTTTCTATCCCCTCAATGGTTATACGTACTGAAGATTAAAAAAAAAAAACCCCAAAAGATGTATGTATTTTTTTCGTTGTTATATACTTGTATGTAATACGACACTTGATACTGATTAGATGTCACACTCATATCTGGGATTAGAGTTTGCTGTCTTCAGCCCTTTGTTTCCATGAACGATGCTTCAAAAGATTGAATGATATAACTTTCATATGTGGGGTTTCCTTATTTTTATGATATGAATTTCATGCCTTTTTTTTATTTGTTAGAGTTAATCAATCGATTTATTGAAAGAGAGCCTCCTCGCCGCCTTGATTTCTTGTTTGTTTTTCTTTGTAATTTCAGTAAAAGTTTTCACACAACTTCGCTTTATTTCCATTGATATGATCGGAAATCAGTAGGAGAACAATGAAAGGTTAAACAAGAAATTATACCAAAATCAGTTGAATTAGCATTGAATAAATGCTAATGTTTAACCGGTAATTGTTTATTTACTTGCAGTATTGCGAGGGAGTGTATCATCAAGTTCAAGACGAATTATCTCAACTGGGACGTGTTATATTGCCTGAGACCTAGGTGATAGGTCACATATCACTGACAACCTGGGAAATTTTAGAATCATTGTAAGTTGGATGTGGAATGTGTGAAGTCTAAAACTTTTGTTTGAAATTGCAGGTACTAAACATTCTAGCCAAATTTTTAACGGCATCGGAACGGTTTCAGTGCAATTCCAAAGCTTTGGATTGGTATTTGCCAACTCGTATGAATGTAAGTAAGATATTTATTTTCGTTCCTGCTGATTTCATGCTTAATTATTATGGTTATGTGACTTATGTTTTTCATTGACAATTATCTTTGGGTGATAATATATAGTCGACCGCAATAGAACAAGGGAGAGAGCTTGAAGTATTTCTACGGAAGCATAAGGTTGTGGATGACTTTATGGGAAAACTTTCAGTATATAAGAGGGTACGTAACGTAATATTTGATGTGTTGTTCCAATAGCTGAGGTTGATGTGGGCTTTAAGAACATAAAGTGTGGGCTGTCTATTGCTTGTTGATATCTATGTTTAGAATTGTAGATATATGTCCGTGTGAACAAAAGTAATCATTGGTTCATGTATATGTTTTGGGTTGAGGAAGAAGTTGTTGAGATATGGGATTCTTTACTTAGCGCACGGGTATCCTGTGATCGACGACCACTAAAAGAACTTGTGAGTAATCAGTTCACACATTTTGATTTATGCTTGTTATTGTTTCGATAGGATAGCATGATTATGAATAAGAAGATTTCGCATCCTCAGCCTGTTATATTTGTCTTATTACTTATCTTTAATTCCGCTGCAGAATTTATCAGATGCAGATAAGGGTCGCACGTACATGACCTTTTAGTTTTGGTATCATTGATTTGATCTTCTTTTTTTTTTTTGGAAAAAAAAATAGCTTTAACAATTACCGAGTTTGGTAAAATGCTGAGAATAAAACGTAAGGTATCATTGATTTGATCTTCTTTTTTTTTTTTGGAAAAAAACATGGCTTTAACAATTACCGAGTTTGGTAAAATGCTGAGAATAAAACGTCCGTTAATATCATTATTTCTCTTTCTTGTTTCAAGTCATGACCTGTCATTTAGAAATTGCCCAAACCTAAGGGAGAGTCTTTTCTTTTTATAGTTTTTTCTGTTAATATTATTCGAAATGTCAATTTCTACATATGTTCCCTTCTGATTAATGCAGTCAGAAATAAATTTTCTGGGAAGGCTTTCTCATCCCAACTTGGTCAGACTATTAGGATATTGTTGGGAGGACAAAGAGTTGCTCCTTGTGTATGAGTTCCTGCCATTGAACTGCTATCTTTGGACAAAAGACTTCAAATATCAGTTGGGGCAGCTCGAGGACTGGCTTTCCTACAGACTTCAGATAGGAAAGTCATATACAGAGATTTCAAGGCCTCCAATATACTGCTGGATGGGGTTTGTACTTCTTCTGCTATTAAGCCTTTTGCACCAATTTTTGTTCATTATTATCATGCTCCCTCGTATATTTCAAATGAGAATATAATAGTCTAGCTAGTTACTTATGGAGCATTGTGCTTAATTTCATTCATGGAAAGACATTAATCAATAAATGGAAATCTTGGTTTTTATCTAGTGTTTGGTTTGGTGTCTGACTACTGGTTTAAGAATCTAACTTTGAGACCTATGAGACCAATAAACTGATACTGCATTAGTTACAAAATTAAAGCTTTGCTCATTTGTTTTATGGTCTATGGGCATATCTTCATCTTTATACACGTTGTTGGTATAATTGCAGTGCAAATTTATTGACCTGCTCTCTCCACACCTATTCTCTTGTGTTTGTTTTGTACAAAAGTACAATACAAAAATTTCAGATAGGATTATGGGCACCTACGCTTATGCAGCTCCTGAATACATTGCTACAGGTGATGATAACTTTAGCAAATATAAAATGGCTTTGTTATTTTCTGCTCTGTAAACCAGATACTATGCCTGGCATTAGTTTCTGCGCAGTAAACCAGATAATATGCTTGACATTAGTTTCTGCTCGGTAAACCAGATGATATGACTGACATTAGTGCTGGCGGTCAACAGGCCATTTATATGTGAAGAGTGATTAAACCAGATAATATGACTGACATTAGTGCTGGCGTTCAGCAGGCCATTTATATGTGAAGAGTGATATCTAAGGCTTTGGTGTAGTACTGCTTGAACTGTTGACAGGCATACGAGCACTTGACGCAAAACTCCCCAGCGGGCAGCATAACCTTGTTGATTGACTAAGCCATGTCTCTCTTCATAAAGAAAGTTGAGTACCATAATGGATGTGTGGATGGAGGGCCAATACTCAATCAAGGCAGCGTTCCAAGCAACACAACTAACTTTAAAATGTCTAGAACCAGATCCTAAAAGTCGCCTCTCGATGAAAGATGTTTTTGGAGGTGTTGAAAAGGATTGAAGTGATGAAAGAAAAACCAAAGCAATCCAAAACTAGCTCTTGACATTCTTCTACCCATTCCCATGGTCAACCGCTCCCCACTTAACACCAGATGGTAGTTACCAGATAATACACTTCTTCTGATGTAATTAAATTGATTGAAAAAAAAAATAGAAAATGAAAGAAAAAAAGGTAATCTTGCTAATTCTTGGCTATTTGTCGTGCAATACACTGGAATGGACACTATTGTACAGATTTTTCCAATATTGTTCATATGAAGTTGGACTTTTCTCTAAGCTTGGTTTTGTATTTATGATATCTACTGAATTGCATAGCTGCGAGTATAATCGTTAGTATAATTGCCCTGTTACATTTCAACAAAGCACCAACTAAATGGGATTTTTCCATTGAGAAATAGGGTGGTGATATAAAGTATTCTATGTACAAATAAATTTTGGTTACTTAGCACCTCAAGTATTCACATTTTCAAGTATCAAAGCTTTCCTTTGTAGTACTCTGAATTTTCTGTTTGTCCACTTTTACTTCTTTCTTTGGAGACTTATACAATAATGGGGATTCTATTTTCCTAGTGTAGTTCATGTTAGGCAACTCATTCAGAGGCCTTTTTCTAACTCAAAGATGTTCCAATAGGGTGCTTGGCAGTTTATGTTAGAGATGAGACCGAAGTGAAGCAATTTGTGATCCATGTATCATACTTGAACCAGCCATCATTCCGAGAGTTGCTAAGTCAAACTGAAGAAGAATTTATATTTGATCATCCAACGGGAGCTCTAACAATTCCTTGCAGAGATTCCTTCATTGATTTTATTTCTCGTTTGAATGTCTAATTATGAGTACAAATGTAGAAGACAGTTGCTAACAAAATTGATAGTAACAATTTTGTAAAGGGAGATAACACCGATACCATGTAAATATTTTTCATTGGGAACCAAAAGAAAAATGTCTCAAAAAATGATACAAATTATTTCACTTTTTTTCTTCAATGAATTATATGGTTTAAGTTTTTCTTCCTCTTAGATTTTGATATAGATTCCTTCTACAGTCACATGATTAATAGCCAAACCTTGTATATAAATAAGGACTGGAACAATAAGATCTTTCTCTGTGTCTTGTTAGGAAAAGTAAATTTAATATTTACAAACACTCTCAATCAAGGAGTACATCAGAAATAAAATATAAATCAGTGTAGAAATCATAGATCACTAACTCAAATATTGAAGAAATTTTCTGACTGGTTAAAATACTCATGAATGGCCTCTTTTCCCCTCAGAAAATCAGTCTGAACTTCGAAGTTAATGTAATAATCCAGCAAAGCCAAGCAACTGTAATGTGGAATCATTCAAAAAAAAGTCATACGACTCCACAAATATTTTTTTTATTCCCCATTGTCTCTCCATTTACATGGCATATACCAAAGCAAAATCCAAATGTAAGGCAAGAATGAGTAGGGAGTTAGTTTTCAATCTAATATGTCAATAGGCAGATGATATGAACCCCGTCAACAATCGTGACGAAGCTCAGCACTAACAAAGTAATTCGAATCCAAGATCACTAAGTCGCAAGAATGTTGAGTCTTGACCCGTTATCCAGTAAGATAAAAACCAAGAACTATAATAGATTAAAGACGCCACACTAAGAATCCTCAAGAATCAATGGGATAAGTCTGGTTGTTTTGAACGCCACAAGAGTTAACTTGATAAGTTCAAAAGTCATCTCAAGAATGAAGAAAACACGATTAACTTGCAATATTATTGAACACTATTCTCTAAAAAACATATAAGGCTCTCTCCTTTATATAGGAGTCAAATTTAACCCTAATTTAAGGTAAACTAATATTATTTTGACATATGGTAACTCTCCTCAAAAATTAAAACAATTAAATCTGAAAATAACTAAATCTGAATTAAAGAAGTTTCCTAAAAGTATAAAAGACTTAGAAAAACGTGTAGACTTCAGTTGGACTCTTCTAGAGCCTTAATCGTAGTAAATAGGCTCTCTTGGATCTGATTTAGGCTTAAATCGGGCCTCCATTCGTTAGCCATCTCTCCAATATGTTGAATTAGCCCATTTAATGCCTCTTTGAGTCTTTTGGCTCTAATTCTTGTGATCGGCCCACTTGGCAAGCTTAATAGATCACGTGACTACTGCCTTTTAGTTCCTCCAAGTCTACGTGAATGCTCCTCCTCTTGCATGTGCAGTTGAGTAGTAGCTTCATTTGCATCATTCTCCCCCTCTTAAAAAGGATTTGTCCTCAAATCATCATCTGCATCGAAAAGAGATAAGTCAGCAACATTAAAGCTAGCACTAACACCATACTCACCTGGTAATTCTAGTTTGTAGGCATTATCATTGATGCGTTCTATCACTTGAAATGGTCCATCTCCTCGAGGAAGGAGTTTGAACGTCGTTGTTCCAGAAAACGATCTTTCCGCAAGTGCACCCAGACCCAATCTTCTGGTTTAAATACTACCCTTTTACGTCCCTTGTTGGCTTGATAGACATATTGTTCGGTCCTTCTTTCAATGTTCAACCATGCCCTTGCATGAATCTGTTTCACCAATTCAGCTTTCTTCTTGCTATCTAAGTTTACACGTTTACTCAAAGATAAAGGGGTTAAATCCAAAGGTGACAATGGATTAAATCCGTAAACAATTTCAAATGGTGAAAACTGTGTTGCAGAATGTACACCCCTATTATAATCAAATTCAACACGTGGCAAACAATCTTCCTATATTTTCAGTTCTTTTTAATGATAGCACGCAATAAAGAAGACAAAGTCCTATTCACTACTTCAGTTTGACCATCAGTTTGTGGATGACAAGTAGTAGAAAACACGATTAACTTGTAATATTATTGAACACTATCCTCTAAAAAACGTACAAGGCTCTCACCTTTATATAGGAGTCAAATTTAACCCTAATTTAAGGTAAACTATTGTTATTTTGATATGTAGCAACTCTCTTCAAAAATTAAAATAATTAAATCTGAAAGTAACTAAATCTGAATTAAAGAAGTTTCCTAAAAGTACAAAAGACTTAGAAAAATGTGTAGACTTTAGTTGGACTCTTCTAGAGCCTTAATCGTAGTAACTAGGCTCTCTTGGATCTGATTTGAGCTTAAATCGGGCCTCCATGTGTTAGTCATCTCTCCAATATATTGAATTAGCCCATTTAATATCTCTTTAAGCCTCTTGGCTCTAAGTCTTGTGATCGGTCCACTTGGCAAGCTTAATGGATCACGTGATTGCTGCCTTTTAGTTCCTCCAAGTCCACATAAATACTCCTCCTCTTGCATGTGTGGTTGAGCAGTAGCTTCATTTGTATCAGCAGAGATCTCTCTTTTCTCCAACATGAGATTGGAAATCTTCGAGGTTCACCGATCGGAATATTTGATTATCTCAACTTTCTTTTGTGTGCTAGTGCATGCGAAGTACTATATCCTTCATTGTAACACTTACGGATTACTTCATTCCTGTGAACTATGCGTAATACATCAGGTGAACTATGCGTAATACATCAGATGAAAGCTCCTGTAAATTACTTAAAATTAACATTTATTCTATAGAACTCTTTTAATTCAATCTAACAAAGATTATTATAAGTTCACATATATTTAATCAAATCGAAAAAGCATAAAATTATTTTAATAGTCTACTTACATCATTTAAAAGATTCAACATCTCATTATTGGTTATGTCGTTCAGCACATCTTTCTCCAAACATCTTCCCCTTCCATCATAATTCAACAATTTTATGCTAATTGAAGCTACATGTTTAGATGATATAATACATAATTGAAATGAGGATGTCACGAGGTTTTATCAAATGCATGTGGCTGGTTGAGCGGAAGTCAAGCCTTATAGTTTCACTTTAATACGTACACCGTAAAATCTTGTTTTTTTAGAGGGCAAAAGGGTCTTTTGACCAAATTTAAAAAAAAAATCAGATTTCTTTTGTCTCTCTCCCTCTCCGATCTCACCTCTCTTAGTTTCTCTCTCATTCTCATTCTCTCTCCCTCCGTCGTCTCTCTCCCTCTTCCGCCGTTCTCTCTCTCTTCGGAGTGCCCGCCGCCGCACGAGACAAGCGCGCCATCCAGCTGGAGCTCCGAGACGCCAGACTGCCGCGTTGCTGAGCAGGGGGACACGCATCTCCGCCGTTGTCGTCGCTCGCCGGCGCGAATTCCGATGACAAAAGGCCACGAGACCATCGGCGATCGAATCCTCTCATCGTGGGCTTTCTCCAGGTATATATATCACGATCCCATTTTGTCCGGATTAAAAGTTGCCATTTTTGTGTAACCTTGAGCTCGGGTTCGACTTTTGATCCGACTTTTAGATTTCATTTTTGTTATCATTTTTGGAATGTACTCAGAAAATGGTGAAGTTTGATATATATATTGATTATATTTGGTGATCGACACGAAAAACTATATATAACGGCTTAGATTTTGTCTCGTTTTGCGTGGCACCGGTCCGGTATCAGCCCGGATCCGAACTGGTCGAATCATATGTCTAATCTAGCTATTTTGGGTGTTAGGAGTTCAGTAAAAAGGTTTGTTTGTCAATTCAAAGCTCCGTTAAGGAGTTGATTTTTCACAAGTGAGTGATCGAGGGCCTGTAATTGGTTCTCGACCCTCCAAGCGATCGTTCAACGGCGTTTTGAGGACCCATTAGCGTGCTATTACTATTCTAGTTAGGTAGGGGTTTAATTACCAAGTTTTATACTTATTTTGATTTAAAATGTGCATTATGACCTATTTCTTAAAAATATCGATTTTCATGAAATTCAATGGTTTGATTGGATATTTGATAAATTTGTGAACTCTTGAGATATATTGGATTGTTCTGGGATTGGATTGTATGGTTTTCATGCAGGTTTAAAATTTTGATTCTGAGAAAATACAGTCGTTATGCTGCCCGATTTTCTGTAAATCCCAGAATAATACCAAATGAGTATGAAAGCATGATTTCTTAAAATACTTGATGTATGGTTATTACACACTCTATGACATATTGTACCTACCATAGGATCACGTACTTGAGTTCCATTTTAGTATCATGGTATTTAGATCGTTGGTGAGTTGCTGCAGCGCTAGGTGAGAGACCTAGGCCCCTGTGCAGGATTTGCTGACATATTTCCGAGTAATGTCAGGATACTGGATACCTCTGTTCAGAGGTATTACATGACCGTGATGGGAGAATGAGAGCTCATGTATATACTTGTACTTAATTGATTTATGATATGTATAATGATGAACATGATTTCTTATGATTTTTGATTACTTTGCGAACTTATTTTATAAATGGATTTTGGAAAGGTGCTAACCATGCAGGTTTGAAAAGTTGCATTCATATCAAAAAGGGTAATTGAAATTCCTACTGAGCATGCAAATGCTCACCCCCTTTCTTTCCCTTCTTAAGTGATTTACAGTGCAACTTGGGTAACTCTAGGGCGGAGTAATCCAAGAAGAAGTTTACCGTAGTTTGTGGTTGGTAATTACTTAGATACTCACCTTGGACTTGTAATAATATTTAAGGTTCATACTTTGGATTTAGTCTGTATTATCTATGATGTCTACTGGTAATGACGATTTGATACATATTTATGTTTTATTACTATTATTAACAGTTTATGTCCAGTGATGATCACAAACTGTAGGAATTTAAAATTTGAACTATTTTTATAAACTAGTTGTTGTCTTTCTAAAATTTTCTAAAATAAATTATGAATTTCCACTTGTGAAATTCTTTTTCTACCACTGACCCGGAATTTGGGTCGTGACATACACCACTTGTCTTCTTACCATAAATTATTTGAAACTAATTTCTATCATTAATCTTCAACCGATATATTTCTACACCTTCAATATTTAAACTGATTCAATCATTACTTAATTATCAATAACTATTAATCACAGAATTTATCGCAGAAATCCCAAACAATTTTTTTACTCACCATTTTTTTTCGGCATGAACGATACACTGTACGTAAGGTTAGCACAGCAAAGACATGAAAAATAAACCCCGAGTCAAATTTATAAAACAGTACTAAACGTCAATCACCCAAACAGGAACAAGTACTCAAACCAATCTAGCCTCAATCATGGAGGAACATATCTATTAGTTATAGAGAAGTTTGAGCAACAATTTCATTGATTTCATCTTTAGTCCATACGTTTAGGATTAGGACAACAATGGAAACTTTTCCGCACAATATTTAGGGTTTATGTGATATTTTTGGGGGAAAAAAACAAAGTTTCGTTTCAGTAGCCTTACCTTGATGCATTGAATATATAAGCTGATTTACATGTGAGTTGGTATCATTTATTTAAATTAATTGGCAAAAGATCACCTAAACAAAACCTGTATAGGCTATAAAAATGGTTGCAAAATTTACCGCTCCCCCAGTACTCATGAGAAGGTAATGTGGCAATTGCGGAGCTTCATTTCTTTTTTTTTTTTTTTTTGTTAACAAGAAACTCAAGAGTATGCACTGAAATATAACCTTAATTACTCCCTACTAACCACCAAGCAAGAAAACATAGTCGACCAAAAAAGGCACAAAAAGAAAAAATAAAACCATATCATACAAATGAAATTTGGTCCAGAAGCTTTCCATCTAATTGGGTCCGGATATAACAAAGACAAGTTGTGGATGCGATGGCCACTGGGAACAGAGAGACAAATTGGGGATGAGAGACTGATCGGGAAAGAAATAGGGAGACCTTTAAGAATTCCCACCAAAAAAAAAAAGGAAAAAAAAAGTTAGATAGGAAAACTTGCAATTCTCTAGATTCCGGCCGCTGGAGCTGCAGACGGGTTACTGGAATGGGGCTATCAAAGAGGGGAAGACGCACTCAAATTGGAAGGAAAATGAACCCTAATATACACCCTCTTTCTTTGTTCTTCAAAAATAATAAATAAAAAATTTAAAACCCTCCTTTAACACAATAAACAAACGGCCGTTAGTTTGTCTGCAATATATCTGCAATGTATCTTCTTCATCGTGGGCCCCATTTTCACCAACCCAATCAGAACACAAGGAATTGAGAGCATAAATACTCTCAAATATTGGGGGAGTATTATAGAAGTTCCCGTAAATATAAGACTAATTTAATATATTTGTATCAAGAAAATTGATTGCTTCGAAAAAAAAATAAAATTTTATAGTAATTTAATTATTTTTCTAATTTTTAAAATTGATAAGGATAATTTAGTCTACAAAATTTTCATTTCATTCCATAACAAATCAAACATAATAATTTTGTTTCAAACGCTAATTCTAAAATATCAACCAAATAAAAGAATTAATTTTCTTATCAATTCTATTCCTATTCTTGTTATATTCCAATTTATGTCTTTTAACTTAAGTGATTGTTGACTGTTTTGTTGATGTCGTTTCAATAGATTCCGTATTTTCTTATTTAGATGTCGTTTTTATGTTTTGGTTGTTTGTCGTCGTTTCTTATTCAAAGTCATCTTTTGTGTTTGTCTTTGACATTACGGGTAATTGGCAGCAAAAATCTCCAACTTTTACCTCCTTTACCATTTAGGTCCCCAACTTTCTTTTTTTTCACTTAAATCCCCAAACTCCCAAATCAGTAGCACCCGATTGACCCAGGTTGTTGAACTAGGTGGGGTATTAGAGGGGAAAAAAAATTAGAAAAATTCTTTTATAAGGGCTTCCAAAACATTAATTGCTTTAGACATGGAAAAAAAAAAAAAAAAAAACAAACAAACGAAGACTCAAAAGCTTCTTTTTTTTTTTCTGGAAAAGACCCAAAAGCTTGGGTTCCTTTGCTCTCTAGCGAACTCATCCTCTCCCCTCCTCATTAGCTTTGGTCTATTAGAAATGGGAAGAGCTAAGATTTGCAGGCAAGTTTAGTTTGCTTGTTTGTTTTTTTTTTTTTTTTTCCATATAAGCTTCTATTCTTTTATTTTGATTTCGCTCAATTTATATACAATATTATAAATTAGTACAGCCATGAATTTGACCTTTCTCATTCTGTTTGTTTCTTCTCAATTATCACTTTTAAGACTTAACTTAAGAAGAAGGAAAAAACTCTGAAGAAGTAGGAGGAAGAAGATTTTAGTTCAAGTAATTATGGATAGTTCCAGTATATGTTCTATTTTGGAAATTTGATACTCTACTAGTAATTACATATGGAATGATTGTAATGAGATTCATTATCTAATACTTTCTAGTTATGATATGGAAGACATATTTGGCCCACATTAAATAAGGTAATGATCTTCACTCTTTAGTTATATCGTATATGTGACAAGATTTTTTTTTTCCAGTAATACGCTTAATGTTATCAATAAAAATAAACTAGTGTTGATATTGAAAAACAGATCATTTCTCAACTTTACAGTACACGAATGTATTTTTATGTCCACTAAAAAAAAAATAAAAGACACAATATGCCAAATTGATTAAAAAACACAATTTATACAGTGTAGTTATAGTGTTGTATATAAATTGAACCAAAAAAAAAAAAAGAAAAAGAAAACTAAACTTATATGAACGAAAAAAAAAAAAAACTAAAACTTACCAATAAATCTTAGTTTTTCCATTTTCTAATTGATCAAATGTAATAAGGAGGGGACATGATGTGTTCCAGCTACTGCTAGAGAGGAACCCAAGATATTTTGGAAGCTCCAGGAAAAGAAGAATTGTTTTTAATTGTTTTTTTCCCCTTGAATACCCTACCTGAGTCAACATGATTATTTGATGTGGAAAGGGACCGAAGTGAGAGGGATTAACGGGTTCAACTGATTTGGGAGATTGAGGATTTAAGGGCCAAAAAATAAAGGTTGGAGATTTTTGCTGCCAATTATCCTTGACGTAATTGTCATTATGTTTCTATTTGATTGATGTCGTTTTTAGTGGATCCTATCTTTTATTCCATTTATGTAGTTTTCTTTTTTCAGATTCATGTCGTTTCTCTAGTTTATATTGTTTTTCAGTCCAGTTCAATGAAAGGTTCATGTTGTTTATAAGACTGACCTTTCGTGCTAAATTATTGACTTAACAAGTTAACTCTTAAGTGGTGGTATATACTCACCGCAAATAAAAAAAGTGGTGGTATGTAATTTGATTAATTCACATAAAATCTTTTATGGATACTTTCTATTTTGTTATGTACGTAGTTGTTTATTTCAAATACTAATACCATACTCGCTCTCATTTCGGCGCTTACAACAAATGAGGCTTTTTCTTTTTTATTTATTTTTATGTTTTATTTATAAAAAAAACCACATATTTTAAATTGTATAAAATGAACCATAAACATAGTTTGGAAATACAAATAGTAGATATTCTAAAAATTAGAGACCAAATTTAGATCATTGGTTATGCTTCAAGTGTTAAAAAGTAAAATTATAGCTTTATTCAACATCATCTCCCCATTCATAAAGTTTTGTCTGTGTGATTTGCTTTTAGGTTATCAAGGCCGACTTTGGTTTAGCTTTTTAGCAAGCTAAAAATAATTTTAGAAAAATCTGTGGGCAAAAAGTATTTGATAAAAACTTAAAAATCAAATTATTTAATAATTTTTGACAAAATTACAACCAAAAGTCAGATTATGTGGGAATCTGCACTATCTTTTAATAAATAAATCATAATGACTAAAGTACCTTTACTTAAAAGCAAAAATATCAAACATTTAATTGAGCTTATTTTCATATCATTTTTAAAAAATATATTAATATATTTAAATCATAATTAACTTAAATACTCTTTATATTAATTATTTTGAAGTAACTAAGATTTTTTTTATTGAAATTTTAAATTCAAATGAAAATAAAGTAAAATTAAATAAAATAAATTTAATTGAGTTTATTTTCATATCAATTTTTTTAAAATATTAATATGTTTAGTATATACAAATATACATAATTATAAAAAATATTAATAAGCGCTTTCTATAAATATATAATTGTATAATAATATTTATTTTGGTCATTTTATATTTGCACAATAATTCAGAGTTTGGCTTTAAAAAAGTTACTTATTCTATCTATTTCTTATAGGTTATGCTATTTCTAGAGAGTAATGTTCGGAATATATATATATATATATATATATATATATATATATATATATATATAAGTCCCTAACAATAATCTTTCTAAAAATGGCAAATTATCTTACTAACGTTATAATCTCAGTTTTCACACCCGATGATGTGGGGTTTTCGTTAACCTACGTAGGACCGTGCTAGTGTGTTTGCAAATTTGCGCATGAAAGTCGCAGTGGGTTTGTGCTAGAAGAAGGCATTCGGTTCCAACAAAATTACATACATGGAAAACCAGTTCATGCGAATTTGTACCCCAGATCCCCAAAAAAAAAAAAAAAAAAAAAGTAAATCCTCTCATTGAAAAAGAAATGAAAAGAAGACAAAGTTTTGAGGTAACTATTCATGACCGAGCATTATAGCTGTAGAATAGACTCAACAAGGTCGTAAAGAGGTGCAAGCTCCCCTTTGTCAATCAAGCGAAATTCCTGAACCAAACATGGCGGCTCATTAATAATAGATACCAAAAGTAGTATCAAAAACTAATTAAGGTTGATTCCGAAAAAATTAAGATCGTTGGTCTAGTTTTTGTCTAACCAATGAATTGATATCAGGCCACATTAAAAATGTCAAAATGATAAATCTAAAACTGATAATGAGAACCATTCAATAAAAATACAATATCCAATGTAAACAGTATTTGAAATAATGATCGTTACAAACAAAACTTACCCATGTAAACAGAACAAAATGCTTAAAGCAAGTATTAAGATGAGCTTCTTCCTTCAGACTCACTATCTCCTGGAAATGAGTGTGGTAAATGTGTGCATATACACGGAACAAGCGTTTAAAGATTGTCTTTACTACATCTTGGAAATTGGGTGGAAAGGGAGCACCTGTAAACCCAAACAGAGTTTTCATGGTGCTCAATACTATCTAAGTACTAGAAGAAGGAGGAGAATAAGTGATTTAAAGAAAAGGGTATTCGAGTTTTCGACCAGATTTTCCACTTACCCAATTTTTGAGGAAATATTGACTCATCATCTAGCTGAACTTCAATCCAATCCATTAAGTACTCAACATATTTTGGAGCAGAGACCTCTATTGGCTTTTTTATGGTAATCCCATCAGCCCATCTGTACTCGTACCTGTTGAGAGTTTAAGCAGAGTAGGAACAGATGATATAAGAAAGACTGACTAGAGTAATAAAAAAATAGCCAAAGAATCTACTTGTTTATGGATTGAACAAAAATATTCTGTTTCGAGTTTTGCTAGAAATTAATGCTAGAATTCAACATTAGTGAGAAAGAAAGAAGAAGAGATTGGTTTGAATGGTCAAGAGTGGTACTTAGGTCCAGCAGTCATGGTTGGACAATTGGATGGGGTGCAGAATTCAGTGAGTGTACCATAGAGAATGTTCACTTGGTTGAAGAAGTCTACAGCTGTTGTCAAAGAATAAGAATTGAAATTAGTAGCTAATCAAAGTTGAAAATTACTCTGCGCCTCGAGATGATGAATTCACGATACATGTGCCAGTTTCTTTTTATTGGGGATCATACGAAATTAGTTGGCAACAAAATTACGACATGTGAATAGTACTTTTATAAGATCATGATATATAGTTGTGCTCAACTATATTTCAATTGATTAATCCGATAATACTCAACGTGAATCTGGTAAACATCGTTAGGAAAAAAATATATCCTAAAATGTAAAACAAAAGACATGAGATCAATGAATTCAAAGATCTTACTGTTAACAGCTAGCCATTCATTAATATCTTCCCCTGGAGGAAGCCGTACAGCTTCCCGCAGATTCCCACTACCCAAAGTTGCATCAATGTGCTTCTGAAGTTGAGCACCCTACATTTTCCACAAACAAGTATTCACTTTATGAAAGGCTAAACCTCAAATTAATGACATAAAAAATGATCAAAACAGCAGAAAATAAATCATATGATTATCAATTATGACACTAACCTTACTCCCTGAAGGAGCACTCTTTTTAGGACGAAATGTTTTCTGATTTCTGTAAGAAGCAGAGTGAGGATTCAGAAAACATATATTAAGGATCATAGCAAAATAACTAGTAAGAAAATGAAAAGAAAAAAAATTGTAGGGTCATGAGCAAGATATATAACAATATTAGTACCTTGATATAATTGATACCTTACACATTTTTATGTGTATACATATGTATTATGGATGAAATACAACAAAAAAAAAAACAAAAAAAAAATTAATGCCGATTTAGCATGATCCTCCATAGAGACAAATTAGATAAAGATTCAACCATAATCATGTTGATGAAAGCTTTAATAATGCAAACTACGTTGAGAAAATAATTAAAGCGCTAAGAATTTGAGAATCAAAACGAAAAAAAAAAAAATTGCAGAGAAGGTTGAACTCAGGATCCGTAAAAAAAAAAAAAACAAAATATCAAATGATAATCTAATTGGAAATAAAGATAATTAAGTTAAAATGTCATGATAACCGATGTAGTAAAAAAAAAATAATAATTCAGCCAAGAGACTACCTGCTTCCAAGGCCAAAGAGACTCATGGTGTCTCTTTCTGTATCAGAATCCGAAGCTAGAACACAGGGGAATACGTTGGAGAAAGAAGAAAATATATACCCACAGAATAACAATTTTACTATGTATATATATGTGTTCTATATATGAATATATTATATATTGTGTACTATATATAATAGATAGAGAAAGAGAGAGAAAGAGGTCGGTCTCTCTCTCCCCTGTGCTTGACTTGGCTATTGCCAGTCTGTCTCTCTATCAGAGCCAGCCAAGAACCTTTGCTTCCTTGCTTTTCTATATTGCCAACCTGCTGACCTGGCCCGCTCTCTTCTTATTTTTTTTTTAAATTGAAATTAAGCAATTCAACATCTCTTTAATTTTTATTTAATAAACAAATATTTGTATTAAGGAAAAAAAGAAAGGCGGGCTTTAATGATATAGCTAAAAAATAGGAGTGGGTTTCTACCATTTTTACCTACAATAACAAAAAATAATTATAAAAATACGAAGTTAGGTTTTTTTTTTTCTTTCTAATTTTTGTATGATTTTTATTAGAAAAATATCATTTAAATTCTTTTTAGAAAAGTATCATTTTTAAAATAGTTACTGGTTACCGGTTTCTGGAAACTAGTTACTGGTTACTAGTTATTAGTTATATACCAGTTATAAATATTTTTGATTATTAGTTACTAATTTCTAGAAACTGGTTATCATAAACTAGTTACTATTTAAAAAAGGTATGTTTCTAAATATATTTTAGAAAACAATATTTTTCTAATAAAAATTATACCACACTTTAAAAAAATGCAAACCACCGTATTTTTTGATTATTTTTTTCTGAAATAACGTATAATGTCTAATTTCCCCAAAATAAGACTTTTGGCAAGAGATTATGGAGTTCATGATTTATTTTGGAATTTGGATTGAACCCAAATGGGACTTTACGTTCATCTAATGATCATTAAAGAATAAAGATATGGGGAAATTAGACCATATATGGTATTTCAGAAAAAATTTGAAAAATACAGTGGTTTTGTGTATTTTAAGGTGCGGTATGACTTTTACTAGAAAAATACTATTTTTTAAAAAATATTTAGAAAATACCATTTTTAAAAATAGTAACTAGTTTCTAGTAATTATTTTTCAGAAACTAGTAACTAGTAACCAAAGATATTTATAAGTAGTATATAACTAGTAACTAGTAACCAGTAGCCAATTTCCAGAAATCAGTAACTATTAACTATTTTAAAATAGTACTTTCTAAATATTTTTTAAAAAATGATATTTTCCTAATAAAAACCATATGTAAATTGGAAAAAAACCTAACTTCTGTATTTTTGTAATTTTTTTCGATTTTTGTAGGTATAAGTGTTAGAAAACCTAAAGATATGGCATAAGGAAGAACTTATTTTATCCATTATTTTTTTTCTTTTTGGAAAATGTACTTTGATTCGGTAAGAAGAAATTAAGATGAGAAAAGACAAGGATTTAGAAAAATGGGGAAATGAAAAATTGGTGTGTGTCAATCAAGGGATAGCGAATTTGACTCTGCATCTAACTAGTGTGCTAAGAGTGGGACCAACAAAATGATATGTATCTTAGTTGTATTTTCTTCGGAGAAAGGAGAAAGGAAAAAAAAAAGGGGGGAAAAAAAAAACCATAAGAAGCTAAGACTATATACCTTATATTTTCCTCCTTTTGAAAGGTATATAGTCTTTGTTTCAAATACAAATGGTTCACGAACAATTTCGTCATGTAGAGCACCTTTAGTTTTAGTAGACTCCTGCGGTTGTTGTTTCTATGGAAATTTTTCAAAAGACCTTGTCATCCAAACTCAAAATTGTAGCACTGTGAGGCTTATTCAAGGTATCCTTCTTCTCTTTGTTAGTCAAAGTACTTGGCAGCTTGCTTAGCAAACTTGTAAGTTTTTCTTAAAGTAGAGGCCTTGGATTCAATTGGAGCTGGGGGCACACCTTGCGACAAGATTATGCCAAATGAGACAAATTCTACCGTGGACCTCATGAAAGACAATGCGGACTTAGCGTAACACTCTTGGCCAGCCAGGGACTGGTGATTCAATTGGAGCTTGGATTCAATTGGAGCTGGGGACACACCTTGCGACAAGATTATGCCAAATGAGACAAATTCTACCGTGGACCTCATGAAGGACAATGCGGACTTAGCGTAACACTCTTGGCCAGCCAGGGACTGGTGATTAGACCAGAAGTAGGTTGGTAGACCACTAGCAGGGCACCTCGGTGTTGATACGAACTACGCCAATAACGTGACGAAACCCGATACCAAATCTGGAAACACAATTCTAAGATCTTTCAAGCTTGATGGAAACCGCGATCCGTTGCTTAACAAAGTAAGAACCTTGGTACGGTGAAGACGCCACAAACGGGGATGGATAATCCACTTGATAAGTTAATTTGAACGCTTCAAGGAATCCCTTGATAAGTTCAGAAAAAGTTTCTTCAAGAACTCAAGAAGGAAATTCTCACGATTTTATTAACTTCGAAAAGCTTGCTACATCATGTTTTAGGTGGCACATATATAGCCGAATTATACTTGCTAGGATTTTAAATGCAAAATTACTAATCTACCTTTAATGAAGGGAAAAAAAACACGCTTAAAATAACCCTAGAAATACTCAAAAATTAAAACAAATAAAAACTAAAGTTATTACAAAGAAAACACACCTATATCAGCTTACAAACTCCCTTGCACGTGTATGACGGATTAGACATACAAGTTGAACATGCAATGACTCTATGGACGTGTATGGCTGATTGGTTCTCTCCCGGATTAACTTGAATAAGCAAAACTAACCCTTGTTCACCCTCAGTAGTGAACACACTTTCTTCTTGTTGTAGAACTTTCCGAACTAAGTTATTTAACTCTTCTTTGAATCTTTTAGCCAGAGCTCTCTTCACCGGACCAACTGGAACTTGTCTTGGACCATGATTCTTTACAGCCTTGATGTCCTCATCGAGTGTTACAATAAAAATGCATGTTTTTATTATAACGACCCTCGCTTCAAGCCTCTATTGGGCCCCTTGTGGCCCATAGACTTGTGGCGCTTATACATGGACCGTTATCGTTACTCATAATGTACTATACTTTCTGTGCCCTATAATCCCTTAAGGATTTTTCTTTCGCGTCCTTAGCACTGGTTGAACCTAAGACCTCTACTTTAAGAAGGACTTACAAGCTTAGCTGATTCCAATTGCTCTAAGTGGTATCAGCTAAAATTCTCAGTTCTTTTTAAAGTGGAGGTCTTGGGTTCAAGCAGTACTAAAGAAGTGAAAAAAAAATTCCTAAGAGTTCTAGATCCTAAAAGATACAATATATTGTAAGTAGCAACAACATTTCATGTATAAGAGCCACAAGTCTATGAGTCACAAAGGGCCCAATAGATCCTAAAAGATACAATATATTGTAAGTAGCAACAACATTTCATGTATAAGAGCCACAAGTCTATGAGTCACAAAGGGCCCAATGAAGGCTTAAAGTGATGGTCGTTACACTCTAGCTCTCTTTCTCTCTCAATAATATCTAACCTTAAGCCCAAGAGTTGAAACTCGCAGCTGCCCCATAAGACTTATTTATAGATAATACAAAGAGCTAAAGTTCTTGTTCTAATAGGATTCTAATACACGCTTATATCCCGTATAAACCCCATTGATTAGGAAAAACTATACAAAAGTCCTACTTTAAAATCAAATAACTAATCCAAAGACTCCTAATTCTTCACGCTTCCTCATATCGTGCATTCCACCTATCTTTAGTCTCCTAGGTGCATTGGGAATCCTTAAAGATCAGCCATTTAGTTAACACAGGATTTAAAAAAAAGAGAATATTTATAGTCAACTAATAAACATTTCATATAGTATCAAATATAAATAAGAGTAAAATGTCTAATTTTTACATTTTATTTTAATAAATATCCATTATTTAATACATAAATAGCCGAATATATTAGTTTATACACTCGAAGGCATCAACTTTATATATTCGAATAATGATTTATATATGAACACTACAAAAATAATATACTATATTATATGGTATAAGTTATTGATGTCCTAACCTTGCTCTTTTGCTAAAACCACTAAATCGAATTTCCTAACTTTTTTTTTTGTTCTTTTTTCTACAGAAAAATAAAATAAGATACATTTTTTGGTTTATTAAAAAAAGTATTAACTACTGTATTATTACCTAAACTATAAGTCTAGTTTTAATGTCTAAACTTCAATTTTATATCTTAGTCGTACAACTTTTAAAAGTATTGCCTATCAGTCCTTATTGTGATAAATTTTCCTTAAAACTTAAGGGTATAGTAGTAATTATCTATAATAATTAATTTTAGTATTAGTCCCTAAATTTTAATTAAAATGTAATTTTAGACTCTTTGCAATTTACATTAAATAATTAATTGAAAATATTGAAAGGTATTAACGAAAAAATAAATTTTAAATTTTAAGAACTAAAACAAAAAACTTTAAGGTTCAATGACCCAAATGGAACTTATTCAAATATTTTGGGGACCAACAAGTAATTAATAAGAATAATGCTAGGTGTTCCAAAATTTGTACTACATTTTTAATACCAATACATGTGACATATAAATTGGCATCATTCAATTGGCGAATATGATTAATTTATTTGTGGTGAGTTCTAATATACCAATTGAATAATGACAATTCATATGCCACATGTGTTTGTATTAAAAATTTAGTAACAATCTTGGTACACCTGGTATAATCCAATTAATAAAAGGGTTAATAACACAAATGGTCTATGAACTATTCACTTTGTTACGGCCTGTAAAATCCTAAATTTTGTAAGGTTAATAAGTAATTTTGATTCAAGAGTATTTTGGTAATATTTTATTTTCAAATTTAATTAAATAAAAATCAGAAATATTTTATTGCAGTTGAATCTGGACAATATAAGGTCCAGGTACATTGGGAAAAAATAGAGAAGAAATTAAAAATGGAGAACTTAAAAATAAATAAGAAAGGAACCAAAGTGAAAAGATCTTTTGTAATTGTGGCCAAAGTAGAATTTTAAGAAGATTTTCGGTCAAACCAAATTATGCCACATGTCCCATTATCTATAGTTATGAAAATTGCCTATTAATCCTCCAAATTTTACTTCTTTTTCCCCAAAGGTCCCTAGCCAAAACAAAAAACCTATCACTCTGCTACTGTTCATCCGAGATCTCACCACCCGCTGCCGTGTCCGATGTGCCTACCTGTCGTGACCAAGAGGCACCGACGATCAAGCGCCAGCCAACCCTGCCGTGAAATGCTTCCCTTCGCTGGAACTATGGCCGTTCGAAGATCGTGCCATCGGAATAGAAAAATCGGCATTCATTTCATCTCGATGTCATATTTCATTTCCGACCATCCACAACTTCTAACTCGGCTCTAGTGAGAAGTTGTTTACTATAGCATTTTTATAATATTAAAATTTTGTGGTATTTTTGTAATTAGTTTGGAATTGAGTATTGATCCCGAGAAAATTATACCATGTGGCAGAGGAGATTGGAACAAGAAATCACATAATTTTGAAGCGTTGAAACGAAGTTTGGAAGTGCAGTAATTATCGATATGAAAAAATGTTATTTTTATAATTTTCGGATTTTTGAGCCCATTTAATGCTAGGAACCTCGAAATTGAGTTCTGAATTTGAATTTGGACTCAGTGAGGTCAAGACATGAATTTGATATAAGATATCACTATATTTTGAAGTGGTAAAATATCACTATATTCTGAAATGGCACGAAAATAAAAAAAAAAAGCTCGTGGATTGCACCGTTTTACATGCCACGAGTTGGTCCTGTACTGGGATCCGTTTTCGACAAACATTATGTCTAACCCAATATTTTTAATTGTTCTAAATTCAGTGGTATTCTCTGTTTCTCAATCTGAAGTCTCGTTTAGAAATTGACTTTAATAAGTGAACGTGTTGGAATCTGAAAATGACCGTCTGAATAACCAGTTGATCAATAGATGATTTTTCTTGCGTTGTTAGCTTGGCATAACTACTATTTCAAGGTAGGAGATTCAATTACCTTGTTTTCTATTATTTTTCATATAAATTAGAATATGTTGTGAAATGTGAAACTTTGTGATTTTATTAAATTAAATTGCTTGAATAAATATTTTAATAAACTGTGAATTCGTAAAACATTGTAGATTGCTTTAGATATTATTTATTTATTTTTAAAGACTTGGTACAAGTTTTATACTTTGGATTTGATTAAACCATAGAAACTGTACTTTTGGATTTTTAAGTGCAAAATGAATTTTTATTTAAAAATCAGAGCATATTTAGAATGTTAAACTACTATATGGTTATTTACGACTCCACATATCACACATTTCATGTGGTCATACATGAGAATCATCTTAGGCATCGTGGTATTGTAGTAGGCAGACTAATACACCCGCTTTCATTAAGAGCCCGTAAACCCGTGCGGAATTTATTTTCTAACTCGGTAGGATTAGACACACGAGTGTCTCTCCAGTTTCTAGAGATAGATGTCAAGCAGGGAGCACTCAATACATGTAGTATAAGTTGCTCTAGTCGTGATGAGAAGATGAGAGCTCATGTGATGTGTTGATTTATGTGATGTGCACTATGCTTGTTTTAATACGATTTTCAATATGTTTTGACCTTGATATCTGGTTTTGGTCTTTAGCATGATTTTCTGCAATAGTTTTCAACTTATGTTTTGAATACTTAATATTTATAAAATACTTTTTAGAACTACTAATCATGCAGATGTTTTGAGAATTATAAAAAGGTTTTCCCAAAATGGGTAACTAGGTAACCTACTTGGCATTTTATATTCACCCCCTACTTTTTTCCACAAGTGGTGTCAAGTGTGACATTGATGACGAACAAGCGGATTAATAGACTATCTTTTACTTGTAGTTTATGACTTGGTAATGCTAGGAGTGTGGATTTAAGGCTTGTGTCTATGTCTTGTTAAATAAATAGATTATGCTAGTATTCGAACTAAATATGCTACTTTGAATATGTCTGTAAACTACATATGCCATACTAGCTGATGTTGAGGTGTGAATGATGATGCTTGATTAACTATTTAGATTTAGTTTTTCTAATAATTATTCAGTCTATGTTTATTGGTGATTATGAATTATGGGATAGGTTTAATGGTTGGAATTCCAAATATTTTTATTAATCATGCTGTTTTAAAAATTCAAAACTCTTTAAACTTTTTATTTACAAATTAAGGAATTTCTAATTCTAACGAAAATTTTCTTCTACCACTGCCACGGGGTTTAGGTCGTGGCACGGCCCTTAAAGTTCTTATTTTTGTGATTAAGTCTTTGGACTTTTAATTTTATGCAATTTGGTCTTTGACTATTACTTGCTATTAAAATTTTGACCATACGTGAGAAGTATGTGATAGTATATAAAAAGGTATTTGAAGGAAAATAGACCCAACAAAAGGATTTAGAAAAAGGGAAACATGTATTATTTATATTTTTCAAGATTCTTTAAATGGCAAATTGGGGAAAAAAAGGTAGCTTAAAATTTCTGAAGTATCATTCAAATATCTTTTAGATGCTACCACGTTTGTCGAACATTTAATATCATGTCTTAATTTGAATAATTGAAGGACAAAATTATAAAAAATAAAAAAAATTAAGAGCTTAATTACTAATATCAGAACTTCGGGACTATGGAATATTTCACGACCTTTTGTGCCATAAACCCAATAAAAAGATGATTACATTTTTTTTAATTACTTGTGTAGGGGTAAATCATTAAATCTCATCTTTATTTCGATACCACCATTATTCCTATGTCCAACTAAAATTTCCACCAGTGGCTTGTGGCCGTTACAATCTTTCTTCTATGAGAAAATAGAAAATCTGGAAGTAGCTCATGTCACCACCTTAGATGAATCGATGATCCGTACTGGCAGTACTGCAATGGTTTTTCACAATCTTTCTTTCACTTCAATCTTCCACAAATGTAAAAGAATGAAACAGTTCAAAGAAGCTCACGCCCAGCTCGTTGCCAATGGCCTAACCCACGCATCACCCTCTCTCAGACCCATAATCTCCTTCTCCGCTCTTGACCCTTCCGGCGATATCAACTATGCTCTCCTTCTCCTCCTCTTCAGGACCTCTCCTGCTTCTTCGGTCTTCCTCTTCAACACTGTAATACGAGGCCTAGCTCGTCTAATCCATGGCCGACCCGATTTCGTGTCAAGGTCGTTGCTTGTGTTGAAACGCATGGTTGAGCTTAATCTTGCTCCCAATAACTTCACTTTCACTTTTCTCTTTCAGGGTTTCTCGAATTCTTGCGCATTTGATCTGGGTAGGCAGTTTCATGGGATGTTGATTAAGAATTCTTTGGTTATGGATGTTTTTGTTCGCAATTCAGTTATTCAGTTTTACTCGGTTTGCAGGGAGATGGGTTATGCGAGACGGGTATTTGATGAAAGTGATGAACTTGACGTTGTTTCGTGGAATTCTATGATCAATGGATATGCTAGGAATGGATATATTTCTGAGGCCCTGAATCTGTTCGACAAAATGCCTATGAGAAATGATGTATCTTGGAATACCGTACTTGGTGGTTTGGTAAAGTTTGGTTTTTTGGATGATGCTTATAGCCTTTTCATGGAGATGCCACGGAGAACCTTGATTTCTTGGGTGGTTATGATTTCTGGGTATGCTCAAAATGGACGGCCAAAAGAGGCTTTGGCTTTGTTTAGAAATATGCTATCCTTGGATCTGGATTCAAGCTCTGCAATCTTAGTTAGTGTCCTCTCAGCATGCTCTCAGTTAGGAGCTTTGGATCATGGTAATTGGGTTTACTCCTATATTCAAAGGAAACGTGTGATGTTTGATTCAATACTTTCTGCAGCCCTGATTGATATGTATGCTAAATGTGGCACCATTGATCTTGCAATGCAAGTGTTCAATTCATCAAAAAAGAAGTGTGTTTCCACCTATACGGCTGCGATATCCGGATTGGCAATGAATGGTCGTAGCAAGGAAGCACTTATGCTATTTGAGCATATGAAGGCTGAAGGAATTTCACCAGATACTATCTCTTATATTGCAGTGTTAAGCGCTTGTAGTCATGAGGGATGGATTGATAAGGGGTTTCACTATTTTAATTCAATGTTAGATGTTTGTGGAATTAGACCACAGTTGGATCACTATGCCTGCATGGTTGACCTTCTTGGCCGTGCCGGTTTGCTCAAAGAGGCAGAGCGTTTAATTACTTCAATGCCGATTAAACCAGACAGTGCTATATGGGGGGCGCTTCTTGGTGCATGCAGGGTTCATGCCAATGCTGAAATGGGTCGCCGAGTTGGGAATCTAGTGATACAGTGTGATCAAAACCACGATGGACGCTACATTCTACTGTCCAATATTTATGCCGAATCCATGAGAGGTGAAGATGCTGAAGAAGTCAGGAAAACTATGAGAAAAAGAAAAATAAAGCGGGTTCCAGGATGTAGTTTAATCGAGGTGGATGGTGTTGTCCATGAGTTTTTGGCTGGAGATAAATCCCATGAGAAAACAGAGGATATCTACCGTGTGTGGGGTGAAATTGTCGAGGAGATAAAGAAATTTGGCTACGTTACAGAGACGAGAGGGGTTGTGTTTGACATAGAAGAGGAGGAGAAAGAAAGTCTGATTGGATACCATAGTGAGAAGCTGGCCCTGGCTTTTGGGTTAATTTGCACAAAGCCTGGATCATTAATACGCATCGTGAAGAATATTAGGATCTGCACTGATTGTCATTCAGCAATTAAGCTTGTCTCAAAGTCTTTCAAAAGAAAAATTGCTGTTCGTGACCGGAAACGCTATCATCATTTTGAGGATGGGTCCTGTTCCTGCATGGACTACTGGTAAAAACCTATGAAGTCCTTCTCTGGAGAACTTTAGATAATGTGCCTTTGAGAACGGCATATCCCGTCTACAGGCTTTATGTAACCAGAAAGTTTTGTTGCTGGGACCTAGTTTCTCTTTAAGAGTGTTTGGTAGGACTGTAGGAGGGAAAATGGAAGGAAAGAGAGGGCCGGTAATTAGTGGATATATTTGTGGTAGGGTGGTTGTTTAGTAGGAAGAATTTAGAAGGGATAGGATTAACTATGGATTTTAAATCGTGAGTTTGGGCCAATTTTTATTCCTTTCTATTATTGGATGGATCATCGATTCTCCCCTTCCTCTACCAATCACAAGGGAAGAGTCCTCACCTTTCTTTACACTTTCCTTCTTTGGTTTATGTAACTCCTCTTTCTCCCTTCCTAACAAAAATAGCCTTAACCTTGCTTTTATGCGTTGAACTTTTAATTGAAACCACTTCACATGGGTTATACCAGCAATGGTCTATGCAGGCATATATGAAGTTTTCTAGCTGACAGATATCGAGGCCAGGTTATTTATGATGCTGGAAACTGGGAATCTCAAAAGCAGTTGGAGCTACCAAAGTTCTCAAAACAAGCTACTGGTATGCTACGGAAAATTTATAAGAGTGCAACTCCACTCTAACTTTAGATTGCATATGAATCAGCAAGCTGTCAATCTCCTTTTTTACACAGACCAGAGTTAATAGTCCACACACTTCTATACACGATCATTATCATCCATCTCAGATAATCTAACTTTGTTACAGTATGTTTTTAGGATTTCATTTTGTATTATGCTTTTCTGGGGATATGTATACACATTATATAATTAAAAGGGAAACATAGTTTTTGTAATCTGATAGAATAGTGCCACCTGTGCTTAATGTTAAAGAGCTCTTTCAGGAGACTTCGGTAGTAAATTAGTAAAAAAAAATGAAATTATAACAAGGATGCAGTAAAATTTATTGCAGGGTACAGTTCTAAAGTTACTTAAAAATATTCCCTTTATCCCGTGTATATGTGAAAGAAAGTTGGCGTCTTCTGTAAAATCCATGACTTTAATTAGGGGATTGCTGCTAATTTCATGAATTTTGGGGGCTAAAGTGTGAAGAACTGAGGCCCAGGGACTAAGTTGGAAGGTCTGAATAGTCAAGAGTAACCTAAAAGGGTGGCTCTATTACCACCCTCTGTTTACTCTTCTCACACTAATTCTAATACTACACTCTCTATCTATTTAAATTTTAAATATAATTAGTGCTTATTACACACCTAATTTTTCCTAAAATATCTCTCAAATTTTTAAGTAACTTTAGAACTGTACCCTGCAATAAATTTTACTGCATCCTTGTTATCCCGTGTATATGTGAAAGAAAGTTGGCGTCTTCTGTAAAAACCATGACTTTTATTAGGGGATTGCTGCTAATTTCATGAATTTTGGGGGTTAAAGGGTGAAGAACTGAGGCCCAAGGACTAAGTTGGAAGGTCTGAATATTCAAGAGTAACCTAAAAGGGTGGCTCTATTACCACCCCTCTAGTTACTCTTCTCACACTAATTCTAATACTACACTCTCTATCTATTTAAATTTTAAATATAATTAGTGCTTATTACACACCTAATTTTTCCTAAAATATCTCTCAATTTAATTTTATCATTTCTTTTCCTACCCCTCCTCCTTTCTCTTCTACTTGCACCAATATTCACCCCTCTTCTCCTCATATCATGCTTCTTTTATCTTCTTCTCTGCACCCATTGATTTAACTTCTATGTTTACACTGTTGAAAGAAAAATTCATAGTCTTTTTTCTATGTTTTTATTTTATAGTATTAATCTTGACGTCCTCTGCAAAATTTTTCAACTATTTTAAAATTTCTTCCTCTAATGTATAGATTTGAAGAAGATTCAGTTCAAATTTTTTTTAATTGGATGGCTTTCAATACTTCTAATAGATAAGTAAACAATCATTCGTGTAGTTGGAAAACAAATCAAACCCTTGCAGCTATTTTGAGATTATTGAAAATAAAATTAAAATTATATTTAATTTAACAATATAAACAAGATAAAGGTATATGGTTGCACGAATAATTCAAACGAATATTTTACTGAGGAAAAAGTAGTCACCAAATAATTTTTTTTTTTTTGAATTCACCAAACATTTTTTCTACCCACTATTCATTTATCGCATATTTTAGTTTCTTTCAATGAAATAAAGGTTTCCTCCTAATTAAAAAGTGAATATTTAAACAAGAAATCTTAAAAATCATACCTAGGTAATCGAATGTACCAAGATCTCATATTGTTAATAATTCTGGTTAAAAAACGAGTGTAAATTATTTTGAGAAATGTTTATGAAAAGAATTTTTTTTCAAAAAACGTTTATGCACATAAAAGTAATTTCATTAGAGTTTCTTGTGGTAATATAAAATATTATTAAAATAAAATGTGAGAAAAATAGATGGAGGGGTGACAATATATGCGTCCATACTAAAATGTGATATGGGAAGCATCATCAGATTTGTGATATGGATTAAAATGTGCCATCTTAAAAAATCTATCCACCACCACAAAAATTGAATCTCTACTCTATTTAGACCTAGGCAATCCTAACATATAGTCCATTAAAATATCAATCAAAGGCTCACTAGAAATGGATAGTGGGGTGTATAAACCATGGGGTTGCACTCGGGATTTTGCTTACCTACACGTGACATATCTACTACAAATTCTCTCAACATCCCGTTTCATGTGTGGCCATTAGAAGTGTTCCTATAAAATAGCTAAAGTCTTAGTAACTCCAAAATGTCCCATTAAACCTCCCCCATGTGACTCTCTCATTAGCAAATCTCACACAGAACAATTCGGTATGCACAATTTATTTTCTCAAAACAAGAAATCTTCATGCCTAAAGTACTTACCTTTGGCTATCTTTTCACAAGATACAAACTCTTCACTAAAGTCATGGTCTAAAGGATATAATTCTTTAGTATGCTCCAATCCAAGTATTTTAGCATCAGGAGTAGAAAGTAATACGTACCTGGGAGAAAGTGCATCGGCAATAATGTTTTCCTTCCCTTATTTATATCAGATGACATATGGAAACGTCTTAATGAATTCAACCCATCGTGCATACCTCTTGTTCAGCTTATGTTGGCCTCTCAGGTGCTTCAATAACTCATGATCTATATGGATCACGAATTCTTTAGGCCATAGGTAGTGCGGTAGTGCTGTCATATCTCCAAAACCCTAACTAATGCATACAACTCTTTGTCATAAGTCGGATAGTTTAAGGCTGCTCCACTTAGTTTCTCACTGAAGTAAGCAATTGGTCGTTCCTCCTGTATTAAAACTGCACCTATACCAATACCTGAAGCATCATATTCAATTTCAAATGTTTAATTAAAGTTAGGTAAAGATAATAAGGGGGCGTTGGTCAGTTTTTGCTTGATCAGTTGAAATGCCTTCTCTTGTTTTTCTCCCCATATGAAACCAACATTTTTCTTGATTACTTCGGTAAGTGGTGCGGCTAATATGCTAAAGCCTTTCACAAACCACCGTTAGAAACTAGCAAGTCCATGAAAACTTCTCATATTTCCTACCGTTGTGGGACTCGGCCACTTTTAGATTACATGAAACTTCTCCTCATCAACTTGTATACTCTGTGCACTCACAATAAATTCTAGAAACACAAGTTTATGGGTGCAAAAGGTACACTTTTTCAGATTAGCAAATAACTTTTCTTTTCTAAGCACATCTAAAACAGATTTCAAATGTACTATATGCTCATCCAAGTTTTTTGCTATAAATCAGAATATGATCAAAATAAAAAACTACGAATTTTCCAATAAAAGCACGCAAAACATAGTTCATTAATCTCATGAAAGTGCTAAGAGTATTAGTTAATCCAAAAGGCATAACTAACCATTCATATAAACTATATTTTATTTTGAACGTAGTTTTCTATTCGTCACATTCATTGGCAATAGGACGTTCTCCATTCCGCTTCCTATTAATACAAAACTGATCCCACCACACAATAGCATAGTCAGTGAATTCGATTGCAGCAAGTTTTACCTTCTTTATTTCAGAATAATTGTGACAATCGAAAACCAACTCCATCTTCTTTTCCCACTCGAGATATGCTTCAGGATCATTTTTTCCTTGAAAAGTGGGAATTCTCATCTTTATATTTCCTAAGTTGTTATCTACCCGGTTCCTATCTTCTCTTTCCCTGCCATATCTCCTATGGCTGCCCACTGACATCCTATCATACTCATCTTCTACACCTTCCCCTTCATCTTCATCCAACTCCTCAACTTCTCTTCGGTGCACCCTATCTCTCCTCGGTGGCTGCCTCCGTTGTGTTCCTCCCTCTTCTACCCTATCCAACCTTTCATGTATTTGTTCTAATTCTGCCCTCATCATCCGCCTCATCTCTCCCATTAATGCTTGCATTTGTAGGTTCGGAACAACTTGTTGTTGAACCTCTTCATTTGTGCTTTTCTCTTGATTTTTAGACATGATAGAAATCTGCAAAACAAGGTTAGAATAATACAGAAAAGGACCTCACTACACTCCCTCACATGTTTCACTCAAATACGATACACTCAATGCCACTCGTGTTTCACTCAACAAGTTCTGGCTTTTAACCCTCTTATGATCTCACACACACAGCCTTTTTCCACTCTTATTCTTCTTTGAGTTCTTTCAAAACTAATCAAGAACTAATATAAAGGATTCAAGTAGCAAATCAAAATAAGAACAAACCAAACAAATCAGATTTTATCACGGATTTTGATGAATTTCGGCACTCAAGTGTGGGGCTTTTTTTTTTTCCCTTGATCCTCTTGATTTTCCCTCTTTTCCTTTTCTTTCCTTTCCCTTTTCTTTTCTTTCTTTGATGTTGCAGAAATGTGTGAAGTGCACAAGAGAATCGGTAACTTAAAGAAATGGGTAACAAGATACGAGTAACAACAGATCTGGAAAACTTGGAAAGCAAAGATCACGATTTTGTGTTTTTGTTTTTAAACTCTAATGGATGCAAACGTATTCAAAGAGGAACCCAAAACAAGGACACAACCCGAAATCAAGACTCAATCAAAAATGCACACAACCCGAAATCAAGACTCAATCAAAAACACACACAACACGAAATCAAGACTCAATAAAAAAAAAACCCTGAAAAAGAAAGAAAATAATCTGGCCGAATTGGAACCTAAACCTAAACAAACGACTCGACAAGGAAAAACAAGAAAGGATAGGCAAACCTGATGAACTTAGGCTCTTGATACCAACTGATACGAACCACGCCAATAACGTGACGAAACCCGTTACCAAATCTGGAAACGCAACCCCAAGAACTTTCAAGGTTGATGGAAACCGCGATCCGTTGCTTAGCAAAGCAAGAACCTTAGTATGGTGAAGACGCCACAAACGGGGATGGAGGATCTATTTGATAAGTCAGTTTGAACGCCACAAGGAATACCTTGATAAGTTCAGAAAAGTCCCTTCAAGAACTCAAGAAGAAAATTCTCACCCTTTGATTAATTTCCTAAAAAAAAACATAACATTGTAGGCGGTACATATATAGCCGAATTACACTTTCTAGGGTTTTGATTATAAAATTACTAATCTACCCTTAATGAAGAAAAAAAAACACGCCTAAAATAATCCTAGAAACACTCAGAAATAAAAACGTAAAATTCAAGATAAAATTACAAAGAAAACACGTCTTCATCAGATTATAATCCCCCCCTTGCACGTGTATGATGGATTAGACATGCAATGGCTCAATGGGCGTATATGGCTAATTAGTTCTCTCCCAGATCGACTTGGATGAGCAAAACCAACCTTTGTTTCAGTAGTGAACACACTTTCTTCTTGTTGTAGAACTCTCCGGACTAAGTTATTCAGCTCTTCTTTGAATCTTTTAGCTCGAGCCCTCGTCACTGAACTAACAGGAACTTGCACTAGACCACGAATCTTGACAGCCTTAATGTCCTCATCAGTTTTCATCCTTGATTGTGGCGTCTTTCTATATACCAAGGTTCATATCTCTTTATAGGTGTTCGGTCAAGGTTTTCCATCTGAATCTGATTGTAGAATGGTCTTAGGCATCATTCTTGTTTTGGGTTTCATCACAAGTTGGCAGAGTTCTTATCACTTATGAAATGCCTTTTTAATTATGCAATTATTATATTTTTTATTTGTATTTATATATAAAGTAACGAACATGACCCCTGCCTAATCTAATCGTTTTGCTTGGAGAGATTACGGATATACAATTTTGACACGAATATTGCGCTCAATATTCTAGGCTGGCCTATTTCGATAATGAACCAATTGGCCATATGGCATTTATGGAAAGAATCCAAAGCAATTCTATCTAAATGACTACCTCCTACCTGGAAACAATTGTAATTTTCATTCGGAAACTTATGTTATACGTTGATAAAAAAAATAACTTACAATATATGTGGTCCCTTTAAGGCATTCGACTAGCTAGATTAATAGATAAATGCTCCAAATTTTAGTGAAAATAATTAACATTAGAGAACTTTGTGATGTGTTCTATATATATAGCGACTGATGCCAGTTTACAATGATGACTAAAGTCTAAAACGCGTAGACAGTAATTTGAAATATCTTGCCGTTAAAGTGGTACAGACTAAGGACATAAAACCTAGAGGACTTTTTCACCTTTGCCCCAAAGAGGCAATCCTAGGAGATGGGGAATTCCCGACGTCCACACAATTTTATGGCCAACCTTTAAAGCGGGATTGAGTAAGACGACTTGCAGACACTACTGCTTAATATTGAGCTGTCATTAATGTCCTGTTGTGCCCCCAAATCTTACCCTCCCCATGTGCTCATCGTGGTCCACATGAAATGTCCCGATTTACCAGTTTTGGACGCTCCTATATCACTTATTTATAATCTCTTCTTTTAATTATTAATTGGCATTGATATTAATGTTGAATATCATGGCCTAAATTGGATACTATACATCTACTCTCGCACTCGTAAATAATGTTTTATATGTAGAGGTATAACCTAAAGTAATTAAAGGTCTCAGAACTAGAACTAGTGGAATAAATAGCAAGACGCAAACTAATTAATTTGCTGAACCAAGGTTTAGTTTCTTGGAAAAGTTATATCCCGTATTATATTAACTGTATTACATACAGATCACTACTTAAACAAAGTTCAAACCACAAAAGGGAATCAATATATTGGATTTGTACATACTCTCTAAAATATCTAGATCATAAGAGATTAAAGTTTTCCGTTATACAACAGACAACCTCAAAAATTTGTTTGTTTGTTAAATTCATTGACACCAAAAAAGTGCGTTGTTGTTGTTATAATATATGAGAAAATGATATCCCATTCACATGCATAACAAAGACATTGAAACAAATATCTATTATATCTCATGGATATTTACGCTTAACATATATATATCGACACACATGTGACTCCATGGGGACATATTACAGTCACAACGGTAACCCATGCCCAAGATATTTCATACCATCACACCTATATATATTGCTACCAAACTCCCTATCAAAATCACTCAAAGAAAACCCCCTAAACCCTAAACAATAAAAAAGATAAAACAATAGTGAAGATGAATACTAATACAATCCTCATCTTCTTCATTTTTTCTCTCTTTTTTTCCTCATCTTTCGGAGCCGTCCAAGACTTCTGTGTGGCAGACTACTCGGGTCCCCAAGGCCCAGCCGGCTACTCATGCAAGAATTTGGCAAAGGTCACGGTCGACGATTTTGTCAACCACGGCCTCGCCAACAAGGGCAACACCACTAACATCATCAAGGCTGCGGTGACCACCGCATTCGACAGCCAGTTTCCCGGCATCAACGGCCTAGGTCTCTCTTTGGTACGTGCCGACTTGGCCGCTGGTGGTGTTATCCCATTCCACACGCACCCCGGAGGCTCGGAGATCCTAATCGTCATAGAAGGGATGCTTTGTGCCGGTTTTGTTTCCAGCACTGCAAACACAGTGTATTTCAAGACACTTAACAAAGGTGATGTCATGGTTTTCCCGCAAGGGCTTCTTCACTTCCAAATCAATTCAGGCAAAGGCGAAGCCTTCTTCCTTGCCGGATTCAATAGTCCGAACCCCGGTCTTCAACTTACTGACTTTGCTTTGTTCAAGAACAATCTTCCGACAGAGTTGGTGGCCGCGACTACTTTCCTTGACGTTGCTCAGATTAAGAAACTAAAGGGTGTTCTTGGTGGAACTGGATAAGTTAGACATAGTATCTACAGAGAGATACCATCATTAACGATTGGTTTGATGCTTTAATTTTCTAGTGGTACGTACCTTTGTTTAATGTTATTGTTGGTTTATTTGCTGTGGTTGGAGAAGGACCTGTAAGCGTAGGGTACTTCTTTTTCATTTCATGGCGCTTCTTAATTAATAAGAGAGTAGTATTGTCTAGTTTAAATTGGTGCGATCGGTTTTTCGTTCATTTGAAGGCAAAGCGAAATTTCGTAGTTGGTGCATTGTATGGGGCCATCACATTTTGTTGGTTTAGCTTCGTTGAAAGTGTATGTCGTGTTGCATGCTAAAACAAGAAACAAATTTGAAGGCAAATAATATGGCTTCTAGGTTTTGTGTTTTACGTGCCTTTCTAAATTACTTATGCTGTATGTTTCAATTTTTGTGATTGTTTAGATGTGAAAAGTGGAAGTATATTGATGCGGCAAAAATAAAAGAATAATGCTATAGGATCCCAATGGTGCCCAGCACCACAATGACATATCAGTTTGTCACTGATTAATTATAATTATAATTCAGGTAGAGCATATGTGGGACCCAGTTTATTAATTAAATCATCCAGTAACAAACAGACATGTCATTGCAGTGCTGAGCACCACTGGTGTCTTATAGCATTGCTCAAAATAAAAAGGTTAAAACAGTTCAGAACGAGAAAAAAATGGACGAGGAGATGAGGATCAATGGGCCCCTAACTCTTTTAGTCCAAAGTTGTCTTATATACTTGCAATAAACTTACATATATACTGTAAAAACTCGGATTTTAATAGGGTAAATGGGGAATTTTACTAATTTCTAGAAAAAATAAGAGAGTTCAAAACACGAACTTTTTAACCCGAAACACATCTAATATCTCAAGACACAAAATAAAGACTGTTTGCTGGTTTAGAACTCAATTCGTTGTACCTAGCACCTAGTTTTCCCCTTTGGCAATTTTCGTCGAATTTTAGTCATTATCTTTGGAGAGAGTTTAAAACAAGGACTTTGTTGCCCAAAACCCATCTAATATCTCAAGACAACGAATAAAGAGTGTTTGTTGTTCTAGAACTCAATTCGTTGTATCTAGCACCTAGTTTTCCCAATTCGCAATTTTCTGCCAATTTTAGTCATTCTCTTTGAAAAGAGGTCAAAACAAGAACTTTGTTGTTTGAAACCCATCTAATATCTCAAGACACCACATAAAGACTGTTTGTTGGTCTAGAACTCAATTCGTTGTATCTAGCACATTGTTTTCCCAACTGGCAATTTTCGGCCAGCTTTAGTCATTCTCTTTGTAGATAGTTTAAAACAAGAATGTTGTTGCCGGAAACCCATCTAGTTTCTCAAGATACCAAATAAAGAGTGTTTATTGGTCTAGTACTCAATTCGGTGTAGCACCTAGTTTTCCCCATTGGCAATTTTTGGCCAGTTTTAGTCACTCTCTATGAAGAGAGTTCAAAACAAGAACTTTGTTGCCCGAAACCCATCTAATATCTCAAGACACCCAATAAAGAGTGTTGGTTTTGTCTAGAACTCAATTCGTTGTATCTAGCACCTAGTATTCCCCATTGGCAATTTTCGGCCAGTTTTACTCATTCTCTTTGTAGAGTGTTCAAAACAAGAACTTTGTGGCCCGAAACATACCTAGTACCTCAAGACACAAAATAAAGAGTGTTTCTTGGTCTAGAACTCAATTCGTTGTATGTTACACCTAGTTTTCCCAATTGGCAATTTTTGTCCCGTTGTAGTCATTATCTTTGGAGAGAGTTTAAAACAAGGACTTTGTTGCCCAAAGCCCATCTAATATCTCACGACAACGAATAAAGATGTTGGTTGGTCTAGAACTCAATTCGTTGTGTCTAGCACCTAGTTTTCCCCATTGGCAATTTTCGGCCAGTTTTAGTCACTCTCTATCAAGAGAGTTCAAAACAAGAACTTTATTGCTCAAAACCCATCTAATATCTCAAGACACCCAATAAAGAGTGTGTGTTGGTCTAGAACTCAATTCGTTGTATCTAGCACCTAGTTTTCCCCATTGGTAATTTTCGGCGCGTTTTACTCATTCTCTTTGTAGAGAGTTCAAAACAAGAACTTTGTGGCCCGAAACATACCTAGTACCTCAAGACACCAAATAAAGAGTGTTTGTTGGTCTAGAACTCAATTCGTTGTATGTTGCACCCAGTTTTCTCAACTGGCAATTTTCGTCCAGTTTTAGTCATTATCATTGGAGAAAGTTTAACACTAGGACTTTGTCGCCCCAAACCCATCTAATATCTCAAGACACCAAATAAAAAGTGTTTGTTGGTCCAGAACTCAATTCGTTGTATCTAGCACCTAGTTTTCCCCATTGGCTATATTCGGCTGGTTTTAGTCATTCTCTTTGAAGGGAGCTCAAAAGAAGAACTTTGTTGCCGGAAGTCTATCTAGTATCTCAAGACACCAAATAAAGAGTGTCTGTTTGTCTAGAACTCAATTCGTTGTATCCAGCACCTAGTTTTCCCCAGTGGCAATTTTTGGCCAGTTTTAGTCATTCTCTTCGTAGAGAGTTCGAAGCAAGAACTTTGTTGCCCGAAACCCATCTAATATATCAAGACAACAAATAAAGAGTGTTTGTTGGTGTAGAACTCAATTCGTTGTATCTAGAACCTAGTTTTCCTCATTGGCTATATTTGGCCGGTTTTAGTCATTCTCTTTGAAGGGAGCTCAAAACAAGAACTTTGTTGCCCGAAACCAATCTAATATCTCAAGACACCAATTAAAAAGAGTGTTTGCCGTTCTAAAACTCAATTCCTTGTATCTAGCACCAAGTTTTCCCAATTCGCAATTTTCTGCCAGCGTTAGTCATTCTCTTTGAAAAGAGCTCAGAACATGAATTTTGTTGCCCGAACCCCATCTCATATCTCAAGACACCAAATAAAAAGTGTTTGTCGATCTAAAACTCAATTCGTTGTATCTAGCACCAAGTTTTCCTAATTCGCAATTTTCTGCCCATTTTTGTCATTCTCTTTGAAAAGAGCTCAGAACATGAATTTTGTTGCCCAAAACCCATCTCATATCTCAGCACACCAAATAAAGAGTGTTTGTCGGTCTAAAACTCATTTCGTTGTATCTAGCACCTAGTTTTCCCAATTCACAATTTTCTGCCAATTTTAGTTATTCTCTGTGAAAAGAGCTCAAAACAAGAACTTTGTTGCCTGAAACCCATCTAATATCACAAGACACCAAATAAAGACTTTTTGTTTGTCTAGAACTCAATTCGTTGTATCTAGCACATTGTTTTCCCAATTGGAAATTTTCGGCCAGCTTTAGTCATTCTCTTTGTTCGGCCAGCTTTAGTCATTCTCTTTGTAGATAGTTCAAAACAAGAACTTTGATGCCGGAAACCCATCTAGTTTCTCAACACCCCAAATAAAGAGTGTTTGGGGGTCTAGAACTCAATTCTTTGTATCTAGCACCTAGTTTTCCCTATTGGCAATTTTCGGCCAGTTTTAGTCATTCTCTTTGTTGAGAGTTCAAAACAAGAACTTTGTTTCCAGAAACCCATCTAGTATCTCAAGACACCAAATAAAAAGTGTTTGTTAGTCTAGAAGTCAATTCGTTGTATCTAGTACCTAGTTTTCCCCGTTGGAAATTTTCGGCCAATATTAGTAACTCTCTTTGAAGAGAGCTCAAAACAAGTACTTTGTTGCCCGAAACCAATCTAATATCTCAGGACCCCAAATAAAAACTGTTTGTTTGTCTAGAACTCAATTCGTAGTTTCTAGCACCTGGTTTTCCCCATTGGCAATTTTCAGCCAGTTTTAGTCATTCTCTTCGAAGAGAGTTCAAGACAAGAACTTTGTTGCCGGAAACCCATCAAGTCTCTCAAGACACCAAAAAAAGAGCGTTTGTTGGTCTAGAACTCAATCGGCTGTATATTTGCTCCTGCTTTTCCGCATTGGCAATTTTCGGCCAGTTTTAGTTATTCTCTTTGAAGAGAGTTCAAAACAAGAACTTTGTTGCCCGAAACACAACCAATATCTCCAGGCACCAAAAAAAGAGTGTTTGTTAATTTAGAACTCAATTCATTGTATCTAGTACCTAGTTTTCCCAATTGACAATTTTTGGGTAGTTTTAGTCATTCTCTTTGAAGAGAGTACAAAACAAGAACTTTGTTACCGGAAACCCATCTAGTATCTCAAGACACCAAATAAAGAGTGTTTGCAGGTCTAGAAATTAATTCATTGTTTCTAGCACCTAGTTTTCCTCATTGGCAATTTTCGACAAGTTTTACTCACTCTCTGTGAAGAGAGTTCAAAACAAGAACTTTGTTGCCGGAAACCCATCTAGTATCTCAAGACACCAAATAAAAAGTGTTTGTTGGTCTAGAACTCAGTTCTTTGTATCTAGCACCTAGTTTTCCCCATTGGAAATTTTCATCCAGTTTTAGTCATTATCTTTGGAGAAAGTTTAACACTAGGACTTTGTCACCCAAAACCCATCTAATATCTCAAGACAACGAATAAAGAGTGTTTCTTGGTCTAGAACTCAATTCATTGTGTCTAGCACCTAGTTTTCCCCATCGGCAATTTTCGGCCAGAATTAGTCACTCTCTATGATGAGAGCTAAAAACAAGAACTTTGTTGCCCGAGACCCATTTAATATCTCAAGGTGAACAAAAAAGAGTGTTTGTTGGTCCCGAACTCAATTCATTGTATCTAGCACCTAGTATTCCCCATAGGCAATATTTGGCCAGTTTTAGTCACTCTCAATGATGAGAGCTACAAACAAGAACTTTGTTGCCCGAAATCCATCTACTGTCTCAAGACACCAAATAAAAAGAGTGTTTGTTGGTTTAAAACTCAATTCGTTATATCTAGCACCAAGTTTTCCCAATTCGCAATTTTCTGCCAGTTTTAGTCATTCTCTTTGAAAGGAGCTCAGAACATGAATTTTGTTTCCCCAAACCCATCTCATATCTCAAGACACGAAATAAAGAGTGTTTGTTGGTAAAGAACTTAAATCGTTCTATCTTGCACCAAGTTTTCCCCATTAGCAATTTTTGGCCTGTATTAGTCACTCTCTTTGAAGAGAGTTCAAAACAGGAACTTTGTTGCCCGAAACCCATCCAATATCTCAAGACACCAAATAAAGAGTGTTTGTCGGTCTGGAACTCAATTCGTTGTATCTAGCCCTTAGTTATCCCAAATGGCAATTTTCGGCCAGATTTAGTCATTCTCTTCGAAGAGAGCTCAAAACAAGAACTTTGTTGCTCGAAACCCATCTAGTATCTCAAGACACCAAATAAAGAGTGTTTGTTAGTCTAAAACTCAATTCGTTGTATCTCGGTCATTGTTTTCCCAATTGGCAATTTTCGGCCAGTTTTAGACATTCTCTTTGTAGAGAGTTTGAGACAAGAACTTTATTGCCCGAAACCCATCTTATATCTCAAGACACCAAATAAAGAGTCTTTGTGGGTCCAGAACTCAATTCGTTGTATCTAGCACCTAGTTTTCCCCATTGGCAATTTTCGGCCGGTTTTAGTCA
>JXTB01000054.1:0-53368 GCA_002914805.1 Parasponia andersonii
GCCATTTAATCTCTGCATGGCTTAAGACCAGATTTCAGTAATTCTAATAAAAATCAAAGGAAATAAACTAGAAATTAACTAGATTAGGTCTTAAATATCAACGACGCCAAAAACTAAAATAAAGTAAAGAAAGGCACCTAAACTATAAAATTTATTCTTCTAAAGCAACTATCCTATGACTAAAAATACACAAGATAACTCTATTTTCATAGAGTTATCAACTCTCTTCAGTGATTATGCAATATGGACCCATTCTACTAGAGTTATATATGGACAGTATGTACTGAATGTGGACCTAGCTACAGGGGTTAAATATAGTAAATATAGTAAATGTGGACCTAGCTACAGGGGTCAAATACAGTAAATGTGGACTTGGCTACATGGGTTAAGTATAGTAAATGTAGACTTAGTCACAGGGGTTAAGTGTGGTCATAGTCGCCAAAAACTGTTGAGAAGTGATTTAAAAGTGTAACTGATTATCGAATGAGAATAAAACGACAAATTTTGTAAACCTACTTCATGTTTTTGTTAAAATGACTTTCCAAACAATCTCATTTGATTATCTTAAAAATTATTACATTTTGAAATTGATTTTGTTTTGAAATATGTTATTTAATCTTTTCAAATGATATATATTTGATCTAGCTAGTTAAGATTACTGGTTACTTACTGGGCTTCTAGCTCACTTTTTTATTTTTCCATCCCAGGTTTTAAATATTATCAGTTTATAGGCTCACAATGGGAACTTATTTAGTAGTAATTGAGGTGCATGGTTCAAAGAGAGGAATTTCTTCATCTTGATTGAGAAAATATAAAGACTCAGAAAGTTGATCATCTTGAATTTATTGGATTATAGTTTCTATTATATAGTGTTTGTTTTGAATATTTGGAGACTTTATAAGAGTTATTGGATTTTATATTATACATTGGTATTTATTAGAGACTAAATATTCTTAATTATATTGGTTTATAGAAAGATGCCTTGCATACCTACGGAGCTTTGCCTTATGGGTAAGCGGCGCATGTCGTCGGGTATGGGGCATGACAAGTGGTATAAGAGATTAGGTTAAGTTTGACAATTTGGATTGTGATAAATCAATCTTATGAGGTTTAGAATATCAGGGTAACTAAGTTAAGATCATTTGAGTTTGACTTAATTTCTACTATATTTTGGAGATTCATTTGAGTTGGTGATTGGTTTAAATTTGATAAGTTTGTTACTTTGGTTTTTTTAGGTATTAAAATAGGTTAAGTTCACATTCTTAAATTTTGTCATTGATGGAACACTTAGATTGACTTTCATAGTTGGTGATCATATACATTACATAGACTTTTTGGATTGTTTAAAAATGAACATGGACTTTTGGGATCGTTTAAAGTTGAGTACTCTCATTAGATTTTGATTATTAAGATCTGTTAGTTGAATATTGAGGTTTCTACTATTTACTGCTTTTGATATTAGTTTTCTTTTGTATTTGATTAATGGACCTAAGGTATTGGAATCTTCTTTTCTTATTATTGATATTTGATAGTTGTAGAATTAGTGAGTCTTACTTTAGTGTTGATATTGAAATTTTTATGAGTCTACTTGTTATCTTCATCTTCTATCTCTTAAGTTGTTTCTCAATATTTGTGTCCCCATTTGAAAAGAACCTATGTTAATTTTAGAGAAGTGAAATTTATTGATTCTTGAGAGATTGTATTATATTTCTAAAGTGTTGTTAATCTCATAATGTTGATATAAGAGATTCATAGAATAGATATTATCTTGTTATGTATCAATATGAGGAAGACAAGTTTATTTGGAATATTCACTGATTAATTAAAGTGTGGATTGAATTCTAGTTTGAATCTTTTTATAAAGTAGAATTATTTGTGTGATGAGGATATGCAAGGAATTATAGAGTGGATTAAGTTTATTGAATAACTAGTTTCCTTGATGATAAGAGATGATATAAGAAATGCCAATTTATGTACTTGTATTAACTGATGAGAGTACACGTTATTGTTACTAGAGGATTGAGAATAAATGGGTTAACTTTGCTAAAGGCCTTACATATGAGTTTTTCTATAAATATTTGTGATGATATGATTGAAATATAGGCATTAAGGACTTATAGATAGAAACAAATTAGAGAATGATATTTTGACCAAAAAGAAATTATGATGGACAAATTTGGAGAACAATATTATCTAGAAAAAAAAATTGTAGAGCTATAACGATTTATATAGTTGGATAATTTTGAGATGATATTATCTTAATAATATTTGTTTTAAAAACTAAGCAAAAATTTGAGATATGGTAAATGGACATTTTGGTTATGATTATGAATACTATCTAGTAGAGTTGGAATTAGAATATATGGTTGGTATAAACGAGTTCACAATTTTATTCTATGGTTTTACTGTATAGGAGGAAGTAATCTTTGTATTTGATAGTTTTTAATACTACTTTTATTTAGAAATTGATATTGGAATACACAAACAAATTGAAGAGTACTTATTTGATGAGCAACTAGAAAAATTACAAGATAAGAGTTTTCAAAAAACTTAGTGTTTTACTATTAGGAACTCGATTATTATCGGTGATGGAAAAAAAATGAAAATTGTATTTATAAAACAAAAGGCCAAAAATAGTTATGTAATGGAATATGTAAGTCTATCAATATTTCTAAGATTGATATATTATTTGATTTTTATGATTTATGTAGTTTATAGAGAAATATTCATATTTGTGGTTCGATTGACCTCCCTTACTTATAAAGGATATTTTTTAGAAAATCATAATATGAGATATTAGAAATCCTAGAGGTATTAAGATAAAGGCTTAAGAAAATTTTGAGGACTAGTATATGAAAGAAATCACTTAGTATATTTCTTAGTGTTGAGTCTATGGGAAAATGAATAAGGAATATATAGACGAAGTTTGAAAACTTTTGATATATTATATAGGAAAAATAATACGGTAGTGGAATTTTATAACGAGATTATCATGGATTACACAAATTGTAAAGTATCAGTTATATGGTATATTGTTTGACTAAATATACTCATATTTCTGCTATTAGACTTGGCTTATGCTCTTAATCGATTATTAGATTTTGATCTTTATGGTTATTTTGAGTGCACATTGAGATTTAGAATTCTATGAAATTTGGTTATAAGTATAGCATTTGTATTTGACGTAAGCTTAGGTAATTGGATTTAGTTTTGATATTTTGGTCTATTGAAGATAAAAGTTAGAGGAAACGAGACTAAAGAGGACTCACGAGACTAAAGAGGACTCTTATTGTTATTTATGATACAGATATCATATTGTATTTAAGCTTTATAAGACCTTACACGTGATTTTGGAAATTAAATTAGATTTATTAGAGCTTTACAATATTGATCTGAAATAAATAAATTGTCAAAACAAAAAGTATATATGTATATATAGACCACTGAGGATATATTGAGGAATGTTTCAAAGGTTTGTATATAGTTATAGTTTTCGATCTAGCAATAGAGTGGCTTTGTATGAAGTATTGAAAAAGAAATAAAAATATATTCTTAGCATTATAGGCATGCGATTGAAAAAGGTTCTAGAGGTTTGAGGAATTTTAATTATTAAGAATTTCTATTGGCTTTATTAGTACAAAGAAAAGTTTGAGTCATCATGTTATTCTCTTTTTGGATGAAAGTATAAAGGAACTATCACAATGAACAAGAAACAATATGAAATTATTGATGGATAAGTTTTAAAAGTAATGATTTCTCTTTCACGTTTCAATCACTTAAATTAGAATAAGTTCACATTCTCAAGTTCCTATTGTGTTGATGGAAAGTTCATTTCAGTTTTATAAGTGATTATCACTCCTTTTGCTTAGAGTTTGAGGCATACTTAGGAAAAAGCCATTGTATTAAAGTTTGTTTATTACAAAATTCATGGTTTTAAGTTTAGAAGACTAAACTTCTTTTTAGAGGGGGAGAATGTAATGACCCGTACATAAAAAAAAGGGGGGAATTTGTTTATATTATATAAATAATATATATAGATAAAAGAAATGACTATATAACCCTTAGTTAGTAGTGATTATTAGGGGTTATTTTAGTAATTAGATAATTATCACTTTAAGAAACCTTAAAGGGTCTAATAATCTGCTCAGTTTATACATACGCTTTGTAGAGAGAAAAAAAAAATAAAGAGAGATGGAAGATATGTGTTTAAAAAGAAGAAGATGGTGAAAACTTTTGTCATGGATTATTGAGACTCACTCCTATGGTAATAAACTCTTAACCAATTAAGTTTTATATTTTAGTTTGATTTCGGGATTGAGATTGAATATCTAGGATTAGAGTTTTGAATTGCTCATAAATTATTTATGAAATATGGGGATAAATTTGATAGAGAAATAAGCATATTGATATTAGAATTTAAATGAGACAAATTTTGAGTGATTTGGTTGGGTAAATAGAAAGTTATAAATTTTTGAGTTTAGGACTAAGATGTAAAAACATAGTAGAGGTTCCGACTAGTTTTTAGGGATTTTAACTAGTCTGATTAGATCATATTTGATATGATTAGAAAGCTTATCGAATTATCTTTTCAGCAGTATATAATTTGTCAAAAACGGACTTATAACCAGAGAATTATAGCCAATTGAAGTAAGTAAATCTAGAAAAATCTGAAACTTTGGGTATTTTAAACAAAACGTGGTAGCGGATTTGAGGCTTTATAGGAATTACTTATGGATCTTATATCTGCCTTTTTGGCACTATTAAGATTCTCATGACTTGTAGAACAGGTCCCTTAAGTTTGATAATTTTTAGAGAGATGTTAGAATTGTTATGAATCGTGAGAAATTGACATTATTGGGAATAGCTATGAAGTTGATGATAGAAGATGCGTGGGCAGCAAGTAGTCAATATTTTTGGTATAATTAATTATGATTTAATTATTGTGATACTTATACATGATTTGTGTGACAATAGGTGTTTGAGGTTATATTGATTATTTTGGATAAATAGGCAAAGCGAACGAGGTAAGTAACCTTTGGTCTTTTCTAGTAACTTTTTGTACAAAAACTAAATATTTTATTATTTCTAATAAACTTATATTTATAGAGTATTTTATTAAAAATATGATTTCAAGTGAAAATATACTTTTTGCAAATAAGTTATTTATTGAAAGAAAATAATTTTATTGAAATAATTGCTTTATTTAAAAAGTATTTTGATTCTATCTAAAAATTATTTTGCACAAAACTATGGATCAAGTATATGACATTGTTATTGAATATTGTTATATGAAAACTATTTAAAAATAGTTACAATGATATAATGAGAAAAGTGAAATTATTTTTGAACTGTTATTGTATATGACTATGTTTTGAAACTATCTTCAGTGACTATGCAATGTGGACCCATTTCACAGAGGTTATATGTGGACAGTACGTACTGAATGTGGACCTAATTACATGGGTTAAATGTAGTTAATATAGTAAATGTAGACTTAGCTACAGGGGTCAAATGTAGTAAATGTGGACTTGGCTATATGGGTTAAGTGTAGTAAATTTGGATCTAGTCACAGGGGTTAAGTGTGACCATAGTCACCAAAAACTGTTGAGAAGTGATTTGAAAGTATTACTGATTATCGAATGAGAATGAAATGACAAATTTTATAAACCTACTTCATGTTTTTATTAAAATGACTTTTCAAACAATTTCATTTGATTATCTTGAAAATTATTATATTTTGAAATTAATTTTGCTTTGAAATATGTTATTTAACCTTTTCAAAAGATATATACTTGATCCAGCTAGTTAAGATTACTAGTTATTTACTAGACTTCTAGCTCACCCTTTTATTTTTCCCTCCCAGGTTTTAAATATTATTAGTTAACAGGCTCACAATGGGAACTTATTTAGTAGCAATTGAGGTGTATGTTTCAAATAGAGGAATTTCTTCATTTTGATTGAGAAAATGTAAAGACTCAGAAAGTTGATCATCTTGAATTTGTAGGATTATAGTTTCTACCGTATAGTATTTATTTTGAATATTTGGAGACTTTATAAGAATTATTGGATTTTATGTTATACATTAGTATTTATTGGAGACTAAATATTCTTAATTATATTGGTTTATAGAAAAATGCCTTATATGCCTATGAGCTTTTGCCTTATGGGTATGCAGTGCACGTCCTCGGGTGTGGAGCGTGACAGTAGAGGACGAAGATACATCGAGATTAATATTTATTTTTTCGTTTTTGTTTTGTTTTGTTTTTTTTTTTTTTTTGAGAACTCAAAAGAATTAATATCATCAAAAGAATTTGGTGCAACTTGTTTAAACTAGGGAAGAAAAAAAATAGATAGTTTCTTATTTGGCAAGAGAGTCTTTATTCTCTAACATTTGACATTCAAAGAAACAAACTAGTGCTTTGCTTTGTGTGGACTTAAACGACATGTCGTTTCTTGTGTAGCACAAACGACACTGAGAAGATAAAGAATTACTTGAATGAAATAAAACGCGAAGACATACCTGATCGTAAGTTCCACCGAAAGTAATTTTAAAAAATTATTCAAAAATTATTGGCATGATATGGCAATAGCAAGACAACAAGCATGGTGTCCTGCACAATGTTTCAGCTACAACTTTTTTTTTTTNGCTTGAGTTTCTTCTTCTTCTTCTTCCTTTTTTTTTCTTCTTCTTCTTCTCTTGTGTGGTTTATAAATGTTTTCTTCTTCTTGTAGTGTTTCATTTTCCTCGTTTTTTCCTAAGAAAAAAAACAAGGAAAAAAGAACAAGCAACAAGCCTCCGAAAACGCAAGCATGAAGTGAGAAGCACTCGAGGCGGCAAAACTCTATAATTGAGTACTTAAAATCATGCATTCACCAAACGGTGATGAAAGGTTATAGAAAGGCTTGAAGGGTGAGGAAACATTTGATGGTAGCAGATGTGGTGCTACCGAAAGGATCCTTCCTTAAGACCCACAATGAAGAAAGACGGTACAAATGCTTCAAGTCTCACTTCTCCATCCCAATATTGTCTGCTGACCCAATATAGCTTGTACTTTTATTCTATTTTTTCCGAATGACTATCTTCATGATTAAATCATACATGCAAGGAAATAAGTATAATAACCCTTTTTTTTGAAAAAAATTAAAAATATTTAAAAAAAAAAAAAGAAAGAAAGAAAGAAAGAAGGAAAGAAGGAACTTGCTCTGCGGCAAAACAGAAGAAGCTGCAGGATTCAAGTGATGGAACTGGACAAGTAAGGGCATGGAGGAGCTGAAACTTGAACTATTCCTTCAAGCATCAGCATAACATTCTTCATGGTGGGTCTTACAGAAGGGTCTTCATGAAGGCACCAAATGGCGACCATCACGAACCTCTCCACCATTTTCATGTCACTCAGAGCCTCCATGTCGTTCTCAACCAGAGCTTCTACTCTGCCATCTTTATAGCACTCATAAGCCAAATCAGTTAAATTTCCTTTCTCATCCAGGTTTCGTCGACAGCACACAATCTCCAGCAGCAGTACACCAAAACTGTACACATCAACCTTAACCGAGACCGGCGCAGACCTGAACCAATCAGGTGCTATATACCCTTTTGTTCCTCTGATGGTAGTCTTACAATAAGCTTGGCTTTGGCTTTGGTCTAGCCCAAGAAGCTTTGCCAACCCAAAATCAGAAATCCGAGCATTGTAATACTCATCAAGAAGTACATTTTGAGGCTTTATGTCACAATGGATGATCTGCGTGCTGCATTCCTCATGCAAGTAAAATAGTCCTCTAGCGATCCCAAAGGCAATTAGAGTCCTCCGGTTCCAACTCGGTTTGAGACCCTCAAACAGATAGCTTGCCAAAGTGCCATTGCTCATGAACTCAAAAACGAGCAACCTGTGATTATTCTCATCGCAGTACCCAATTAACCGAACGAGATTCTTGTGATGAGTTTGGCCTATGAAGTTCACTTCAACTCTGAATTCTTTGTCATTGTCTCGAAACATTCTGTCCAGTATCTTGACAGCAACGGTACCTAACTCTGTTTCGCCTTTGAAGACGACTCCACAAGATCCTCTCCCCAACTCTTCCTCGAACCCATTTGTGGCTTCTGTGAGTTCTTTGTAGCTAAACTGACGCAGATTGCTTCTCACCGAACTCTCGTAAAGTCGACAAAGTCTGATGAAGCTCTTCTTGTAGTAGAGCAAAAAACCAAGATACATGGCTCCCACCAACATGAAATTGATGACAACAGAACTACCCAAGAGTACGGACACCACGATGAGAGTGGTCTCTTTCTTTTTCTCAGAAACTTGGCGACTTGGTATCGTTGAATTGCTAAAGAACTTGACAAATGACACCCCGTTGATTTGAGTGCTTTCTCTTCCATTGGGAAGTGGGAGTTTTTTCTTCCAACAGGTGTTCCACTCATAATTATAACTTGCCACCTCACAAAAGCAGTCAAGGAGGCAAGAATTTTTGCAGTCCACTGGCTCATGACAATCTTCAATCAAGCCAAAATCAGATTGTGGCCAATCAGTACGTTGGATTTCTGCCATTTCCAGCCCTGGACTAGGCTTGCCGCCGTGGCAGAACATCGAAAAATCTGGTTTGCAGCCGCTGTATTCATCATCCGAGTCGACTAAAGAATACCCAGTTGGGCATTTACAAGATGGGGTTCCATCATCTTTGAGTTTGCAGATACTGTTATACCCGCATAAGCCTGACCCAAATCCAGTCACAATCAAATCTATGCAGATATTATCTGGTATGGCCTTTTTTATTTTCCATTTCGCGTCGTGAAGAGACGAATTTTTGGGATGATAACTGAGGGTGAAAACTCCATGAAAATTGATGGTTGCTCTGACATAAAACTTAGAAGTTAGTACTGAATCTTCTGGCGAAATGATATAAACCGTCTCATTGTTTCTCCTTAACACGTACAGGTAGCCTGACTCATCAAATATCACTCTGTAACCAGCAGAATTAGTCTTATTTTCCGGATCAGTGGTACGACTTTCATAATAATTATCGAAAGTTGGGTAGAATTTGTAGTTGAAACTCATGATATCGAGCACAGCATTACCAGTTTTAAGCAACTGAAACTGGAATCTACCAGTCGAATAATCAGTCCAATTGATTCGAGAAGTAAGCATGCCACCAAGCTCCATTATCTGAGTGGGCAACAATGTATCAGTAGGATTTTTGAAGCTTTCCCAGATGGGCGTAGAACTTTTCCCATCGAGCAAAACAAAGTTACCCGAGTCTTTCATCAGACCGTACCTCACTTTGGTGGAAATGTTTCCTTCAAATTCTGATCTCCATATCATTTTATCACCTTGAGGGTTTGTAAGGACTAAGCCTAAGTCAGAAGTCAGCTCAACTTGGGATCCTCTTGGAGCAGGATAATTTCCATTTGCATACCAAACTGTGGTGACTTCTGTTAGTTTGTAGTACCAAATGGCAAGTAAGAAGTGATCATTTTTCAGTGGCCGAAACCCAAAAGCGAAATCTTTGTAAGGAGAAAGCCACCAAGCTGCATCATCGCCTGCTGTGAGAGTCTCCCCAACTTTGATTATACCAATATTGGTCTGAGCCACAACTATGGAAATGGGCAGTAGGAGAAGAGAGATTAGGAGATTGGAAATAACGGAAGCCATTTTCTTAAGCTGATGTCTAAAGGGAAGTTTAAACTTTATAGAGACAAAATTGGTCAGAAAATTATATGGAAGAGAAGCAAGGACTAAGAAATAACTAGTGGCTTTGTGATTAGTAGAGAGAACTGTTCTTATTCCTTCTTTTTGCAGTACTTCATTGGTTTGTTAAGGAGAATGTTCCGATATTTTGTATGTACTCTGTATCAATTATTTAGCTGCGGCCGACGTAAGCAATTCTTAGTGCGTTCGATATTTTCAAGAGACTTCTTCAAACATTGTACTATGTAAATGATGCCTAGTTCCATTGTTTATGTGTTCTAACTCTAAGATCTATGCGTTTTATGACTATGAATCAAAAGCCGAGTTTTTGGATCTTTGCACATAAAAATAAGTCCTCGTTTGGATAGGGACATGTTATATATGCACCATTGCTCCCGGGCTTGTGAACACGCTTATATTTATCTTATTTGTTTTATGCTCTGATGGCTTCAAAAAGGTAATGAACTAGACATTTTTATTTCTTACTAAATCGGTGCATGAGGTACTATTAGTCTATGATCTGGTTTGTTTGTTAGTTTGTTTTTTAAATGCTGAGTTTCTCGTTGTAATCATCTTTGCGTTGTATACTTGCATGTTTTTCGGCTGATTAATTGGATATATAGAATTATATCCACTTGTTTGATTGGATACACGTCGGTTTCTCTCTATATTCTTTTCTTCTCAAATTTTGTTCGTAACATCCATCCAGCTACTGTGGAACCATCAAGGCGACTTAGGCTAGTGTCGTTGTGGCTTATTATGTTCTTTTAAATAGGGAAAGTTTAACAGTACCTGAATATACTCTTGTATATACCTTGAATATTCGTTTCAGGCTTCTAATACTGGATTTCTCAGGTAATACTCTTATCCTACTTCCTCAAATTTTTTCTTTGAGTGAGAATATGAGTATGAAGAAAATTTTGTGATTGCTTCTAATTAAGATGTAACGATTTGTTACGTTATTCTAGAATAAAATAAAATAATAAAAAGAAATTTATGTGGATGACGAATATTTTAAATTTGATTACGTGGATGACTTAATTTATTAATTAGGACTACTTAATAATAAATTGATGTATCATTGTGATTCTAGACACCATTAATACCCTTACGAAAAAGAAAAACAAAAATTGAAAGTCATTCTTGTCGTAAGAAAAATATTCAATAATGTATGCACGAGAGAGAGAGAGAGATTTGTTTTACGGAAAAAAAAAAAAAAAAGCCTTTTTCTTTAAACAGATGGAGAGGAAGAAAAACTTTATCATATTATTAATTTTTTTTTCCCTTCCTACACTGAAAAGATGATGATGCTTTCGGTTTCAACTGATGGAAGTGGAAGAGCAAGGGGTGGGAGGAGGTGACACTTGAAGTATTCCTTCAAGCATCAACAAGACCTTCTTCATGGTTGGTCTTATAGAAGGGTCTTCTTGGAGGCACCAAAAGGCAACCTTCACAAACCTCTCCACCATTTTAATCTCACTCATGGCTTCTATGTCATTCTCAACCAGACCCTGTAATCTCCCATCTCTGTAACACTCATAGGCCCACTCTGTCAAAACTTCCCTCTCTCCTTCTCCACAAACCTTCCAAACGTCATCGTTTCGTCGACAACAAACGATCTCAAGCAGTAATACACCAAAACTATACACATCTACCTTGACTGAGACCGGCGCGGACCTAAACCAATCGGGTGCTATATACCCTTTTGTTCCTCTTATGCTAGTTTTATAAGTATGTGTTTGGCTTAGCCCAAGAAGCTTTGCCAACCCGAAATCCGATATTCGAGCATTGTAACACTCATCAAGAAGTACATTTTGAGGCTTTATATCACAGTGAATGATTTGGGTGATGCATTCTTCATGCAAGTAAATTAGTCCTCTGGCGATCCCAAACGCTATTTGAGCCCTCTGGCACCAACTTGGTTTGGGACCCTCAAAGAGGTAGCTGGCCAATGTGCCATTGCTCATGAACTCGTAAAGGAGCAACCTATGTTTTTCTTCATCACAGTATCCAAGTAGCCTGACAAGATTTTTGTGATGTGTTTGGCCTATAATGTTCACTTCGGCTTGGAAATCCTTGTCATTCTCTCCAAATAGTCTGTCCAGTACCTTGACAGCTACGGTACCCAACTCTGTTTCGCCCCTGAAGACTATGCCACAGGACCCTCTTCCTAACTCCTCCTCAAAATCATTTGTGGCCTCTGTGAGTTCTTTGTACGTGAATTGGCGCAAAGTACTTTTAACAGAAGTTGCATGATGTCGACATATTCCGATGAACTTGTTGTAGTAGAATAGGAAACCCAAATATACTGCGCTGGCCACAACAACGAAATTGACGAATATAGAAGCACCCAAGAGCATGAGTACCGCTAAGAGCAGATAGTTCTGTTGCATTCTATTCAAAGTCAACCGCGATTCGCTGACAGTAAGATTTCTGAATTTGACGAATGCCATCAAGTGGTTGAGTTGCTTGCTCTCTCTGCCGTTCGAAAGAGGTAGTCTTTTCTTCCAGCAGTTACCGTCCTTATAGCTGTAAATGGCTCCTGCACAATGGCAATCGAGCAAGCATTTCTTCTTGCATTCGTCAATGTCACAAGCCTCAATATACTCATAATCAGATTCTGGCCAATCAGTCTGCGGAAGCTCCGCAACTTTTATCGCAATACTTGTCCAACCACCATCACAGAACTGTGAGGAATCTGGTCTACAGCCGCCGTACTTATTGATTGGATGGAGGAAAGAATAACCAGGTGGGCATTTGCAAGATGGGGTTCCATCATTGTTGAGTTTGCAAATGCCGTTGTACCCACATGGTCCAGTCCCCATTCCTCTAGGCACCACTAAGTCGACGCAAATATCATCCGGTATGGCCTTTTTGATTTTCCAGCTTGAGTCTCCGGTAGAATTTTTTGGATGATAACTCAGAGATAAAACTCCATGAAAACTGAGAGTTGCTCTGAGATAATATCTAGATAGCGAGACTGCATCTTCCGGTCGTGTAATATAGGACTTGTTCCCATTTCTTCTTAATACATACAAGTAGCCTTGTGCATGGAAGATCACCTGGTAACCAGCAGAGTTTGTCTCATTGAATGGATCAGTTGTGCCACTTTCATAGTATGTAATAGAAGGAGAGTAGTTGGGCAAATTTATGAGCTTGAGCACAGCATTACCATCGTCAAGCAAGCCAAACTGGAATCGTCCAAGCAAGAAGTTGCTCGAACTTTGCCTGGAAGAAAGCATACCACCGATCTCCATTATCTGAGAGGGCAACAATGTATCAGTAGGATGTTTGAAGCTCTCCCAGATGATTGTAGAGTTCGCATCGAGCAGAACAAAGTTGCCCGTTGCCCACATCACACCATGCCTCACGGCTGCAGTACCTTCAAATTCTGAGATCCACAACTCTTGATCTCCTTGAGGGTTCGTAAGCACCAAGCCTGAGTCTGCAGTTAGCTCAACTTTGGATCCTCTTGGAGCTGGATTAGTTCCATTTGCATTCCAAACAACTGTTCTTTCTGGAAGTTTGAAGTACCATATAGAAAGCAAGAAGTCATCATTGTCAACTTGCAGAAATCCGAAGGCAAAATCTTTGGTTGGCGAAAGCCACCAAGCATCCCGATCCCCTGCAGTGAGAGAGTCACCCACTCTCACTAAACCATTGGTTTGAGCCAACACGACAAATAAGGGCACGAAAAGAAGAGAGAATAGGAGACTGGGAAGAAGAAAAGGCATTGCTAAATTAGTATGTTAAAGTGGGAAAAGAAGATAGAACCAAGAAGCAGATAAGATTTATGGCGTGATAGCCGTAAAAGTTATTCTTCTGATTAGAATAAGAGTGGAATTTTGCGTCCTTTATGCTGTTCATTGGTTAATTTTGAAGTAAGGTTCGATTGTTGAATTTTTTATTTTTCATTAATAATAACATGGTCATTGGTCTCCTCGTCCACTTAGCTGCCGACTTCATCATCATATGTAGTAATTCAGATACTATCAAGGACACTTATTTTAACATTGAGCAATGCAAATGATGGCTAGTTTGATTATTCCATGCTTGCGTCTCCGAAGTTGCATCGTAAGAATCAAGAGAAAAATTTGGATCCTTGCAAGAAAAACTGATTCTGATTAGCCTATTCCTAAAAGAATTTGATGATTGGAAAGTTGGTTCTTTAAACTGTTGTCAGTTGTTATTGAGTGACATTGTTATTTCTTCTCTGTCTTTAATCTATTGATGGCTCTACAAAAATTGAACTAGACTTCTTTTATTCTTACTGTACACATGGAACATTGTACAGGCATATAAAAAACACATCAAATACATATTTATAGGACCTAAGGGAGCTAAATACACAAGCACTATTGGGAATAAGTCTTCCGTTTTTTAAACTTTGTACCAAAAATACGAGTGCTTGACTCCCATAGATGGCATGACTATGCAATAAATATCTGGCTTTCATCAAATTATTTTGTTCGTCCAGCACATTTACAGTTGCTTTGTGTACTAGTACCAGTAATTAATGTAGTGTAGCCAAAAAGGCTTCCAAGTTATTTGGTAGTTAAACAAGACAACTTAGTAAACAAATTTAGTAAATGAGGTACTATTGCTTTTTTTTTTTTTCCCTGTAATGTTGATGCTCCAAAAAAATAATCAACATAAGTATACATCCAGATACTGTGGAGCTTTCAAGGCCTAGTTCTTGTTCTTTAATATATTCCAAAAATGTGTCGTTGTCTGTGATATGCTACGAATAAACATGTTTCGTGTTGTTGTTTTTGTTCACAGCTGAATTATATAGTCAGTGGAGTCACAGTAGGGGATAAGAAGAAAGAAACAAGAATTAAAAAAAACTGGGCAATGTATCTGGACAGTATCCCAAGTCAATTAAACTTGTTTTTGCCTATACGCATTTGACCATAATTATTTTAGTCACTCCAGTAGAGAAAACTGAGTCTAGACAATAACATCTTCTTATGCACCTAACCACATGACATACTCCTATTCGTCGTCCTATTTAAGAATCACACTAAAGGCATATTTACTAGTCATAATGAAAAAAAAATCATTAAAGAGAAAATATTTGGAGAGGAGTGAAAAGACATAAACTATTGAGTCATTGCTTCCCACTTGTATCTAAATATGTAAGTAAATAAATACATGGATCAGAAAGAGAGATACTTCTCTTATATTTCTTCTCATTATAGTCTATTACGGATGACTAAACATAGCCTAATATTAAAACGGATAAGTAAACATGGCATAATACTAATCAGATGTTTTTTTGTATTTTATTTTTTTTTTTATTTTTTTTCAGAATGTGCTTTTACTGTTTTCAGTTTTTACACATAATGGACCAAAGGATGCAGCAGTTACATGACTTCAATGGTTCAAGGGAGTCAAGGATGATAGCTTTAAGATATCTGATATGCTAAACCCTGTATTAAGGCGAATAATATATACAGAAAACAAGCATAATTAGTTTATTTTCTACTAGAAGAATAAGAAGAATCATATGTTGACTTTGAAATCCTTAAAGATACATTGTAACCGTATAAAGAAGGGATATAAATTCCCCCAGCAAGATAACTTTGACTTGAGACCAAACTATACCAATAGTTAGACAACAAGTTCCCCAAAAATTAAGCATGCTGATGGTAACACATTAAAATATTTTTGTTTCACCTATTTACCAGTGCCGGGGCAACCTGATGATGCCTCTAGCTCTCTCAACTGTATTCACATATGTTCATGTGTACTTCTTATAGCAAGTTAACTGTAAAATCTAGCTAAGCTGGTGATTTAATCTTAGTCACTATTCAATACGACATATTTCTAAAACCATTTCTGTATCATGGCTTTTGCACCACCTTATATTCTCTGCTTCTTTGTTCTTTTCCTGATGCTGCTATGCTCCTCCACAGCCCAAACACAAAGCAATATATCTTTAGGCTCATCTCTTACCGCACTCGACAATAACTTGTCGTGGCAATATCAGTCGGGTGCTTTCGCATTTGGTTTCCAGAAAATTGGAAAAGATGGCTTCCTACTAGCCATCTGGTTCAACAAAATACCTGAGAGAACTATTGTCTGGTCAGCCAATGGAAACAATCTGGTGCAGGAAGGATCCAAAGTTGAGCTGACCGGCTCTGGGCTCATTCTCTGTGACACAACAGGCAATCCGATATGGAATTCTAGTATTCAGGAGCCGGAGTTGCTTATGGAGCCATGCTCGACACAGGAAATTTTGTGCTGGCAAACAAGACAGCCAATTTATGGCAGAGTTCTGGAGAACCAACAGACACTTTGTTACCAACGCAAACTATAGGTCAAGGCATGAGACTTATTGCTCGGTACTTGGAAGCAAATTATTCAAGTGGGAGATTCCAACTTGCAGTACAATCAGGTGGAAGTCTAAAGCTGTACACAGTGGCATTCCCATTTGATACCTCCGTGATCCGAATTTTATTTGCCCCAACTCGAAAACTTGCGTGGCATTTTTTGATAATTAGGAAAAATTTTGAGATTTGTGGTAAAAACTGATAGATTTCAAATAGATATGAACCTATTTTATTGGGCTATTTTTTTTCGTATAATTTTCGTCCGTACATATATTTTAAGATGTTGGGATTTTATATATTTTGGTTTGATCGTATAAAACACTGTGTGTTCTTGTACTGGGTGGCAGACACTCTTAGCAATGGCTCTCAACTAACTTTTAACCAGTCTGGCTTTATCTACCTTGAAGCACGGAATGGAACCATACTTTCTAACATATCATCAAGTGCTAATTCAACACAGGACTTCTACCAAAGAGCAACTCTTGAGTATGGTGGTGTATTCAGGCAATACATCTATCCAAAGAGCAATGGTCAAAGTTTCAATGGGGGGAATATGTCATGGATCCAGTCTTCGACCTCCATACCTTCAGATATCTGTACGAGTATTGCAGAAGAGACAGGAGGTGGAGCTTGTGTGTTCAACAGCTACTGCAAATTAGAAGATGACAACAGACCGAAGTGCTACTGCCCAGATGGTTATGCTGCAATCGATCCAAATGATTCGATGAGAGGATGCAAACCGAGCTTTGAAGCTCAAAGTTGTGATGAAGGTTCAACAGATGCTGATCAGTTTGATTTTGCTATCATGGAAAGCACAAACTGGCCTTTGGGTGATTATGAGCATTTCCAAGAAGTGACCGAGGATTGGTGCAAGAAGGCTTGCTTGAGTGATTGTTTCTGCGAGCCTGTTATCTTCAATAACATTAGTGAGTGTTGGAAGAAGAGAAGTCCTTTCTCAAACGGGATGGTAAACCCCAGTGACAGCGTTGGTACGAAAGCTTTGATCAAAACTAGGAAAGACAACTCTACGTCAGGGAGTACTGAATTGAATAACAAAGATCATTCAAGAGTGCTACTCATTAGATTTTTAGGTAGCTCGGCTTTTCTAAACGTTCCACCTCTATTAGGCTCTTTGGCTCTTTTCTTCTATAGTAGAAAAGTGAAGGTGACTCAAACGATATGGAATCATGCCAAACATGACTCTGCGAACTTTCACTTATAAGGAGCTGGACAAAGCTACTGTTGGATTCAAGGAAGAGCGAGGTAGGGGTGCTTTTGGTACTGTTTTCATAGGAACTCTTCCATTTGGCAACGGCAATTGATGGCCATTAAGAAGTTGGACAACAAGTTAGACAACATGATGAAAGAATGTGAGCAGGAATTCAAAGCAGAAGTAAGTGCAATTGGCCGGACGAATCCTAAGAACTTGGTACAGCTGATTGGGTTCTGCAATGAAGGGCAACACTGACTTCATGTCTACGAATTCATGAGCAATGGCTCCCTAGCAAGCTTCCTTTTTGTCCCTTTAAGGCCAAAATGGCACCACAAAATGCAAATTGCCCTGGGAATTGCGAGGGGACGATTTTACTTGCATGAAGAGTGCAGCACCCAAATCATTCATTGTGATATCAAGCCTCAAAACATCCTGCTGGATGACTCTTATACTGCAAGAATTTCTGATTTCGGATTAGCAAAGATTTTGAAGAGAGACCAGACTCGAACCATGACCAGAATACGAGGAACGAAAGGGTACTAGCTTCTGAATGGTTTAGAAACATGCCTGTCACGGTCAAGGTGGACATATACAGCTATGGCATTTTGTTGTTAGAGCTCAATTGTTGCAGAAGGAATTTCGAACCAGAGGCAGATGATGACAACCAAATGATACTGGCTGATTGGGTCTATGACTGTTATGCGTATTGGAAAATGGACTATTTAGTGGAGAATGATGAAGAGGCAGAGGAGGACATGAAGAGGGTGAAGAAGTTTTTCATGGTTGCACTATGGTGCGTCCAAGAAGATCCATCACTAAGACCCACAATGAAGAAAGTTATACAGATGCTTGAAGGAACTATAGAAGTCTCAGTTCCTCCAGACCCAAACTCACTTTTCAGTTCATTGTAGGTTCAAGTATCCGTATGCATGATTTCTGGTACTCAAAATGGTGTTTGTCATATATGTATGATAAGTGAATATATCTAGCTCTATAGTTATGTATCTTCATTCTCCATGTAGCTTATGTTTGGTTGTTGAATTTGAACAGGGTATACAGTAACATATGCTAGTAAAATATATTTTTACTCTTCATAGCAAAAATATACATTATATCAAATAATCAACAGTCTTAAATGTTGAAAAATATTACTATTTTGTATCGTTACAATCAGAGTTTAAGTGCTCATTCATAGAACCATCTAGTTTTACACCAGGCAAGCTTGTAAAAATAAATAAACACATAAAGCAACAAATGATAAGCTTTTAGATTTTATTATTAATTTCGTCTTGAAATAGATTATTCACGCCATTGTCGAGTTCTGATTTTACAGAAATAAAGAACTGTGTCACCCGAAGTCATGGCGCTAATTAATCACATGATTTTTAGACACTAATCATACTATTCAGAAACAGAATTTTTTTTATATTTAAATTTCTCTATTTAATCAAGAATGAAGAATGAGAGATGGGCACCTTAAGACTTTGATCTCAACATGTCCACTCCCTTGCGTCCTTTCCTTTCATCAATACAGAGACAAACGACAAACGACATATAGACCATGTATAGTTCTTTTTTTTTTTTTTTTTTAAAGTACAGTTTCTCTCACAAAAAATAATTTCTGGACCTGTGAAACGACACATGACAATATTTCTACTTTCTAGAATCTAGAGTCTAGACCGTACAGACGGGATATCGTTTAGTTTGAATGGAAACCAATATGTCGTTTATGAGTATCCGAAGGACATGTCGTTTACAGGTATATGAACGACATCTGGTTTATAGGTATAAAACTGGCAAGATAATGAAATGAATAAATAATGACCGCAAAATTTATTCTATCCAAAAAAAAAAAAACCTAATCTTCATTCTGTAAATAAATCAGACGACTGTCAATAAAGAGAAGAGATCCATTGTGTCCTCCTACTCAATAATGGACCAAACAGAATGCATCAATGACTTTTAACTTCAAATTCAACGGTTAATGAAGTCATGGACGATACCTTTAAGATACAGAGTCACACCCACATTAGATAATAGCTCGAGAAACAAGCCTGAATAGTTTATTTTTAAACAAAAGAAATAAGTCTTGAATCCTTGCTTGACTTGGACAAAATAATGCAAATATACATCAACCACATCATAATAACATTGAATATGTTAAAATGTTCTCTCCCTAGTAATATAACTCTGACCTATGAACCAATAAACAAGGGTCAAAGTTCCCAAAATGTTACCAATATAACATTAGAATAATGTTATCAATGAAGGTAAATCATTGCTTGACTTGGACAAAATAATGGCAAATATATATCAACCATATTATTTGTCTCACCCTGGTGACCTAAATTTGACTTTGAACCCAAAATGAACCAATAAACTAGTGTCAAAGTTCTCAAAACGTACGTACGCTGATGCTTTATAACATTAAAAAATGGTTACCAATGCTATTCAACTGCAGGCCAACCTGATGACGTTGATGATGATGTATCTTGCTATTACTTTTTCAACTGTTTATTTTTATAAAAACATGATACCATTGGCAGAGTAGAATTGCAGGATCAGACCTGTGAATGAGAAACTCTCGTTTGAGGGTCTGAAAGCCGTTGGCAGAGGCACTTCAAGTAGTCGATAAAGGAAGCTCCATGCTTGTTTTCATTTGATAAAAACAAGGTGAGTGGAATCTGAACCATGGATAACTTGCTTCTTTGACTTGGATCATACACGTCTTCATTACTACTTACTACAGCAGGTTACTGTAATACCATATTCACGATATCATTTATATCTCGAAGCCTCACCATGGCTTTAGCACCTCCACATAGTACTCTATGCTTCTTTGTTTTTTTTCTGATGCTGCTATGCTCCTCCATTGCCCAAACTCAAAGAAACATATCTTTAGGCTCATCTATTACTGCAGTTAGCAATACCTTGCCCTGGGAATCGCCATCCGGTGATTTTGCTTTTGGTTTCCAGCAAATTGGAAAAGATGGTTTCTTACTTGCCATCTGGTTCAATAAAATACCTGAGAGAACTATTGTCTGGTCAGCCAATCGAGATGACCTAGTCCAGGAAGGATCCACAGTTGAGTTGACCAAATTCGGGCTCGTTCTCAAAGACCCCAAAGGCAACCAGAAATGGACTTCTGATATTTCAGGAACTGGAGTTGCTTATGGTGCAATGCTTGACACGGGTAACCTTGTGCTGGCAAACCAGAACTTTTCCAATTTGTGGCAGAGTTTTAATGAACCAACCGACACGTTGTTACCTACGCAAACTCTGGAGAAAGGCACGATGCTTGTTGCTCGCTATTCGGAAACAAATTATTCAAGAGGAAGATACTATTTTATGCTACAATCTAATGGGAATCTACAGCTTTTCACAAGAAATTTCCCACTTGACACAACTAATTTTGCTTATTGGTCGAGCAACACTGCGGACAGCGGCTTTGAGCTAATCTATAACCAGTCTGGTTTTGTTTATCTTGATGCAGCGAATGGCACCGTACTAAACATGTTATCGTCGAAGGCTACTTCAACGCAAGACTTCTACCAAAGGGCAGTTCTTGAATATGACGGAGTTTTCAGGCAGTTTGTCTACCCTAAGAGCAATGGTCAAAGTTCCAAGGGGTGGAACATGGCGTGGACTCCCTCATCAGACTCCATACCTTCGAATATATGCATGAAGATTACGGAAGATACAGGAGGTGGTGCTTGCGGGTTCAACAGCTACTGTATACTAGGAAATGACCAGAGGCCAAACTGCTATTGCCCAAATGGTTACACCTTCATTGATTCGAATGATGAGATGAAAGGATGCAAACAGATCTTTGAAGCTCAGAGCTGTGACGAAGATTCAGGGGACACCGATCATTTCGATTTTTATAGCATGGAAAATGCAGACTGGCCTCTGTCCGATTACGAGCATTACCAAACGGTGAGTGAGGACTGGTGCAGGAAGGCTTGCCTAGGTGATTGTTTCTGCGCTGTTGCAATTTTCAGAAATGGTGATTGTTGGAAGAAGAGAACACCTCTCTCCAATGGGAGGATAGACTATAGTGTCGGTGGGAAAGCTCTAATCAAGATAAGAACAGAGAATTCTACTTCAAACAGTGGAGGCGCAGATTCGAAAAAGAAAGACCAAACCACACTGGTAATCGTTGGATCGGTGCTTTTAAGCAGCTCCGCTTTTCTGAATGTCCTTCTACTTCTAGCTGCCTGTCTGGTTCTTCGCCGCTTCCGTCAGAAAGCAAAGGTGATTAAGCCAGATCGATCCATACCAGGAATGAATTTGCAGATTTTCACTTATGCAGAACTGGAGAAAGCCACCAATGGATTCAAGGAACTACTAGGCAATGGTGCTTTTGGTACCGTCTTCAAAGGGGTTCTAGCATTAGACGACAGAAAAAGTTGTGTTGCTGTCAAGAAGTTGGAACACATGGTAAAAGAAGGTGAGCACGAGTTCAAAGCAGAAGTAACCACGATTGGCCGGACTAATCATAAGAATTTGGTACAGCTAATTGGGTTCTGCAATGAGGGGCAACACCGACTTCTTATCTACGAGTTTATGAGCAATGGATCACTAGCACACTTCCTCTTTGGACCTTCAAGGACACACTGGCTCCAGAGAGTGCAAATTGCCTTGGGAGTTGCAAGGGGGCTGTTTTACTTGCATGAAGAGTGCAGCACCCAAATCATACACTGTGATATCAAGCCACAAAACATCCTCCTAGATGACTCTTACACAGCAAGAATTTCTGATTTTGGGCTGGCCAAGATTTTGAAGACGGACCAAACTCGAACCACCACTGGAATACGAGGAACCAAAGGATATGTAGCTCCTGAATGGTTCAGAAACATGCCTGTCACGGTCAAGGTGGACGTATACAGCTACGGCATCTTGTTGTTGGAGCTCATTTTCTGCAGAAAGAATTTTGAAGCGGAGTCAGAGGACGAAACTCAAATGATACTGGCTGATTGGGCATATGATTGCTACGCAGGTGGGAAACTGGAGTTTTTAGTGGAGAACGATGAGGAGGCAATGGCAGAGATGAAAAGGGTGGAGAAGTTTGTCATGGTTGCACTATGGTGCGTCCAAGAGGATCCATCGCTGAGACCCACTATGAAGAAAGTTATGCTGATGCTTGAGGGAACTGTTGAAGTCTCAGTTCCCCCAGACCCAACCTCATTTATCAGTTCATTATAGATCCACATGGAAGAGTTGTGGTACTTTGTATTATGTGTTAAGTTTCAACCAATAATGTAATTATCATCATGTATGCATATTAACTATAGATTTAATCCTCCATGTTTAAATATATAAAGATGAAGAATATGTCTCTTGTTGACTTGAAGTGGAAATACAACTTAATTGATTCACATGAATTTAGATAAGATTACAACTTGGAATTATTATCATTCAGAAAGCTAAGACCATAAAGTATTTAGATGCCAATGGTTTTGAAATTTGTAATCTGCATGGAAATTTAATTAATTTAATCAGCAAGAGATAACCGGAAAAAAAAAAAAAAAGGAGAACAGTGGACTAATACCAGAGAGGTCACTTATGGAGATATGAGCCAAACTAGACACTCGTCAAATTTTGCTTCCTTGCAGTGCAAACAAAAAATGATCTTTCCTGCGAAATTAAGAAGGATAATCCCAAACTATTTAGAAAATACCACTTTTAAAGATATCTATAAAAATACTATTTTTCATGCTTGAGAATATTGGTCAAGTTAATTGAGGTAATCGGACTAGTTATTTCCAATAATTCTTGATTACTTCAACTTCATTGGTTACCTCTAATACCATTACAAATTACTAATTTTTTTAAAAATATATATTTTTTAAATAATATTAAAAAGTGCTATTTTTATAAATAAATCTAGAATTTTAAAAACTTTCAGCCTATCTGAAATTTTTCCAATTTTAAGACTATGGGCCTGGTTTTATGTAAGAAGCCCAATATTATACTTTAGTAGCCGGAACTATTTTTTTGAGAAATTTACACCCACTACCTGTGTTTATAACATATTTTCATAAATACCTATTTTTAATTTTTCTTTCCAAAAGATCTATTTTTATGGTATAGATTTATTGTGAAAAATATGAGTAGTATATATTTATAATGTAAAATTTATATGAGTAGTATATATTTATAATATAAAGTTTTACTATGGTTTATATTTTCATTATAAACTTGATATATGATATACAATTTAAAATATGTATTGATTTTTAGTGTAATTTTTATTCATGAAATGTATAACGCGATATATATTTAATGTAATGAAATGTATACCAAGTGTGTAAAATATGTGTGATCTATATTTATCTAAAAATAAGTGCAAATATAGGTATTAGTGAAATAAAAATAAAAATAGGTATTTATAAAAATATAATTTTAAAAATAGATATTTACGACCTCTTCCCACTTTTATTCTGTGTTTTGAGCAACACTGTTATTAATCAAGAGCCAAACAGCAGAATAGGATACTTGAAAGTTCAAATATCAAAACTGATATAAAAACCAAAATTATGGGTATAATTTAATATTTGAAAGTATAGGGGCCAAAATAATATTGATTCTATAATTCAAGGGCCAAAAATGAAAACAACAAAAGAAAAAATATATATATATATATATATATATATTACATAAACGACAATGAAATATTTTATAATCCATAAGTAGTCTCTTCTTCAAAAGTAAAATCATATAAGGCCTGTTTGGTTCACTAATTATATTCCATTGGAACGAAAAACTAATTTGAATGAGTATTTATTTCAATAATTTCAGTTTTTCCATTTGAATGATCTTTTAGAATATGTGTTTTGTTTCAACAATTCAGTTTTTCTATTCAAATGGTCCATCAGAAAATCAACTATTAGAATAGTTTTTTTATATCTTGGATGAGAATGGAAGAGAAAAGTATTTTTGAATGATCTACTCTAATGCTCTCATTATAATTACAACTCATTCTACTATTTTTTCATTCATTCTACTATTTTTTCATTAAAATGCCTCTTATTCTAATTGTAACACATTTTATAATTTTTATTTAAATATAGTCATTCAAATAGTATATCTCGAAAGAAAATAAGAAAACAGTTGTTCTCCCTTAATTAATTAAAAAAAAACTAATCTGTACGATAATTAAAAGTCATCGGCAAAAAAATTTCGACTGGTCATTCTCCGACTATATGTCATTTCAAATGATAATTTAAGAAAATAACGAATTTTAAAGTACAATTATATTGATCTAAAGTACAACTGTATTGTTTTAAAGTACAACTATATTATTTTAAATTGATCACATTGCCATTACAACTATATTTTTTTAAAGTACAACTATATTTTCTTAAATTGGTTATATTGCCATTATTGAACTAATTTTTCTCTCAAATGAGTATTATTTTTGTTTTACAAGTTGGAAACATTAATATTTCTACACTTATTAATTCACAAACACTCGGTGATTAAATTAATTAGTCTTTCCATTTATTTCTCATTTCAGTCTTCAAATTTCTCCTGCTATGTCATCAACTTTTCATGATGTAATCTGAGGAGATCAATGAGGACTTGTCTTCTACGAAAGTACGACACTATTTCCTATTTTGTTTGTTTCGGAGAACTTTACAGTGGAGGGTTGAAAAAATAGTTGAGACTTTTCCTTTCTTTAGCTAAAAAGACCATTTTAAAGTTACGTGTAGACCAAGAAGAAATGAAGAGGCAAAATGTGTTTTCATTTAGACGTTGCATAGTTATTATTTACGATGAATTTACAGTGATTCTGAGTTAATGTTTTAATGTTGTAATATCAATTAGAATATTTAATCTGATATTATTAATATATTTAACAAAATTTATAACAATCTTTTGATTAAATGTAAGTTTAGTTTTAATTATGATTATTTTTTATTAATATTTATTTTGTCAAAAATTTAAATCTCAATAATTCTTTCTCTTTTAGGCGTGGTTGATGAGACTTGATTAATTTGTGATTATGTAAATCAATCCAAAATTAATCAAAAAACTGATCTCGATCTTTTGGACTTTATTTTCTGATCTCTTTCATTGTTGCATGTGTTATATTTGGAAATAAACATTTTGTGTGAATTTTTATTATTTCTTCTACACTATTTCATTTGCCATTTCTATAATTACTCTAAATATTCCGATTCCATATGTGTTTTTGTTATTTACTCTAAATTGATTCTGATTCCATATGTGTTTTTGTTATATTGATTTGCCAATCAAATGATGAGAAATCAAATTGATTATTTCAAGAAACAAATTTATATTTTTCTTAGTATATTATAACATGATTATTTTAGATAAAGTCAATGTTGTAACATCGCTGTGCAAAATCAGTATTAAATTTCAAATTAGTCTAAAATACGAAATTGCTATCTTTGATTGATTTTTTTTTTTTTTTACTTCTAATCAACATTTATTGTGAATGAAAGTTGTCTTGCAATTTGCTAAGTATTGGAAGAATTCAAGCACTATAAATAAGAGTCTAAGATAGAGTCCTCTATGTACCTTAAATATTTGTGATTGCTACTGGAGCAATAGTTTGTAAATTTGTCTATATTTTATGTTAATAAACTAAGAAGCAAAAATACTTCGAGAGAGGTACGAAAAGTCTTCGGGAAAATATATAAGACAAAAATTATGTCTCTGGTTGATTTGAAGTGGAAATACAACTTAATTGATTCACATGAATTTAGATAAGATTACAACTTGGAATTATTATCATTCAGAAATCTAAGACCATAAAATATTTAGATGCCAATGGTTTTGAAATTTGTAACGGTTGATTGTTTTTCTTTTTCTTTCTTTGTTTTTTTTTTTCCCTTTAAATCTACATAGAAATTTAATTCATTTAAATCAGCAAAGGAATTGGTTAAAAAAAAATCAGCAAATGAATTAAAAAATTAAAGGAAGAAGTATACTAATACCAGAGAGCTCACCTATGGATATATGAGCCAAACTAGAACTTCGAAGTTAACTCATCAAATCTTTGCTTCCGCGCAGCTCAACAAAAACTGATCTTTTGTTGCGAAGTTTGTAGGGTAAGATGTGATGCCAGTAGTCGCACAAAACGACATCATATAAACGGCATGTGGTGAACGATTTGATTGCAAAGCGACGTGTCGGTTTTATGTGATGTTGTTTACAATCAAATTCAGCGACATGTCGTTCAACAGAGGATCAAACATTTTTTTTTTTGACGATAAACAAAGGACAAATTTCAGAAAATGTCGGTTCCCATATTATTAAAAAAAAAAAAAGGTAAAAACATAAGTACGAAGGCAGAGTCGTCTCCTTGTAAGCTTATTTAGTTCTTTGACCTTTTTTTTTTAAAACTTAGAAATATGACATTCTAGTAGGCCGAACTATTTTTTCTCTCAGTTTTGAGCAACACAGATTATTAATCAAGAACTAAAACTGAAATAGAAACACAGTCTGGGTAGTATAATGAGATATTTGAAAGTTTAAAGATCAAAATTGAAATAACTTCATAATTTCAGATAGTGGAATAATATATTTGAAAACTTAGGAGACAAAATAATATTGACCCTTTAATTCAAATGCCAAAAATGAAAACATCAAAAAGAGAATATATATATATATATAAACGACATGTAGTAAAATATTTTATAAACTACATGTAGTCTTTTCTTAAAAGATAAAAATGACATGTAGTTTATCTTGAGAGAAAATAAGATTATAAGAAGACCGTTGTTCTCCCTTAATTAAAAAGAAAATTAAACTATGAGATAACCAAAAACAACATTCAGGAAAAAAAATTCGAATGGTCAGTCTCAGTTCTCACTGAATATTGTTACAATTTTTAAGAAAATAACAAATCTTAAAGCTACAACTATATTAGTTTCAAATTGGTTATATTGCCATTATTAAACTAGCTTTTCTCACAAAATTATTATTATTATTGTGTTGAATGTTGGAAACATTAAAATTTTCACATTTTTTTTAATTCACAATGTTGACAGAAGTTTTGTCAACAGAAAAGATGACTAGATTCACAAACAAAATCCAGCCAAGTTGTATAGAATTATTGACAGAAAAATAAAAAGAGATCAATTTTTATAATGGTTCTTTTTTGAAAAAGATGGCTTGTGTCCATTTATTTTATTATCAAAGAGCATTATAGGGTTCTAGTATATTTGTGTACCTTTTTTTAAAACGTGATTGTAGACCTTTATTTATAGGAAGAGAGTCCAAGTCGATTACAACTTTATATTGTATATCTGTTGGCATATTTATTTAGAAGATAATACAAATATTTAAATAGTTATCTAAATTCGAATAATTTAGCTTAATTCGAATGAATTATCTCGACTTGAATGAATTATCTCAATCTAAAAGATAAGTACCCAATTTGAACTTGAGTTATTTATTTTTCACAAGAATTTATCTAGGTGTACATTCCTCCGAGATACACATTCTTTGAGATGCATGTTCCTCTAAAGTGCACATTTTTTTGAGATATATGTCCCTTGAAATTCACATTTCCTTGAGATGTACGTCCCTTGATAAGGAGCTCATTGGTATTCACTTAGTTGAGGTACTTTTTACAAGTTTGTTAGTTGAGCTCTGAACTTAATTTTTAAGTGTCACTCTTTGGTGGACGAAACTAGTGTAGTTCACTAGCTACATAACTCGCGGAGTTAATTAGCTACCCAACTCGTGTACCTGACTAACTATATACTTCATGAATTATAATTGCGGAATGTTATAAGGTCATCATGTAGCTACTCTCATGCATTTACCTTTGGTGCAGCTACCCACATATTTGTATACCTGTACATGTATAGTTATTACGTAGCTCCATATGTGTTGCTCTTGTAGAGCTGTATATATTGCTATTATGAAGCTGTACATGTATTGCTATTGTGAAGCTGTACACCTTGTACTTCTACTTGTGCTCTTTTAAGATAATTTTTTTTTTTTTACTTACCATGGGACCCGTTCCCAAGTCATATGCCACGTGGACAGCCGAGCGGGTGAACAGGTCACAAAAGGGGTCCACCGTCCGATAGGTGTCGAGAGTGATTAGTTAAAGGCCACGGGGTCATATGTGATTTCACAATCAGCCATTGGGCCGTCCGAAGTTAGGGCCGAACCTATCACAGACCCTAGACAATCTCGGCCCAGTCCGACCCTTACCTCGACAGCTGGGGGGGTCGGAAGCCACAAGGGTCTTCCACCTGAATACAATAGCCTTTACCTCGACAGCTGGGGGGTCGGAAGCCCCAAGGGTCTTCCACCTGAATACAATGGAAAACAACTCACAATTCCAGACCCAGACAGAGCATTTAATGCGATCCTAGGTAGGCGTGCGCAAGGGGCAAGCCGTTCTGACAAAACGGTGATTTACCCAAATCTCACCCCTGACAGATTCAAGCCGTAGGAGGCGGCGGAAATCAGGCTATGGCGATACAGAGGAGATCACGGAAATCTCGGTTCATGACCTATGAAAAAGACTTTGAGGAGAAAGATACTCAGTCCGGAGATTGAGACCCACATGGTTCAAAATCCCAAGACTATACATATATGAGCCATGCATTCCCGAGAGGGGCATGTACGCTTACAGAAAGAAGTATATAAAAAAGCTTATGAGCAAGAAACAAACATATACTCATACTGAACTAATTCTTTGCTACCATATATCAAAGATAAACCACTGACTTAAGCATCGGAGAGTCTTTGCAGGTAGCTACTCCACCTCTCCGACCCTGGTTAGAGTTCAGAATACTTTGGAATAGTGAGGACACGTGGACAATTAGAGAATACATCATCAGCGGTTCAGAGACATGTGGACGGTTAGTGAGAAACCGCTCCAACACTTACAACACACAAAACTCGGGATTCAATTAGTTCTAGCCTTTCCACTCATTCCTCATTCCAGTCTTCACATTTTGCTTTCCATTTCATCAACTATTCATGATTCATTGGCTGAAATATTCCAAAGTCACGAGTAGACCAAGTCATTGGCAATGAAAGCAGGGAAGCTAGCTAAGAAGAAAGATCATGGACTATTCATATTTTCATCTTTTTCAACAGCGCGTGAAGAATAGGTTTATTACCGATCAAGACTAGTATAACATGCTTTGGTGTCACTAGCTGGTGCTTTATTAGCTAGTGTGTCATGCATTTGTTTTGCTAAGTGCATCATCATTCAACTCAACACATTCTGAGAGAGCTAGCTTTTCAGACAATGGCTCTAAATAAGATTCTCAGCTTTCTCCTTGTTCTTTATTTGATGCTGCTCTGCTCCGCCACCACCGCCCAAACTCAAACGAACATATCTTTAAGTTCGTCCCTCGCCGCACAATTTAATAATGATGAGTCATGGACATCACCATCCGGTGAATTTGCCTTCGGCTTCCAGCAAATTGGAAAAGATGGCTTCCTACTTGCTATCTGGTTCAATAAAATACCTCAGAAAACTATTGTCTGGTCAGCCAACGGCAATGATCTTGTGCAACAAGGGTCCATGGTTGAACTAACCAGAGATGGATCGTTGGTTCTCAGAGACACTAGTGGAAGACAGGTATGGACTGCTGACGTCACTGGCACTGGAGTAGCCTATGCAGCCATGCTCGACACGGGGAACTTCGTGCTGGCCAGCCGGAATTTCGTCAGTCTGTGGGAGAGTTTTAATGAACCAACAGACACTTTGTTACCGACACAGACTCTTGTTCAGAGCAGGAAACTTGTTGCTCGCTTCTCGGAAGGAAATTATTCGAGCGGGAGATTCCATTTCATACTCCAAACAGATGGAAATCTAGTGTTCTACACCAGAAGATTCCCACTGGAGGCTCCCAATTATGCGTACTGGGAGAGTGACACTGAGGGCAGTGGCTTTCAGGTGAGGTTTAACCAATCTGGCAATATTTACCTGCAAGCACAAAATGGAACCATACTTCAGACATTGTCATCCAATGCTAATATAACAAAAGACTTCTACCAAAGGGCAATTCTTGAATATGATGGCGTTTTTAGGCATTATGTCTTCCCAAAAAATGACGGGCCCAATTCTCGAGGATGGCGCCAGGAATGGTCACAATCTTTGAAGTTCATACCTCCAGACATATGTGTCAGTATTCGGGGCGAAACAGGACCTGGAGCTTGCGGATACAATAGCTACTGTGGTATAGGAAATGACCAGAGACCAAACTGCTATTGCCCAGATGGTTATAGCTTCATTGATCCAAATGATAAGATGAAAGGATGCAAACAGAACTTTGAAGCTCAAAGTTGTGATGATGATTCGAGAGACGCCGATCACTTTGATTTTTATAGTATGGAAAGCACGAACTGGCCTATGGCTGATTATGAGCATTTTCAAGGAGTGACCGAGGATTGGTGCAGAAAAGCTTGCCTGGTTGATTGTTTATGCTCTCTTGCAATTTACAATAATGATGCTGGTAATTGTTGGAAGAAGAGAAGTCCTTTCTCAAATGGGATGATAGACTCCACATCTAATGCGAAGGCTCTAATCAAAATAAGAAAAGACAATTCTACTTCCAAGTTTGGTGGCACAGATTCCAAACGAAAAGATCGTTCAACACTGATAGTCATTGGATCAGTGCTTCTAAGTAGCTCAACTTTTCTTAATGTCCTACTGCTAGTAGCCTCTGTGATTCTATTTCGCCTCCAGCGGAAAGCATCAGTGATTCACCCAAATCAAATCATTCCAGGAATGAATTTGCAAATTTTCACTTTCGCAGAACTAGAAAAAGCGACCAATGGATTCAAGGAGCAACTGGGCAGTGGTGCTTTTGGAGCTGTTTTCAAAGGGGTTCTGAACTCTGACAACAAAAGTTTGGCTGCTGTCAAGAAGTTGGACAACATGGTGAAAGAAGGTGAGCAGGAATTCAAAGCAGAAGTAACTGCTATTGGCCGTACAAATCATAAGAATTTGGTACAGCTAATTGGGTTCTGCAACGAGGGGCAACACCGACTTCTTGTTTACGAATTTATGAGCAATGGATCCCTAGCAAGCTTCCTTTTTGGACCATCAAAGCCGAACTGGCACCAAAGACTGCAAATTGCCATGGGAACTGCAAGGGGGCTGTCTTACTTGCATGAAGAGTGCAGCACCCAAATTATCCATTGTGACATCAAGCCTCAAAACATTCTTCTGGATGACTCTCATACAGCAAGAATTTCAGATTTCGGTCTAGCCAAGATTTTGAAGACGGACCAGACTCGAACCACTACTGGAATAAGAGGAACCAAAGGATATGTAGCTCCTGAATGGTTCAGAAACATGCCTGTCACAGCCAAGGTGGACGTATACAGCTACGGCATTTTGTTGCTAGAGCTCATTTGTTGCAGAAAGAATGTTGAACGAGAGGCAGAGGATGATGCCCAAATGATTCTGGCTGATTGGGCATATGATTGCTACGCAGGTGGGAAACTGGAACTGTTGGTAGACAACGATGATGAGGCAGTGGAAGACATGAAAAGGGTGGAGAAATATGTGATGGTTGCAATATGGTGCATCCAAGAGGATCCATCACTGAGACCCACAATGAAGAAAGTTGTGCAGATGCTGGAAGGAACAGTTAAAGTTTCAATTCCCCCGGTCCCAAACTCATTCATCAGTTCATTATAGTTGTGCATGTTCATATGCACGAGTTCCGGTACCTTAAATTATGTGTGTCAATTTGTGAGTAATGTGATACCGTGAGTACGTAATAACTAACGTTTTTCAAGCTCTATAGTTTTATCTTTATCTTCATCTTCCATGATTGAATATGTAAGCTGAAAATTATGTGAAGTTGGTATGTAGTACTAGTAGTTAAATTTGCGTACATAATGAATGTTTTATGTTTCTATCCAACCAGTCTGAGCCTGACCCAAGTTCATACATTCCTCAATGTTGAAAAATACAGCCAATTTTTGTATCAGGGACAATCTTTAAATGGTGCTCAATATGCTCGTGGTCCATCAAAATAGATAAACGGAACAGTAAGAGGTAATAACCTTAAATTGGACTATCTTTGTTGAGAGAAAAATTTTACTTTATTTAAAGCAGCAAAAGATGACAAAGAAGAATTAAACAAAGACTATGATTTAGAACATTACCAGTCCTTCAAATCCACTAATCGGGCATCTTTGAAACCGCTCAAGAACTGATCTAAACGACTGTGTACTACAGCAACAGGGAATTGAGAGCTCAGTGGGGTTGAGACATTGTGATTTGTGGATGGAAGCAGCTTCACTTTTGCTCTCGAGAGTATAATCAAACGGCAAGTCGTTTTTTTCCGGAAAACGACGCAACTTTGTCACGATGTCGGCAGTTCACTTCTTTTTCCTTAAACGGCATTCGTTGCCAAGTAAAACGACGTGAAGTATATTTTAGCGTCGTTTCTCTATTATACGACATTTCGTGTAACTTTTTTCTAATGGATATATGTCTCTAGTATTTATAAAGGGTTAATGGCACAAAATTATCTTGACCTATCCAATTGTGACAATTTGGTCTCAAGTTCTAACTTTAATGACTAAGTCTTTAAATTTTCTAATTTCTTGTAATTAAGTCTAAATTACAACTTGGCACCTAATATTAAATATTTGATGAAAAACATGTACAAAGAACATATAATAGCATCTGGAAAAAAAAAAAAAAAACTTCTAAAGGGATTTTGAGCATAAATAAGAACAAACATTGAAAATTTCCCAAAATTTGCTCCTCTAAAAAATCAACGAGCAGCACATCTTTCATTTTCTCCAAATATTCAGTTTATTTATTTGTACCTTTTCTAATGCTTCCATGTATTCCTTATATATTTTTTTGTAAAATATTTAATAATATATTGTTTTGAAGGCTTAATTAACAAAATTAGAACTTGGACACCAAATAGTCTCAAATTAGATATTTGATTGACCATTAGTTCTATAAACCCTTTAAAATATAAAGAAAATATGCAACATTCATTGTATCTATTTCTTCAAGTTCTCTTGCTCGGCCATCATCATTACAACTTCGACCCCAAATAGTCTCAAATTAGATAATTGATTGACCATTTGTGCTATAAACCCTTTAAAATATAAAGAAAATATGTAACATTCATTGTATCTATTTCTTCAAGTTCTCTTGCTCGGCCATCATCGTGCAGCGCGGGGCAGAAGACTTGTGGACTAGTACAAAATAATTTCCTTTCTTAGAAAAATCCTCATTTTTGTTTTAATATATATTTTTGCTGAACAACATCGAGATTCATTAATTAGCAGAATTTACTGAGGCCACTGCCCCTCAACAGTCAATTGGGATCTTTAGATACATTTACTAGTCGCGGAATTAAAACACAAAACTAATTCTAGGAAAAGAAGGAGAAAGATTTAAAAGGGAGACTTGAGAGTCATGAGTATGGTATTTTTTTTTTGTCTTCTTTTCTAATTTTTCTAAAACGTCTCCATAACAGTAGTAGAAATTGTAGGTACGTAAAACCTTTTGTGAAACATTATTTGATCTTATTTTGCAATTAGACTAATGTCATTTGCAAAATTCCATTTATAATTGTTCTTAATTTTTATGCTTTTTAAAGTTCCTTAAAACCATATTTATATATATTTGATTATTTATTTCTAGCAAAAGGAAAAAAAAAAAAAAAAAAACCAAAAAGAAGAACCAAAAAGACTATAAAAGAAAAGGCATCAATAAGGAACTAACTAGTGATTTTTTATTAAGGGATTATATATGCACCTCAACTTCGTATAAGAGACAATTTAAGAAAGAAAGGAGAAAAAAAAAAAAAAAAGCACTCAATTTTGTCTCTCCTTCTTTTTTAATTTCACATGATTGTTTTCATTCAAAATTTCTTTCCATTTTTTGTCTTATTATTTTTTTTAAAATATCTTTTTACGTGTACTTCATCTCCTCCAGTTTTAACTTTTTTTAATAATCTCTTTAATATTAAATTAAAGTAGAGAAAATTAATTTTTTTTTGCTTCATACTCAATTTACTTTGTTTTAATTTTTAATTTTTTTTTCTAATATCTTCTATTTCATTTTCGTTTATTTCTCTCGTAGTTTTTTGTTCAATAATTTAATCTTTTTCATCCTAAAAATTATAACTACTAATTTATTTTTGTTTTAGTTTATGGATTAACAATAAAGAAAATTAGCTTATGAGGATGCTTTGTCTGTCTACTTTCTCTTTCCAATTCTCTGTGGAACTAATTAAAACTCGCCACATTGTTGATCCCTTCCCCGTCTCACAAAATAGAATTATTTCCGTCTACTAACGTCTCTACTAAGACTAACGGGAAAGTGAGTTTTTTTTTTTTTTTTTTTTTTTTGAGAATTACGGAAAAATGTACCTTTTCTCATAACAAGAAAAAATAAATAAATTAATAAACAAGAAAAAACACACATCCGTACTTTGATCTGCAATTTATTATGTTTGTGTTCTCTTCAAGTTTGACCAAGCCTAACCTCCATTGAAGAAGAAAACATGTGTCTGCGCCCGTACAAGAAAAGAAAAAAAATCTTCTCATCTTGAACTTTCAATTTCTCGGTCCTATTTTGCAGTTGTATTTTGTGAGTGGTGGGAAGTGAACACGTGGTGAGTTTTAATTAATCCGACAGAAAATTAAACAAAAAAAGTCAACAGAAGATCCGCATCCGTTTTTAGGAATGTGGTGCTTTTAACCTGATTTTTTATTTATTTTAAAAGTGTTTTAATAATTATGTGAGATATAAATATAGCTCCTTTTTTTCATTTTTAAACATCGCATAGAGGACACATAATGTTTCTGCTTTGGTAATTTAACAGAATTTAGGGAATTGGATGGGTAATAGCTAGTACAATTAAAAAGTTTAGAAACTACGAAAGATACCAAAAAAATAGTAATAAATAAATAATTACACCTTTAATTTACCTATACCCGGAAACTTGGAAAACCCTCTGATCACTAAATATAATAGAGAGTTTTCTGACTCAGTCTCTAGCTCTCCAACTATTTTTCTCTCTAATGCAGTACTAGAGTTTTGGTTCCACTAGAATAAAAAGCCTACGTAGGTGGTTATTAAATCTACATTCCTACGAGTGGAACATAATACACGTCTTATCCAATATATATTAGAGTCCTAAGCTAATATACAAAGCTATTGCTGCTTAGTTTTTTTGTAAGTGTGAATTTATTTATTTTTTCAAAGATATTGTAATTTTGTTGCCCACAAATTTGGTTAGATCATGGGCTATTTGAATTCGTTGTTTTGTTTTGTTTTTCCTTTTTTTTTTCCCCTGATATTCCAGATGGTCTTTTTTCTGACCACCAGCCTTTAAAGTCTTGTTGAAAGTTTCCAATAAGTTCCATCTAGTTTGGTATTATTACAAGGTACAACACCCCTTGTATCCTAGTGATATGGAAAACTTGAATATTAGACACATCGTAACGTTAAATTCAATTAGAAATCAATCTATATAATTGAAAGGAAACTGGGTTTCTTTTCTTTTTTCTAATAAAACGTGTCTTTGACCTGGGTGGAGAAATATGTGATTGTTGCAATATGGTGCATCCAAGCCACATTGAAGAATGTTACAAAGTGCTTGAAGGAACCGTTCAAGTCTCAAATCCCCAGTCCCAAACTCATTTATATTTTCCATGATTCATATTTTCTGTATGACCATAGATTCATATTCATATTTTCCTTGACGTCCAATTCCTATTACGTGTTTTTTCCATACGACATGTCATGTTTTCTGGTTGTTATTTTCCGATTTGACCACTTTTCAACTCTCCAGTTCTCCAGAAAATATCTTTGATGACCACTTCATACGACATGTATTTTTTTTTATGGTATGACAGAACGACGTTTAAAATGAAGTTTTTATTCATACATCAGCTGTTTCAATACGACACGTCATTTTATAACATCACACTTAAACGAATTGTCGTTTTTTTCTCTTTCTGAAAACTGTGCAGATATTCTAAAATTATAAAAAGATAATGATTAAAATTTTTCATCTGGTCTCTGATGTATTGATTTATCGTTACAAATCTTCAGTAAATTTAAAACTCTCTTTCTATACTTTATTTTGACACGTTTCCACGCGCATATTTTCACGGACATTAGGATAGAATTGTATTGGTGATCTCCTGTATGTCAATACATTAAACCGATGCTTCTTTATTTTCAGGGAAAAGCTAAGGTTGGCACAGAGCTGGATCCTCTGTCCAAAAACGACAACCCATTCCAATTTCCACATCCAGCAGCCAGAACTAAAATATAACACAATGAAAAGAAAAGAATATAAAGTCAACGTTGACCAAAACAAAAAAAAATCCAAGGACTCCAATCAAGCTTCCATTTTGCCATTCAATAATATCGGCCTCGTATATTCCATTCCATGAACCACTGTTTTGTTGCGGTGATATCTAGTATAATTATTAATAATTTAGTTTTTTTTTTTTTAATTTTTCCTCTATGAAGTTAAATAGACTTTTTACCTGGTGGTACTTGCCAAACTCCTCCACAAAAGGATAATTAATGGTGCATTCAATAAAATATATGAAGGAATAATAAATAAACAGTAAAGGAACGGCATTGGGAGAAAAGGTAATAAGACAAACAGAATTTTGAGATTTGTGATAGTTTACTTCTTTCAGATGAATATGAGACTATTTATAGTAGCTTTGTAGTCTCTAAAATATTAGAGTTGATGTCTGTGTGTTCTTAAAAAGACAGAAAAGAATCCTATATACCACTTGTACGGATAAAGGCGTGTGATTGGAACAGATATTAGCCTCTCCACAACTTATTTTGTTTCTTGGTCCGGTCGATGTTCTTACTTGGTGGTCGGCTGCATTCCCTCATAATTCCTTGTTGGTCTCCCATTATGAGTTCTCACCTAGTTGGCATAAAACGTACATATCGATAAGGGGTTGATCGTCTTATTCTTGAACTTACTCTTTCAGTGCCCTACTCAGGCTTTCTGTTATTCAAGCATTGTTCGGATTGTCCTAACAAGTCGTCAGGACAAGTCGATACCTGGTCGTCTCGTAGTAGGTTTGGTGTCATTTTAGGCATATTATTACGTTGTGTCATTTTCTTATTGGTTTGAAAAAATTACCCTCAGCACATATATTTAGGCCTATATTTTAATGAGATAATTATGTGTTGTTTTCCTCAATCTGACATTGTTTTATTTTTTTAGTTAATTTATAAGTAACGTGTAGACATGCAGGCCCATGGGCTAGTGCTCAGTGCTAGTAGTGGAATAATTTCATTTTAGTTGTATTATTTAGAGGAAACTACATCATCTATCCTTTTTTGGCACCCAATATCAATATATATCCCTTTCCTATTTCTTGAACATAAATGCTCTTTTTTGAAAAGCTAATTTTTGGAAATCCGATTTTACCTTGTAGAATTAAACAATTGAAATAATTCGTAGTCTTGCTCCAGTCAGTGCTAGCGTGTTTAGCATGTAGCAGTATTAGCAACTTGGGCGTCTAGTTTGCCATGTCTGTAGCTGGACCAAGGTCGATGTGCTTAACGAGCCCTAGAAGGACCAGTACATGCTTGTGCAGGTTCGGGTGAAGACGATCTGACCCATCTGCAAGAACATGGTCTACGTACGTTGTGGTTTATGAGAGAGGCTTCACTGTACAGTGGCATGGTTACGACGATTTATGACGTTGTTAGCCGCCATATCGTGAAGTTCATCTCCGGGTTTAGTAAGGAGTCCATTGTAGATGTTGAAGGGATCATCACCGTCCCCAAAAATCCAATCATGGGTGCTACAACAGGTTTGTCTATCGTTTTTTTTCTCCTCTTTAATATATATATATATATATATATATATATATATGTCATGACAATGGGATTATAATAACCGTTAGAGGATTGTAAGGTCTTGGGCTTTTGAGATTGTTTCGAAGAATATTCAATAAAGAGATGTATTTAATTGTGACCCAAATTGGGGATAACCTTGCTTATACGAAGAAATGAGAGTACACATTGGGGATAACCTTGCTAAGAAAAAAAATCATTTTTTGGGTTTTTCTTTATCGTAGGTGGAGCTTCAAGTAATGAAATTATATTGTGTCAATAAAGCATTGCCGACTTTATTTATAACCACTTAGGATGCGGCTCTGGTGATATTGAGATTGACAAGGATAAGCAAGCTACAGAAATTTTAGCCTAGATTAACAATAAAAGTATCTAGGTAAATGAACCATAATCAATTTAATGGTAAACTAATTATTTATTATATTAAATAGAATATTACCTGCCAATATTTACTAGTAAATTAATTAATTACTTATACCTTTAGATAACTTATTAAATGAGACCTTTGTTAAGACTGTTGTTAATCAATTTAATTATAAGAATTTGGATGATATACCAAGTTAATTAATAGAATGACCAGTTTATTATTCTTTTCATTCGTTATCTAAAAAAACTATATATCTCTAGTCTGAATATCTACCTCATAGCCCAGCTATTCAAATTATTTACTTTCATGATTCGGTCACATTCATTTTTTCAACATTAAAAATTGTCTCTTCTTTACATTTTGATTACTAGTCTATCAGAAACACGTAACTAACGTATATATTATTACATATAATGTGTATTAGGGCTAGATCAATCATATACAATTATATATAGTAATAAAAAAGAATGGTAAGTAAGCGATGTACTACTGTATATCAGTAGCAAATTACTTATATAAGTAAATCATCTACATAATGAAATAATGTATATTTGTGGTAAATGAGTAATTTACTAAGGTCATAATAATAATAATGAATATACCATTGTATATTACTGGTAAATAAGTGATATTTGTTTTTGAGATCATAATAAATAAGTAATGTATCACTTTATATTAAACATATCATTGTATATTAGTGTTAGATAAGTGATGTACCACTTTATATTATAGTAAATAAATAATTTATCATAGTATAATGGTAAATATGTCACTGTAAAAAAGTTTTATTCTTGAGATTGTAATAAATAAATTGTATACCACCTCATAATAGTAGTAAATAAATAATTTACTAAGAATATAATGGTAAATATGTCACCTTGTATAAGTGATAATTTTTTTTTTAAGTCATAGTAAATATATTATATACCCTCTCATAATAGTAGTAAATAAATAATTTACTAAAAGTATAATAGTAAATAAATCACCATATAAATGAGAAATTTTTTCAAGTTACGATAGATAAATGATATAAAACCTCGTAATAATAGTAAATAAGTAATTTATTAGAGGTATAATGGTAAATATGGTACTGTCTATAAGTGAGAAATTTTTTTAAATCATGGCAAATAAATTATAAACCACTTCATAATAGTGATAAATAAATAATTTATTAAGAGTATAATAGTAAATATACTTCCATCTATAATTATTAAATTTTTTAACTCAAGGTAAATAAATTATATAGAGAAATTGTAGTGTATGACTAATTTTTTATATTTGTTTAATTATATGTCTACCAATTTTATGTTATAGCGAAATGTCTAAACTTTTAAAAACCATAAGCTAGTGAATATTTAATTTTCCAATTTTGCCCTTACTTATTTTGTTCGGTTTTTTCTTTTCATTTTTTTCTTCATTCCTTCTTCTCGCTTTCTCTCTATATTTTGGGGTTCTTCTTTCTTTCTCTTGTTTTTTCTTGTTTAGCCATTAATTTCTTCAGAAGCTTTGTTCATAGATGTTGATTATTTTGAGTGAATCTTCGGCCAAATCGTGTGTTTGCACCATTGTTTGCTTCTTTTTTTCTTCTTCTTCTTCTCTGGTGCCCATGGAGTTTTCCATATATTCTTATTCTTCTCTCTTTAGATCGGTCAATTTTGATCTTTGATTTTGATCTTATTTAGGTATGTGTTGCTTTCTTGATTTTGAATTTTGTTTCTTTAATATTGTATGTATAATTTTATGTTTATTCTATTGTATTTTGTTTTGGGGGATTTTGATTTTAATTGTTAATTTGCGTTAAAATTATTGTTTGTCTTTGTGTAATTTGGTTTTTTATAAGGTCTAGAAAGCTATTTTTAATTTCTTATGTGTTTTAGAATGATTTTTTGTAGTTGGTATTGGTTCATCAATTTTCTGTTGTAGTACATATAATTATTATGGTAGTGTATATGATTTTTTTGGTAGTATATGGTATTATTGTACTCTCAATTATGGTACATATAGCTATTTTTGGTAGAATGTCAACTGACAGTAGAACAACCCATATTCTAACACTTATAATCAAGGATGACACAACCATCTAAATTTTTTATAGAGAAACAATGATAATGCTATAAGCCCACTGATTAGATATCAACCTCGGCCTCAAGTCAATAAAGTCTCTCTGGAAGAAGCTTTTGCTCAACTTATTGAGAAGACAAATCAATATATAGTGAAGACTGATGTATCTATCAGAAATTTGGAAATCCAAATCGGTTGGATCTCCAACATACTCTCTATAAGACCTCAGGATTCTTTTTCGAGTGATATTGAGATAAACCCAAAGGAGTAATGTAACACAATAACTATCAGGAATGGGAAACAAGTGGAGCAACTAATCCCATCAATTTCAACTACCTCGCCACTTTCTCTTAGCACAAGAGTTCAATATCAAGAGCAGCAGTCATGACCTCAAGGACAATCTAGGACAAGACAATTTGAGCCAACAAAGCTAAAATCCAAGTTGTTCTAGGACAATCCACCGCCATATATCCTTGTAATTCTATATCCTCAATTGTTTAATAAACAGAAGTTAGATTAGTAGTTCTCAAAATTTCTAGAATTTTTCAAGAAACTCCACATAAACATACCATTTGTAGATGTTCTAACCCGAATGCCTCATTATGTGAAGTTCTTGAAAGAAATTTTAGCCCATAAAAGAAAGTTGGAGGAGTATAAAATAGTAGCACTTACTGAGGAGTGTAATGCGATCTTACAGAAGAAACTTTTACCCAAGTTAAAGGACCTCAGGAGTTTTAATATTTTGCGCACCATTAGGAATTCGTCCTTTAAGAGAGCTCTATGTGATCTTAGTACCAGTATCTACCTAATACCACTCTCAGTATACAAGAAATTGGGTTTAGGGCAAGTTAAACCAATAACTGTTTCTTTGCAATTGGCGGACCACTCTATAAAATATCCCAGAGGTATAATTGGGGACGTTCTTGTAAAAGTCGATAAATTCATTTTCCTAACTGATTTTTTAGTGCTTGACATTGAAGAAGACCAAGAAATTCCTATTATTCTTAGTCGAACTTTTCTTGCTACTGGGAAGGCTCTCATTGATGTGCAAAAAGATCAATTGACAATACGAGTTCAAGATAAAGAAATCGTCTTTAATGTCTTTAAAGCAACAAAATTCCCACCCGAATCTACCTCTTGCTTTAAAGTTGATATTTTATAGAAACGTGCGGTTGAAATAGTGAAAATAGAGCATCTAAAAGAACCTCCGGTAACTTTGAGCATCTATGCTAAGTCCACTAAAGAGAAAAAAGCAAACGTCATGGAATATGCAAATAATTTTTAAGCTCCATCATACTATCATAAGAGAAAGCCGAAGTTAAAAAAAATATGGGAAAGGTTCCTCTAGATTATTTCCATCTATTTATGAACATCCCTGATACGAGTGAAGAGTCCGACTGATGACTTTAAAGTAAAGCTTCTTAGGAGGCAACCCATGATTTATTTCTTTTCTTTTAATTTTGGATTTTTAGGTTTCTTTTCCTTTGTTATGTTGTAGATTTCGACGACTTAACTAGAAACCTCCACTTTCATGTGAAAATTTGAGGTAATTTTCTTTGACCTTCTCTTTTATTTTTAATATTAGGGACATTGTTAATTTAAGTTTGGGAATAGGGAGTTAAAATTTTCAAAAAAAATTAAAAAAAATTAAAAAAATAAAAAATGAAAAATTGACTTTTTTTATTAAAAAAAATAGATTAGTTAAGTTTTTTTTTAGATTTTTTTCATTATGACCTAGTTTGATTGTCGAATGTCGATAATAAAACCTTAATTTAACTAAATAAGGTTCTTGAAAAATGATAAATGTTATTTTTGTCTGTGTACTTGATTCTGTGTTAATTTGATTTTACTTATGATTCTTTGAATATTGTGAGTATATAAATAGTTGCATTTAATTGTTTTGTTTACTTAAAAAAAGTTTATGTGAATTAAGTACATCTTTGAAATCTCCTTAATAAACTCTAAAACTTGTTTGATTATTACTTGATGTGAAATCCTAGACTATATTGTATTAGAGATATAATTTAGGTCATCTTTAGATCGTTTGAGTTTTTCAAGCTTACCATTGTTACTTATTTTCTTAGTTTACTCCACTGAGCCTATATTGACTTTTTCTTTGACACCATATTTTTAGCCTAAGCTTTTAAATTATTTCCAACATTTTACCTTGCACCCATGAGCACAATCATGATCTTTGTTGAAAATATGTTGACTTGTGTGATAATTTGGGAGGAAGGGTGGTATTGAGAAAAATCTTGTGAAGGGATAAAACAAAAAAAAAAAAGTATTATACCCTTACGAAAAAAAAATGACGAAAAAAGAAAGAAAAAAAGATTATAAGTCTAGGGTATAGTACTTTTATAAAAAAAAAAATGTGGAGTGAATGAAGAAATTGAAAAACAAGTTCGGAGAAATTAAATCAACAAAGTATTAAGTTAACTTTTATAACGATTCGAAAATTATATATGTGTTTAGGGTGATTTGTCCCACAAAAAATATCTATTATCTTACATGTTAACTTAACCTTACATTACAAGCCTAATAAAATCCTATTGATCTTTGGTGTAGTGTTAGTCTACATTAGTGAAGAGTGGTATAAAAATCAGGCCTACAGTATTTATATATTTCTATCTAGAGATTTATTATAGCTTACTTATTTGCATAAACTAATCCAAGTTGTAAGTAATTGAATGTAATTATTTATTCACACATATACTCAAGAAATCTATAGTGGAATCAGATTGGCAGTTGAATTGAAATGCTAGATTTTTACAGTATTCAGAGTTGCTCCTTGAGTTTTATGTTATGTAAAATCTTTGAAGCAATTTTCGAGAATCGAACTAGGTCATGGTTTAGTCATGTTAAGGTATTTAGAATTTTATTTAGGTTTTTCATTTTTTCTTTTGCTCGAGAACTAGCAAAAATTCAAGTTTGAGGGTGTGATAACTCTGTTTTTATATAAAGTTATTTGTGCTTTTTATTTATTAAAAATATGTGTCCTAGAGTAATTTTAATTTAGATTTAAGTAATTTAAGTTTGTTTTATTTTATTTTAGTTTAGATTTAGTTTTATTTAATTTAATATTATTTCATTAGGTTTAGGTATTTTAATTTGGTTTGTTTAAGTTAATTTAATTTTTATTAGATTTAGTTTTTTGATTTAAGTTATTTTGTGTTGAATTAGGTTTTTAATTATATAAAATTATTTTTGTATTATTTAATTTTATTTAGGTATTTAATTAAGAAAAGTTATTTTGATATAGGTTAATTAAGTTTTTAATTTGATTTTAATTAAAGAAAAGGAAATGAAAAGAAATTCGGAATTGGGAGCTCCAAGTTCGCGAATGTGCAAAAGAATGCACTCTCCGTTTCGGCCGTTAGATCAGGCCACCAAGCAATCAGCTGGCGCCTGAGATGCAAGTGCAGAGAAGGCGTGTGGAGGAGACAATGACAGTATAGGTGGGGCCCGCACGTGTAAGTGGGTTCAGTTTCTCTCTCTGACGGTCGAATTTCGTCCTTCTCAGTACAATCGGTTTTGATATCAAGTTAAAGTGCACCACGTCATCAAGTTGACCCATCTTTTCTTTAAGCAAATTAGAATGGATTTTAGTGCCGAGCTTATCTATTTCGTCTGCATAAGATTACTTCTCATGGCACAGCGGGAGAGAATGTTAATAAATCACAGGACCGATAAGAATTGAGTATAAAATTCATGAATGATTAGGAAAGATGTAAGAATCTCTAAATGACTGGGAAATACTATCTTCTTCGCTACGCTATAAAAGGACTACAGGACAAAAGAAAATGATAAAGTAGTGGTAGAATAGAACCTCTTCAATTATAATTTCGATTTTATTTTCAGTTTTAAAATTGTATTTTTTTTAGGATGTTTATATTTAATATTTTAGTATTTTTATTTTAATTATATTATAATTTTTTTTCTAAGGTTACGATATAGCATAATTATGATGTTTTAATATTTTTCTTTCAATTTAGTTCATAAATTATTTTTCTTAGTTGAGTTTTTAATTCTATTCTTAATGTTTCTATTTAACTAGCTACTAAATAGATGATTTGTTAATCATAATGAAACTGAAAGGAGATTTATGTATCTAGTTCATTGGATTGAAAGCCATAAATTATATGTAAAATAGGAATATGTTTACATAGTTTGTATAGTCACTCCATAAGTTTTCATAGATCTTAATGAATTCTTAATTAGTTATATTCACATAAGAATATTGTAAATTAATAATTAAAAGTAGTTTTGTTTGAACTCAAGAGACGATAGTGAATAAATTAAGGAATATCGACTATCAACTAGGGAAATAATTTTAGGTTAATGAGATAGAAAATTTTAGAGTGGATTAGTTATGGTGAAATCGGACACCCTAAGCTTATTTTTCTTGATTTAAACCCTGTTCAATTTTCATTTTATGCTCTTTTGATTTTGATTTTTTGTTATTGGTTTCAATTTATTTTTAGTTTTAATTTAATTTTTTTTTAGTCAATTTATTCAAATAAAATTAGAATTAGTTAAATTTCGGGACTTAGTGAATTAACAATTTTCGTGAGACAATACTCACACTCGTTATTTTATTACTTGTTTCTATGATTTCGTGTACTCACGATTTTTTCACAACATGATCTAAAAGTTTTTGAAGAGGCTGTCAAAGAACCCAAATGGCGCAAGTCAATAGATGAAGAAATTGCAGCAATTAAACGGAATGATACTTAGCAATTAAACGGAATGACACCTGAGAGTTGACTGAGCTTCTAAGAGGACACAAGACAATTGGTGTCAAATGGGTATACAAGACAAAATTGAAAGAAAACAGAAAAATTGTCTAAGTACAAAGCTCGCTTAGTAGCCAAAGGCTATAAGCAAGAGTTTGGGGTGGACCATAAAGAAGTTTTTGCTTTTGTTATGCGAACTGATACAGTCAGATTGATGATTGCGTTGGTAGCTGAAAACTCATGGCCTATCTTTCATTGGATGTGAAATTGGCTTTTTTACATTGGAACTTGGAAGAACAGGTATGTATTGATCAATCTCCTGGTTATGTTAAGATTGGAAATGAGCATAAAGTATAAAAATTGAGAAAGGTGCTATATGGACTAAAACAAGCTCCAAGAGCTTGGTGTAGCCGTATAGATGCTTATTTCTCAAAGGAGGGGTTTAAAAAATAACCTTATGAGCATATACTTTTTATTAAAAATAGTGATGGAGGAAAGATGTTCATTGTGTTTTTATATATGAATGATCTTATTTACACTAGAAATGACAATGCCGTGATTGAAAATTTTAAACAGTCGATGATGGTTGAATTTGAAATGACTAATCTTGAAAAGATGCATTGCTCACTTGATATTGAAGTAGTTCAATCTCCTATTGATATTTTCATTTCTCTAAAGAAATATGTGCAAGAAATTTTAGAAAAGTTTTAAATGAAGAATTGCAATTATGGGAGTACCCCAACAGAGTATGGTTTGAAGCTTATGAAAGACCCCGAATGAAGAAATGTGGACAACACTCTTTACAGAAAAATTGTGGGAAGCTTAATGCATTTGACCTGATATAATGTATGTTGTAAGTCTCATCAGTAGATACATGGAGTGTCCAAAGCAGATGCATCTTCAAGCTGCAAAAATGATTTTTCAAAACTTGCAAGGTACTATCAGTTTTGTAATTCTCTACAAGAAGAGAGAAAAGTCTGATTTAATAGGCTTCACAGACTGATTGTGCTGGAGATCAAGCTGATAGGAAAAGTACTTCAGGGTATAATTTCATGCTGGGTTCAGGAGCTATCTTATGGTCATCGAAAAAACAATCAATTGTCACTTTATCAACTACTGAAGCTGAATTCGTAGTTACAACTTTATGCGCTTGTCAAGCTATTTGGTTGAAAAAAATTCTTGAAGAGCTATACTCAAAACAACATGGAGCAACAATAATTTATTGTGACAGCAATTCTGCAATTCAGCTCTCCAAGAATCCTGTTTTACATGCTCGAAGTACACATATAGATGTCGCTTTATTTTAATGGCTAATGGTGTTTGCACTTTGGTAGGTCTTGTTTAAAGAAGTGTGGTGTGCAGCTAATATCTTTTAAACTGAATGTTCGAAAACTTAGTTTAAGGGAGGGATTTATGAAAAGTCAAGGCCTGGTTTAGTCATTATTGTTTTCGGTAATCTAATTATTTATTTTGGTATTGTATATGGAGTTGTTGGTTTTGGTGTGACTAGAGTTGTTTACTAAATTCTTATATATTTGGAGTAGGTGGCTGCAAGCTGAGCAACATTTTGTATATGGCTATTGGCTCTATAAACAGAGCATCTTGTTGTATATCAATGTGTGCAAGCAAAATAAATGAATCGNTCGTGTGTGAGTGTTATTATCTCCTTTGTCCTCTAGTCCCTAATAATCCCATCATTCTTGTGTATGAATTCATGAGGAATGGCACCTTGGCAAGCTTCCTGTTTGGAGCTTCAAGGCCAAACTGGCACCACAGAATGCAAATTGCCTTAGAAATTGCAAATTTTTTACTTGGAACGGAGAGTGCAGCCCCCAAATCATACACTGTGACATCAAGCCCCAAAACATCCTTCTTGACAACAGTTTCGCTGCAAGAATTTCTGATTTTGGATTGTCAAAGATTTTGAAGACGGATCAGACTCGAACTACAACCAGAATCAGAGGAACCAAAGGTTATGTTGCTCCGGAGCAACATACATTTCCAATCACCGCTAAGGTTGATGTTTATAGTTATGGCAATTTGTTATTGGAGTTGATTTGTTGCAGAACAAGTTTTGAAGCAGAGGCAGTGGATGAAAATCAAATGATACTAGCTGATTGGTCATGTGACTGCTATAAACTCAGGAAACTAGATATGCTAGTGGTAAATAATGATGAGGTATTAGCTGACACGAATAGAGTGGAAAAGTGTGTGATGATAGTATATGGTGCATCCAAGAGAATCCATCATTGAGACCCACAATAAAGAAAGTTATAGAAATGCTTGAAGGAACCATTGAAGTCTCAATTCCCCAGACCCATCTTCATTTACCAGCTCTTTTTAGATATTTATCCTTAAGTATGATATCTTGTACTTCGGATTGTATGTTTAGTTTGTCAAATAGTGCAGCAGAAGAACATGTTTCAATAACTAAAGTTAGAATCTTTAATTTTCATCTCTCTGTAATTGTACAAATAAGACCAAAACTATTTGATGAGGCTAATCCTCAACTGTGTGTATTTCCATTTTGCAATAACATATGACGGATAAATAATTATATTTTCTCCAACCTCTAGTCTATATACTTTAAACTTGACATGGTTTAAACAATTGTCTTTATTTATTGTCAGTCCGATAATAGATTTTACAATTTCACAAGCCCAAGAAGCAACTAAAGGAAAAAGAAAAAAGACAGCCATTAATTTGACCTCGTTAAACTCAACCATCTTTCTGATAGAAGATGCATGCAAAATACATGTATGAGTAACACCTAAAGCCATGGCAACCTTAAGTTTTTAAGGGATCTCATTTTGGTGGATTACCATCTATAAACATCCAGTAAACCAATTAATTATGCAAGAAAAACCAGATCTGAACAAGAACAAGCATGAAGCTGAGGGAGTAAAAATCACACGAGATTTTTACATAGTTCAGCTAAGATCCCTCTTAGCCTACATCTATAGGACCAAGTCCAATAACAAGAAACAAATCCACTAAATCAAACAAAAGTCAGATTACATAACAATGAACTTATATATAAAAGTCAGAAACTCCCTTTCTACTTAAATGTTGCCACTAGGTAATCTACCTTTTGATGTATATCTTCAAGAATTTATGCATCCCACTTAGCTGAAAATGAGTTAGGCTCCCTCTAACTCAGACGCCAAGAGTTCTTCTCAGCTGCAACTCGAACTCTCTTTGAGATAGATGAGTCAATAGACCGCTATTATTCAGATGATCCAGAGCTCAGTCCAATTTGGAGGATTACCTAGTGATGACAGCATATAGTGAATAATCTGGAAATCTATGATACTTTCAAGCATAATGGAGCTTCTGATGATACAATCAGGTTGCGACTTTTCCTTTTCTCTCAACAGGATAAAGCTAAGAGCTAGTTGAACTCCTTACCAACTGGGTCAATCAATACATAGGATGATCTGGCACAGAAATTTCTGGCAAAATTTTTTCCACCAGCAAAGACAGCCAAGTTGCGGAATGATATCATCTCCTTCGTCCAATTCGATAATGAATCATTATATGAGGCTTGGGAGCAGTATAAAGATATGTTGAGAAGATGCCCACATTATGGAATCCCGAAGTGGTTATTAGTTCAAACGTTCTAAAATGGCCTGATGGGACAATTAAGAATAATAGTTGATGCAGCAGCTAGAGGTGCCTTGATGGGGAAATCGACTGAAGAAGCATATGACCTATTAGAGGAGATGGCAACCAATAATTACCAGTAGCCGTCAGGAAGAATGAATTCAAAGAGACCAGCCAACATAAATGAATTGAAGACTATGGCATCCTTAGCAACACAAGTTAATACTTTATCCAAGAAGATTGACTCAATGGGAATTCAGACAACACATAGGCCACATACAATTTGTGAAAGTTGCGGTAACAATCATGTGATTGGCCAATGTCCCCTTACTATTGAATTAGCACAGTATGTCAACAACTTCAATCGACAACAGAACAATCTCTACTCTAATTTCTACAACCCAAGATGGAAAAATCACTCTAATTTTTCTTGGAATAACACCAACAACCAAGGGTCCACTTCAGCTGGATGTTCTATGCCTCCACCTAGATTTGCACAACAAGCCCTACCACCATAGGAAGAGAAAAAACCATCACTTAAGGAGATATTTATGCAATACATGGCCAAGAACGATGCAATTCTTCAAAACCAAGCTACCACATTGAGATCTTTTGAGACACAGTTGGGTCAATTAGCCAATGCTATTAATAACAGTCCTCAAGGAACACTACCAGGGAATACAAAGGTGAATCCAAAGAGAGAAAACAAAGAGCAGTGCAAAGTAATCATCTTGAGAAGTGGTAAAGAAGTGCGAAGAGAAGTTGAGGAACCTGTTGGGACGGAGGGTGAGAATATTGAAGAGAAACCGCATGAGGAGAGCTTACCAGAAGCAACATCTAAGCCTGAGATTACTCCTTATGACCCACCGCCACCATTCCCACAGAGATTTCAGAAGAAGAAACTTGACCAGAAGTTCTCAAGTTTTTTGGATCTTGTACAAAGTTTGAATCCGTCAAGCCATTGAAGAAGAAATGAAAAACAATAACGAGGCCCAATGATGGTAACAAAGACCTCTGAGTTTTAGACCTTATTGTAAGGGGCGACAGATGGAACTTGGAAGCGATTATGTTGAATTTTTGGCAAGTGGACATAGAAACAATTCTGAGTATCCCTTTGAGCTTAAATTAGGGAGCTGACCGCCTTGTTTGGCACTTTGATAAAACTGAAAAGTATACTGTTAAGTCTGGATACCAAATTATGATGAGCTCGTTTGAAGATTCGGAGTCATCTGATCACCATCTCATGTCCAATTGGTGGACTTTCCTTTGGAGTTTAAAACTTCCAAATAAGGTCAGAATCTTCATTTGGAGAGCTTTCCATGTACTCCTCCCTACTGCCTATAATCTGTCTCACCGTAGTATAAAGGTTTCTTCAGTTTGTGCCTGCTGCCAGAAGGGAGTGAAATCTTCTTGTCATGCAATTGTCTTTTGTTACTATACCAAAGCTTATTGGTCTTTGAGTTGTTTTTGGGAGCATGTGGGAAACTTTCAAGGCTACACCATGGCAGACTGCTTTTTTTACTTGAAGGGCAAAATCAACAAAGCAGACTTTGAATTATGGTGTATGATATCTTGGCTAATTTGGTGTAACATGAACACCCTTGTTCATAATAATCAAACTCGTAACTCTGAGACTCTCCTCGTAGATGCTGACCTATGGCTAAAAGAGTTCCAAAGACTAAACTAAGGTGTTTTAACTCCTGACTATTCGGGAGTAATTTTTTCTGGTGGTTCTTGGTTTTGTCCCCTTCCTAATTCTCTGAAACTGAATGTGGACGATGTTTTAGGTGCAGGCCATGACTATATAGGAGTAAGTGCATTTATTCGAGACAGCTTAAGCTCGGTTCATGCTGCTCTCTTGAAGAAAATTATGGGTATTTTTCCCCTTTTTTTTCATTGAATGTATCGCTATTAGAGAAAGAATCATGCTGGCAGTAAAACATAATCTCTCTATCTTTTTTATCAAAAGTGACTCGAGAAATGTCTTTCTAATTATCCAAAATGGCTCCTTGCACTTCTTGGAGGACCCTATTCTTAAGGATATTTATAGTTCCATTTCTTTGCTTGGTAGTGTTACTTGTCATATTTCCAGACTTAGGAACATGGTACCTCATAACCTAGCATATTTTTCGTTTTCGTTCTCCAATCCCAACTTGTGTCGACTGTTATGTAGCGAATGATTTACTGGTTTAATTTTTTCTCATTTCCCTTTCAAAAAAAATTAAATGAAAAACAATAAAGAAGCTTGCTGCAATCCCGTAGAGTATCTTATTTTAGATATGGAATTTTTTATTTAGATACCTCAAGAAGAAAGCTAAACAGTACATATATTTAAATAAAGGAATCTTCTAGCTGCACAAGGTGACAAAAATGGTTATTTGTAAATAAGCTACACTGTCATTGCAGTGCTCACATTACACTTACATTGTGAGCACAGTAAAGAAAGTCAACAACGAAATGTATTCTGTCATTACAAATTGCTACATCATGCAAAATAGATCTGTTTATTCAGAATACGTACTCACACTCAGCATCGTGGGCACTGCATAATGTTTGCCAAAACAACATAACTTACAGCAATAATTAGTTGGGGTGAATTTAAGCTAAGTTTGAACTACATATTCAGAAAGCTAAGACCATGTTTTACTTGTTAGTATTATAATTTCTCTTTGACCGGCAAACAACATCAAACAGAACCAATATACTAGAAAGAACAACCTAAAAGATTAAGAGTCTTGAGATGAAATGCCAACGCTGCAAAATCTGAATTTTTTGGAATGTGAAAACTGACAACTATTAGATTTTCCTAGGAGATACGAAATTAAAAATTGGCTCTTCATGAGTATTTATTTATTTATTCATTTCCAGAAATTAACCAAAAATTTAAAAAAAAAAAATCAAAATAAAACAATTTCCGTATCACTTTTACCAGTATGTTTGATTTCTGTTAATGTCGTTTCATCTAACATATGTCGTTCACACTCTGAAATAGACGATATGTCGTTTTCAGTGAAATTAAACGACACGTCTTTACCTTCGAAACTGTACAGTAACTTCATCACCAATCTTTGCGACGTGTCGGTGTAAAAACCTGGAAGCCGCGTAGTTTATTTTAGCCTCAATGACATGACGACATGTATTTAATGAAGTTCAACGAAAAACGACATGTCATGTCGTCCAATTTACAAAGAAGCAAATTTTTGTTAATAAATTAGTTATTAGTTATTTTGCATATTAGAACTAAAAGTTACTCCAAAAAAATAAAATAAAAATCAGCATTTGAATGGAGAGGTAATATTGTAAAATGCAAGGTCAGAGAACGTGCATCTTAAAAATATGGACAAGTGAAAAACCCTTTAAAAAAAAAAAAATTTAGAGAAGAAAGTTTGAACTCATACCAGGGCTTAAGTAGTGGAGGTTGTCAAAGAAAGACAGACTTTTAAAGTACTTGCATTAACCTGAAATAGGAATATTGAGCTAGTTTTATTTATTAGTCACGGCCTTCATTCACTCACAAAACAAGTAGTTGATGTGGCAATTTTACTAGAAAGGCAAAATTGTCAATTTGAGCTAATACTCACATCCAAGCAAGGTTCGAAATTGGGCAAATAGTGTACTTTGCTATGATTTTTGATAGGTATTCCCCTTCGGAGGAGGGTGAAATTAAAAGTTCAAATTGGAAATACGTGAACTATAAACTGGTGTGATTTACCCAAGGTTGGTCACATTGCAGACCCTTTTGAGCCTCACAAACGATGTTGAGTTGGAATTATGTCTAGTCATGCCCACCTTGACTAAGCAGAAAATATTGTCTGTCACACAAAGGCCTTTTACCTCTAACCTTGCTCTGCTGTCATATAAGGGCCTTAAGCTAGCATGGTAACTCTGCAAAGTTAACCTTGCTCATTAAGGGAAAGCTGCCCAACGTTGCTCACGCCCAACTATATACTTGGGTAATACGATAAGGGCCTATATAAGGGAGTTTTGTGAGTAACAACTACAACATAATTAAGAGAAACAACATAGCAAAGATTATTCAAAACACCTTCAAAATAATCAGACAGCAATCTCATTGAGAGGAGTAGAAACAATAGCAAAAGAGGGAAATCCAAGTCTAATTGGGCTCTAGTCAAAGTTAACGATGTTCCAAAATCACTATCAAACCCACTACAAATAAAATATGTTGGAGCGGTTTCACACCAGTCGTCCACGTGTCATGAACTGCTGATGCTGGATTCTCCAACTGTTCACGTGCCCTTGCTAATTCACAAATCTCTGAACTCCAAGCAGGATCAGAGAGGCGGGGGTGGCTACCTGCAAAGACTCTCCGATGCTTAAGTCAGTGGTTTTTCTTTGCGTTTTTGGTAGCAAGGAGAAAAATATATCAGTTCATAAACTTATCTCTTTTTCGTGTTTTCTTCTTTTTTCTTCTGCTCTCAGACTGTCTTTTTTCTTTGTAAGTGTTTTTTTTTGTACCAAAGAAAAGCAACATGCCCCCTTTGAATGCGTAGCTTTCATATATGTA